>OY293305.1:17160427-17531330 GCA_958502075.1 Orchestes rusci | reverse complement strand
AGTCTGATTGTGCCAGGGAAGTGTCATCTTGTGCATTGGCGGAACATCATTTAACACTTAACCACCAAATTAACTGGGATGGTGCTGAGATCTTAGATAAAGCAAAGTCCTACTACATGAGGACATTTTTAGAAATGTGTCACATTTACCTCGAACAACCCCTCACCCTAAACAAAAAGAGTGACACACAAGGCCTCAGCACTATCTACAGTTATTTATTAAAACTTAGCAAAGACAACCTTAAAACTCTGATGGACCGTCCTGCCCCAGACGAGTAGTGTTTGTGCCCTGGGTACTATGTAAAAATATTAAAATAAAAATAACTTCAAAATAAAATCTCTACATTTGTTCTCAACTTTTAATAGTGTAAAATAAAATAGATCAATACCACCCAACCTTATGTCACCATATATAAAATTTAAAATTGTATTCACTTTTCGGTACCAAATAATGTTTTTCAATCTTAGAGCAGTTTATAAATCATTGTACATGCGTAATTGCCCGCTTTCCGATATGATCCATTCATAACATGAATAATCACTGTCTATCTCAGTCACCTACACAGGAACAGGTCGGAACCACACATCCAATTAATGAGAACGTATGTCATACACCAACTTGCAAACTAACGCGTTACCAAAAAAACTGTTTCCGCCTGCGTACTTCTCTGAATTGGGTAGCTGGTACCGATCCTTTGTCCTCTTTACACACAACCACGGGCAATGAACCATCTTTGAGTGAGATTTGCTCCTGCAAATTCTTACGGTTTTTCCGATATGTGGAGTTTGTCTTCCAGTTCATTTATATAACCCACGTGTGGTGAGTTTCATTCTAAATAATATTCTGTTAGTAGTACTAATTCAAGTAATTTTTGTAGTAGTCCTGAAGAAGAGACCAAATAAATCTCGAAAGCTTGACATAACCTCAAAGGGTTTTTCTTTTACCTCATGGCCACTTCGTAAAGAAGAATCTGCAAGACTGCATCCCCACTAACCTCTAGTCCTTTCTTAACTAGCCGGTCGTGCTACCCTTCTGCTTATATATATATATATATGTAATGCACGTCTAAGACGGCAGACGGGATCGTGGGGTAGGGAGGGGGGACCGGTTCTACGTTCCTTGCAGTGTGATCTTCATTTTAACGTGGAGTCCAAACCACGGTCCTTGACCCCATCGGAGCACAGACTGATCTACCAGTTTCTACTGGAGAAACAGCCGCGCTCGCGGTGGAATCTTCCGACTGGCGAGTGTGTATTGTTGTTTTTCGTTCCCTACGAGAATATCCGATTTTCTCCGGCCTGGTTACCGGCGTGAATAGGGAGAACCACTATACCTTTTGCACTCTGCCTCGTGGGTTCCGCTTAAATACCAGGCATTCGACTTTTTACGGTCTATAATTAATCGTTTTTTGTGTTTTGACGTTGAAAAGTGAGGTTATGAAAATGTTAACATCAACTACACTGTTGCCAAGTTTCTAGAATTCTCAATAGTTCTGGTGATTCTGAATAAAAGTCGCGAAGTGGATTAATGATTCACCAGAAATCACTATAGTGGAATATATAGATCATTTCACTTATCCTTTACCTATGTATAAGGTGACCAACCGTCCCGTTATTGGCCGAGACATGTTCCGTATTACTAGAGATAGTCTCGTTTAAAAGACGTGTCCCGTATTGCCCCGTTTTTCTAAGTTTGGTCCCATATTGTCCCGTTTAAACATTAACAAAATCATTAAAATAATTTATCCTATATCAACGTTGGCAACAGTGCTTTCTGAACGCGCATCAAGTCCAAAGTCTTATGTAAGGTATACATTCACTTCTACTTTGAAGTGGAAGTGACAGATTTTTGCTTGCCAAACGGGAATCATATGCTTCCATCTACATTGAATTTGTGTTCAGCCACGCTTACGCGAAATTCAATGTGGATGGTAGCATATGATTCCCGTTAGACAACGGAAATCTGTCACTTCCACTTCGAAGTAAAATTGAATGTTACCCAGGCACTGATAGTTTGAAATTCGTAGTTTGGTACTTTGATAGAGGTAAGACAACTATTTAAATCACCATTTGTTTAAACACCGTCCATATTATTTTACTACTGAAATACTACCTCAGTTGTATTTTCAACCGCGCTCTCTCGACTATCCTTATTATCAGTAAAGTATGGGCAAAGTCAACTAATACTAAACAGTTGGACCACTCTCAAAAAGCGCGCGAAACCAGCTTCACTCTTCCTCCTTGGTTCTCTGGGACAGCCTGGGACACATTCTCCTTAGTTCGGATCGTTTGTCGGCCGCTTTAAACAATTTTCGCTGGTTGGGCTTCTTTAAACGGCATGCTTCGACGCTCGGCCGTTTGTGATACGGGTTTTTCGAAAGATCCGACGACAAGTGACTAAACTCATTGTCTATTGGTAAACTTTGCTAAGGGGTCCAACATAAGTCTGAATAGCACAAAATTGTACCTTCATTTTACATTATTTTGTCCTTTACATTATACAAAAAAGAATAATTAGAATAAAATGATACATCATGAAAATGACCACATTCGCTATGTTGTCCCGTATTTTGGTTTTTGAAAGTTTGTCACCTTACCTATGTATGACATTAAAAAGAATAAATTGAAAATAAAATTTGAAAACTCTACAGAAAAATGAAATTTGGAATACTGAGTTGAAATTCTAGAGTAAGGCTTTGAATCTTTGAATAGGATTTTTTTTATACGCTACTTTGTTCCAAACCAAAATCTACTCTTAATGGTAGGATCTCACGTTATCTGGTTTTTCAACACCTCCTGTATAATATTTTCAAATTGAAAATATGGCATGAGACTTTTTAAACCATGCAGAGCTTTCTATGAAGAGTGACTTCTGGTCGAAAAATGAAATTTTGGTTTGCATAGGGGTACCCACTCTAACCGTGGACATACTGTAGATGAGGCGTAGACCCACCTGTGTATTTTTTTATATTTTTCGAGCTAAAATTGGTTGCAGAATCTTGAAAAACGCGAAATTTCGTCCAGTTGCACCCCAGTTGAGCAGTATATTTCCTTTGCCAGATTAATGTTTTGTAAAGTACAATTCATGTTCATGTCATTTCATATTTAGATGACATTTGCGTTCCTAGTAACAATGGCAAATTGGCCAATAACCCGAAAAGTAATCGACTACTCGACCTAACAAAGTAACCTCAAACAAATTGGGGATAAATATCGTTATTTCTCATGGTAAGTACTATTCTTTCAGCTCGATACACTTTTTCTCAAAATGTACGATATCTTTGATAAGTACCCTGTGCATAGAGAGCTCCTCAGAATAACCATCAACCGCAGACTCCACCACTCCTTAATAGGCAAATCTTTCACAACTGACCAACCTGTTATACTTTCAAAGGACAAAATCATCCGAAACCTCAACGCTTGAATCAAAGTCATCAGCAAAAAAATGTTTCCAGAATACCCAAGAATAAACTAAATAAATAAAAAAGCAAATTTCACTGTATGATCAAAAACCGGGCGGAGCTAAAACAACCTCCCGAGAGAATCAGAGAGAGAGTCATACAGTATACACCAGACGAAGATAAATAATGTTATCTGTGACGTCGTGGACGTTGATTGGTGATCTTTAATCGATGATTACTATATTAACAGGGGTCGTAGGTTGATTCTTCAAAAATCAATGGCATCATTACCTACTAATCGTTATATTTTTCATATTTCCAAAAAATGTGAAAATTGTTCATTATCAACTTTTTTAATCGGAAAAGTGTACCATGTAGTAGTGTAGTGTATAAAATGAATCAATATGAAAATATGAAAATAGGGTTTTGTTAAGATTAGTCATTTTCTCAGAAAAAAAAATTAAAAGATATTTCAATAAACACCTCAGCAATATAATAATTTTTAAATCAATTGATTTGATCAGATTATTTATTTAATTAACGAATAAGTAAAAACAAACAATTCCAAACTAAAAAAAAAATAAATGAAAAACATCAAATCCGTATTTTCATTGTAGATTAATGGATTGACTATCGGATATTTGAACGTAGTTCTCAATTCTCATCCTTCTCAATAACAATCTCCGATTTTATCACATTTGAAAGGTACTTTACTGGGATCTAAAAACTGGATGCAGTGAACTTGATTCCCGCTACCTACTTTGTTTGATAAAACGATTTCTGGATCTAGTGCGTTTTCATTTGTATTTTTGAAAGCAGGACAGTTTTTTCTCCATTTTTATATCATCTAGCCTGAATATTGAACCTGTTCAACCTGTGCTCGGTTGATCAGAGGAATAGCTGTGATGCTTTACTGACAGAGAGCAGCCTCACTCGCTGCTTGGGTACAGTAAATGTATTTTAGTAACCGGATAATGCATCATCATGATACTGGTTTATTCACTCATCTTCATCTTATTTTATATTATGATTACATAAACACAACGTACTCAACTGTAACTAGTATGCGATATGTGAACTTGTGTCGTTTATTATTGTTACATGCTGACGCCGGCCCCGGCTAGGTTCCAATAGTAGCAGTGTCGAATTAGTTCTTGGGTCAGGTCAAGCGGTTATCAAATTTAGATGAATCTTGGATCTGAGGAATGATGTGAACTTTGTTATTATGAAATATTGGATAATACTAGAGTTAACCGTATAATTCTTATTTAGGCGGAGAAATTCAATTGCGAACACCCAATCTCCACTTAAAAGGTTTGGCCCGTTTGACTTACCAGAAAAATAATGTACAAGTGCGTACAACAAAAGTTATGGCTATTCGAATGAGTTGAAAAAGTGTATCAGTGACGCTCCCTACAAGTGAGAGCCATACCAAAGCCAGATTTTATTGTTTGCATGTCAATCCACCACATTTGTATACCAAATTTCAACTAAATAACTTGTAGGAAATCTGCTGTTATGTTATGTCCCATTCTTTTTGGGACACCTTGTATTCATGAACACATCTGAAACCTGTGACAAAGGATATTTCGTCGAATACTCTTTGAACATCAAAACTCGTGTGAGAATTGATTGAGTGCAACATTTTCTTCTAAAGAATAACTATGCTTGGAAAAAGTAAGCGGGAAATTAGCGCAATACGAAGTATCAACATAGTCCCAGAATTTTTTCAAATACTAAAATTTTGGAAATCAACTCACACTTGCTTGCTCAATATCTCTGTTACAATATTACAAAAAAAAAGGAATTCAGAATGCCAACTACCATCATGGTTCTGTAAAGTGCAACAGAAAACTTTTTCCGAAACAATTGGAAAAGAATGATGGATGCATCGACAAAATTCATTTCCATTTTGTACATCCACCAATCACAATGATATTGATCATATACCTAATCGAATTATTATCTCTTCGAAAACGCGCATGGTAATTACTCACTCAACAACACACTGTTCAAAATTTACGGTACATGCAACACGTACACGTTTATTAATAGCACGCATTAATTATTTAATAAGTTTCCGATATGTTGCTGACGTGCTGCCCTGGACAGATGCTGACCAATGGGCGAATCATCCAGAAAAGCGCTCATCAATCATTGACAGCGGAGCTCGTTGTGACGCAAAACAAGCTACACTAAATTCAGCTCTGGCTGGAAATCGAGTGGTGGAGTAGTTGTATTTATGATATGAGAATCCTGGAATAGGATGTCGGGACAAGGCATTGAGCTAAAAATACTGAGGTCCATCTTATTTATCTTCGTTTCTTTTAGGGATGTAAAATTCATGTCGTGGCATTCTCTTTTTCAAAAGATGCTGAATCAGTTATTGCAGTCAGGCAATATAGTACAAGATATTATTAATATTTCAAGTTTTGATGTCTGCACATAATCAACGAAATTGTCCGTGATGATCTGTACAGAGTAGTCGCCATGCAAATGAGCCATAAGTTCCAATCCGTTCGTTGAAATCAGCATCAGATAACTCATTGTACCATTGTCACGATAATATACATAGAGCATCATCCTTCTGCCAAATCAAGTTTTCCACCTCGTTTGCAGGTATAACAGCAAAAACGGAGAATGGTATCTTTTCCTGGGTAAGTTCAAACACGCTGCTGACGTAAGATTGTGATTCAAGTATAAAGACCATTTTCCCCATAGGTACTCCAAACTATAACAACCCTCAAACAATTTTCGCTCTTGCCAACAATTGATCAATTCCAATGCTCCAAATACATTTTGTGGAATACGATTATTAATAAAAACTACTTTTTGATTAAAAATGCACTCCGCTATGGGAAAAACGGATTTGGCCATTCAAGTTATATTTTCTAAAAAAAGCTCATTAAACTACCTATCTATCAACTTCTAGCATCATGATTTCCTTCGAGTAGTTTCTATATACTGATGTAAATTTGAAAGGTTTTCACTGATGTTCTTGGAGGCAGTCTTGAATGGACGTTCATTCGACTCTCAAATAAGTCAAATAATCTAGTTGAGTTAAGGTTTGAGGAAATTGCTCAAACTGCATAAAATATTCAGCTAAACCTTTTCTATCGAAAGGCATTTTGAAGCGATAGTTTTCTTCTGTACAAATCACCACTGGCTCTCAATTGCAGGTGAATAAGTTATTGTTTGGTGGTGGGACTACTGGTTGCCTCAATGGAAATTTATTTTCATATTAGCGAAGAGCCCATGTTATAGGTCGACGGCTGAACTGCGCGAGTGGAAAACAAAGTAGTCATTATCATTTCAGCTCTACTTAAGCCACAAGTACAGGGTAGCCAACAAGTCAACTCAGAATGCGAACTGTATCTGGGAAACTATCCATCGTAGAGGCTTGCGGTAGAGAAAAAAACTTGAACATATTTTAATGTTTCAGAAATGGCAGCTCGTAATCTGTGAATTCCGCTATATAGACCTTATAAAAAAAAACTCATCTTCAAAGTCAAGAATAATCTAAAACTTTTTTTGAGATTATTTGCTGTATCTTCAAGAATAAAGTGGTGGGAGGTGTTCAAAAAATCTCCGTAAACAACACCCTGTATCTTTGACACGACTTAGCCAATTTTAAGAAATCTTACAACACAAGAATGCTCATAACTTTGAAACAACCCAACCAATTGACGCGATCCTGGTCTCAATCTGAAGAGGAAGTTCTCCTTTGTGTTTTCCAGTAAGAAGAGCGGATCAATTTTGAAATGGAATGGAACAAGCTGTCACCTATGTAAAGTGAACGAAATTCTGTTTTTATTTATGTCATTTATTCAAATTTTTATATTGTAATCGACATTTCCCTTACTTTAAATGGATAAAACTTCTTTGTAAAACGTTGGTGCCATCTCATTTCAATCACAGCGATGTAAAGTTCAAGGACTTTTTATTGATTTGAAAGCATGTGTTGTATTGATCTCTGGATTGTGGGTTGAGGAAGTATGATCATGTCTCCGGAGCATTTTCTAAATTATTGCATTGGCTAGATGTGGAGTCAAGTAAAAAGTTTCACTTTGGAGTGTTAAGAGAATTTTCAATAATCCCAATCGTATCTTCACTAGAGATGCGATGTTAATTTTGGGAATAGACTAATGATGCCTCATCATTGTAGTTCCTTGTTTTAGTGATGATTTACTCTTGATGCTATGAAGTTTTATAATTCGTTTTCTGACGATTTTGTTGCATGTTATCAAACGTACAGTGATCGACACGAGTATTTAGACAGCCAAAAAATTTGATAAAACTACACTTCCGCATCAGTTATTGAAGAAGTAATGCTGCATTTAGGAACTTCAATATATTGTTTAGTGCCTTTTTCACATTTAAATAAAGGGTTAAAAACGTTTTTCTGCGTGATTTTTGAAAATTTCCCAATAATTGGACAAAGGGTACTCTCGCTACAAAATTTTGAATCTGGAAAAAACTACCCATTTTTAAAGAACTCATGGAAAATGTGTCATTTTTGACAATTTTGAAATTCTATAGCTACACTATTCATGGTTCAATAATTGTGAAATTTTCAGGAAGTACAGAGTCGCCAAATGAGCGAGGTAATCGGGTGTTTCTCAGAAACCACTCATTGAATAGAATTGCGGTGGACATTAGGTAAGTATATAAATAAATTGGACAAAAAAAAAACACCGGAAATAATTTTCAAGTTCATACCTCCACCGCTGGGGAGCGCAATAGCTATGGTCGGGTAGAAAAATTGATTCCACTCAAAAATGTTTCATTTTCAGTAGCTAAAAGGATATCAACACTGTGATCCTCTTGAAATTCTGCATTTTTTTTGGTTTACCAATTTTGATTGTAGGGTATCAAATAGAGACGGGGCAGAAGGGTGAACTCTGACTAATTGAAATGCATAACTTCACCTGCTAGACTCAACATGTTTGAACAAATAAGTCCTAAAATCAAGAATACAAATATCAGATATTCATTTTTTCCAGACGTATACGAGGTTTGTAAAAAAAATATGAATTTCGCCCAAGAGTACAGTACCTTTATTTTTGAAAATATCGAAAATGTTAGGTATTGAAAAAAGTTGTGGAAGTATTATAATCTATTTGATATTGCCAATAAGAAAATGTATACAAATAAATAATCTTTTCAAAATAAATGGGTGCAATACCATATTTGAGGCACCTTTATGCAAAACCAGATAATCTTTCCAATTTTCGCATTTTTGCGGTAAATGTAGAAATATTTTGAGTTTGATGGTTACGCATTGATTAAAAGCATAACCAACATGCAAAAAAAGATATTTGATAAACCAAAGCTTGAATGAATGTTTGCCTGAAGTTCAAAACAAGTTATAACCAACCATAATGAAACATGCAAATGCAGATATGTATAATCAGAAATGTACAAAATCAGATATTACATAATTAACAAGAAAAAACGATGATAGTTTGGTTGAGCTTATGTTATTTGTATATAAGCTAGTGAAGCAAACTAACTCTAACAAAATCAAAAATCAAATATTTTGCATTCTAACTTTCAAAACCAGATATTTTCATTATTCAGGTTAATTTCTCTAAATGTTGATACAAATCTACAGTATCCAAGGAAACATCAGTCAAAATCATATTTAATCCCCCTATATGTATGGCAAATCCATAGGAAAATTGAAAACTGTGGAAATGACAGTTATTTGCGATTTTCTCGGTTTCACCTATGACGGAAATATCTGGCTTTGCATCCAGGCGCCTCATTTCGCTCATTTGCGAAAAGACTGGCATCTGACATAATTCGATTCAAAAACGTGTGATGTTATCGCGACTTAAAGCCATCCTAAGGGCCAATTCTACAATTCAAGTATACACTTGAAAGAAGCAATACTCCGTATAACCCCATGTAATAGTCATTGGTTATACGGATTATTGCTTTTATCCAGGATATACTTGAATTGTAAAAAATCTACCAAATCTACAAATTAACTTTTTATTTCAAAGTATATTTAGAGTTGTGCCTATATTGCCGAACAACAATACATAATAAATAACGGATCAACACAAAATATGCCATTACTTCTGTTTCTGAAAAAAAGAGTTACTTTTCTGAGCATGATGTTACTGTCATCTCAATATTGTCAATTTTTGAATAGACTGCCTAAGTCGTAACTTCATAAACGTATGTCGGAGCTTATAGAATGTTTTCAAACAAACAACAAACTCATAACCATGATAACCTTTGTTTACATCTCATAAGAAAAATTTTGAATTTGCCGAAATAATGAGACCAAAGTTACTCGCAGTCAAACGGTATTTCCTTGCAAGGAACCACTTCTCATTCGAAGCCTGACCAGTCGCCACAATCGCAGTATGTTTTATTTTATCGTCATTAACTGCGCACATTTCTTTCAATCTCAAAACTTTATCTGGAGCCTCCAAAAAGGCCTTGGAAGAAAATATTTCTTTTATGATTGGGAATTAACTGGTTGTATCCACAGGTTGTTCACTCAATAACCAACCGTATTTCCAAAACTGCCCAATTTTTCTATCAATCTTGACATTGATTTATCAGACACCTCAGTTTCAAGAGCTGTATAAGGTTCTGTTGGATAAAGCTCCTCCAGATTTTGGCTTTGGTGGTGCATTCCATGGGCATAATATCATCTGTTACAAAGATATTGTAATGCCCAAAAAGTGCTAGAGCTGCAATATGATGACATTTGATGCCATTTGGATCTGAACATTCTTCCGATAAAATATCAAAGCTCTTTTCCAACTCTGTAAAAGTATAAGTATTGAATATATTGATGTTGAGAGGTAACAAAATTATACTTATAGACACCTCGTAGCTTTTATTCTTTATTCTGGACAATACTTCACCTCTTATCATAGAAAGCAGACATGATTGGATTTCAAAGGATTTTCACTTTATTTGATTGTTTTATTGTCGTTCTCAAAGAAGGTATTAATGCTTGAAAGCTTGAGAACGAGCTTCGAAACCATGTTCCTAACAAAAGTCTGCAAAAAAGTCGATCTAAACCACAAATAACTCACAAATCAAAATATAATAAGCATGTAAACATAAACAACGTAAGTTCAAAATGTTCAAAGTATTGATTAGAGGTACACTAAAATCAACTTACCTTATAAAAAAACTTATATTAATCCAGTAAATCTCACTTTTGTCCAACTAAATATTACCGTTAAAAGTCTTATTCGCATATAATGAGTCCAAAAACACTCAAAACTAGTTTTCCACATGGGATGTCAAAATCAGTGAAAATAGGTTAGGATGAGATTGTTTGGAAACATTTTAAGCTCCGACCTACGTTTGTGACGTCAGACTTAGCCAGTATATTTTCGAAAATGAGTGATTAAGGCTCGGTTTCTCAAGGATGGTTCAACGTTGAACCTGGTTCAAGTACATTGGACTGTGCATTTCAACCCAGTTCAACGTTGAACTGGGTTCGAACCACAATTGATGAACCGGCCCTAAGACAAAGTCTTTAGTTCGGATCATCTTTTTTCGATATTGTCAAAAATAAAGGTATAGTCGGCGCAACAGATATTCATTCGTTTTTATAAGCGAGATTTGAAGTTTTGAAGAAGATTTAATGTGTGGCAGAGTAGTTTGATGATAAGTAAAGTAGGGTCAACATTATTTTGAAATAATTTGTATCAGGTAGTGTAGTTTTGCATAAAATGAGACAATAATAGATCTGTCTGTAAAAATTAAACAATATCGTTGTTAATAATCGCATTTCAAATGAAAAATTCAAGTATTTTAATCGTCACAATATAAAAAATAAAAAGGCAGCCCAGGAAACATGAGATCTATTTCCACATTTGAGTTCCAGTGATGCATAAAAAAATTCTAAGTTTTTTCCGACAAACTGTTTTTGATAAAATCTTGAGCTGAGCTTTAAATTTGAAATTGTGCTAGTATATGTAGGTGCAAATGACGTTTCCGTAATGCACAATATTATAGCTTTATTCAATATGAACAGTTTAATATTTCGAGTCAAGTTGAAAGCTTATTTTCAAAGGTAATATGAAACTTCAATAATCGCACTGGAATTTTTTTTTTTGGGTTGTGAGAAATGGATGATTGTTGCTATTTTGATAACTAGCAATGCATCACTTAGAAAACTATATTTTTCTTAGCTTTGACAATCAATTCCGAGGTAAGAATAATATCTCGTGATATCCATTCTAATAGGTATGTGAAAATATAAGGGTATCAAATTAAAATGGTAGTCTTGACATTTTCTGACTAAAACGAAACGTGTAAACATAGACATGTCATCTAGTTATGTGTTTGTATCATGACTGGTTTTGATAACAGAGTTTTAAATGTTGTTACTTAATGATAAAAGACAGTTATACATAGAACGAAAAGTATTCACCTAGTTTTGTTCCTTTTTTGTAATTTAACGCACAAAAAACTCGGCGGACACGGCGATTTTGCATTCAAGGAAGACACATTCAAGAATTTTTTTTCAAAGTGTACCTTTAACCCTCTATGGGGGTGACTTACAACCTCGGTTACAACTCTAAAGTTTAAAATGGAAGGTGAGGTTGAGCAATAGATGCAGACTTTTCGTTGGACCACTCTGTATGAGTGAGCTTTCTGTAGTCACCACCGTTAAAACTAAAACTCAATTTCGTATTGCCAAAAACTCACTAAGAATTTAAGATCCAGGTCCACTCCTACAACAACAATCTTATAGTTCATCACAATCTTCTAGTTCATCATCACTATCACTGTCAAGTCCCACTTGAATTTTAAATTCGTCGCCAATATACACTCACCGACAATAAATTCGGGACAAGAATAATCTGAGGCGAATTGATATCCTTATAACTTTTTTATTTGTTGTCCGATTTTAGTGAAATTTGTACCAAAGAGTACCCCTATGTCTTGAGATATTACTCTTGATTTTGTTGTTAGAAATACCGATGGCTTGGTCATTATACATGACAAAAAAAATACTTTGTGAAGAAAAGATCGCACTTCACGACACAATATAATGGCTAGATTTTGCCGCTCAATTTTCACACAGGGTGTTGAAAACTTAGGAGTGAAAAAGTAGCTTTCGTTTCTCTCTGTATAATGACCAAGTTATCAGTATTTTTCGAAAACAGAAATCAAGGGTAATGTCTCAAGACATAGGGCTAAACTTCATGCAAGTCTATGAGAATGTTTTCGTTCATCGATGATAAAACATCGGAAAACTGTAGCATTTTATTTGAACATCTGTATCTTTTCCAAAAAAGCGGATATTGGCATGACCAAAGAAACAACAATTTGTTAGGAAAAGATTGTACTTTACAACAGAACATAATAAAGATGAAATTTGCCGCTCAATTTTTCCACAGGGTGTTAAAAACTTGAGGGTAAAAAATTAGCTTCTGTTCCTCCCTGTTCAATGACCAAGCCATCGGTATTTTTCCAAAACCAAAATCTCGAGACATAGGGCTACACTTTGGTACAAATTTCTCTAAAATCGGACAACAAATAAAATAGTTATGAGGATATCAATTCGATTCAAATTATTCTTGTCCCGAATTTATTGTCGGTGAGGTAGTATTCGTTTTCATATATTTACTTGGTCACCTTTGCAATTTTTTGTTCTATTCTTCAACGTCGATTTTCGAGATTTCTAGTCTTATCGTATATCTATCACCTTTTTGTATATTTTCAGTGTGTATTGGATCGCCTCACTACTTTTTTCGATTGTCCCCAAATTAACTGAAATGGATTTAAAATACAAAAATATGGAGGGAGTCGTGAGAACATGTGTCCATGCTTTTCGGCAATTGAGTCATTTCTTCTCCAAATTAGGAGTTGTTTTTTGGTATAGGATAACCCAAACTATTGTCCTACTTTCCATTATTCCTGCGCATTTTTCTATGGTTCTAAATTTGAATCTTTTTTTAAATCATCCTCAAAGTGCTGTTTTTATCTGACTAACGTTTAAAAGTTTTTTTTTCAATATCTTTATAGTTGGGATCTCATTAGTTTTGTTACATCTATAAATAATGTTTCTTGATAATTTTGTGAAAACTGGATCAACTTCTTTAGAAATGTCCTCATCTATCCTTTTTTCCTTGGCTTAACACCTTTTCTCACGAGTTCACATAACGTTGAATAGGGCACTTCAGTTATATAATAATTCAGTTCAACGTTCTTGGTTTAATAAAAAATCTATATTTGAAAAATCCAGAGATTACACATATACTCTATATGGACTCATCCTTTGAAAAAAAAATAACTTTATTCATTTTATACAATTATTATTGAGAATAATGGGAAAGAACAAGAAAAAAAAAAGATTCTTTCTCCTTTTCATCATAACAGGTATACAGGGTGTCCGGAAATGATGAGCAAAAAATTCAGGTGAGAATTCCAGACAAAAAATAAATGTTACAACTCTCCATAATATTTTTTCGAAAATTGATTTTTGACGTAGTTTCAAGGTGTTAAAGTTACATTTTATTTGCAGTTTTTTTGCAATACCTTTTGCCACTTTCATGATATTTTGACAAAATCTCGTATTTGGGGCTTAATCGCGTTGAGAAATTCAAATTTGCCCAGCGTTTTTGAGCATTTTGTAGAGGGCGCCACATACGAGCTTATACTTCGATTTTGATGGTCTAAACTTTTTTGTGCCACACTGTATGCGACTTTGGGCTAGATATTTTTATTCTCTCAACCTTTTGACATAGAAAGGGGATACTACTTCAGTTTTGATAAATCTAACCGTCGAGAAAACGCTTAAATAACTCTGCTTGCATGTGAAAATACAAAATAATTTTAATTTATTCTCAGCCCTGAACATAGCATGCTTTGGAATTATGCGCTATAATTGCCGTAGAAACAAGTTTGGAAAGAATTTGTTTTGAAGGTTGCTAATTTTTTTAAAATTTGTTGTTCACGCCAATGGTATTCAACATCAAAAATACTGAAATTAAAAACCAAAAAATGAACAAAATCACCAACTGTCAAAACTAATTCCCTCCATACTTGTTTCTACGGCAACTTATAGCACATGATTTCAAAGTATGCTATGTTTAAGGTTGAAAATAAATTAAAAATTTCGTAATGATCACATCCAAAATAACTTTACTTGCAAAGTTATTTTAGTGTTTTTCTCTAAAACGATTAGATTTATCGAAACAAAAGTGGTGTCTCCTTTTAATGTCACAAGGGAAGGAGAATACGAGTGTTCATTCCAAAATCGAATACAGTGTAGCACAAAAAAGTTGGAACCATTCAAATCAAAGTATAGGTTCCTTTGTGGCGCCCTCTACATAATACGAAAAACGTTGGGCAAATTTGAATTCCTCATGCCGATAAAACTCCAGATATTTCGTGGGCGTGGCAAAAGGCATTGCCAAAAAACTTCAAATATAATTTGAGTTTATTACCCTGTAACTCCATTAATAATCAGTTTTCGAAAAAATGATATATGAAAAGGTGGCATCTATTTTCGACGATGCTCACTTGATTTTTTTGCTAATCATTTCCGGATACCCTGTATATTATAGATAATATAATACGTACAAAATATAGATATCTAATAAATAATAAATACAACACAGATAATATTTAGAAAAAACCAAAATGCATGGACACTTTCACCTCACACTTTTAAAATCAAATGTGTGGGAAAAAAAGCGAAAAAATACTGTATAGATACTCTGACTATATTGTTTCTTGGGATGGATCTTGAAGCTTCTCCAATTATTTATAATTCTAAAACTTTGAGGCAGGGAATTATATATGTGAACACCTCTAAAGAAAATACTATTTTGACCTAACACAGATGAAATCCTTGCAACCTCTAAGTCCTCTCTACGACGCGTATGATAGTTATGTATATTTGATCTTGTAGAAAAGGACACATTTGAAAGTCTGGAACCAACACTAACCTGGTGAATATGAAGAGAAATTTGAAACTTATATATGTTCTCCAAAGACATGATATTATAGTTGGCGTATACATAGTTGGTGCTATATCGTCTAGGAAGATTGTTTATATTGTTTATTGCTCTATTTTGTGAAATTTGTATTGGTTCGATCAAATTTTTACCCGTAGGATACCATAACAAGGTTGTATTGAAGGTTACAATGCACAAGTGAGCAGTAGACAGATCGCAGGAGATAACTTGGTACAGAGTAGCTTAAACGTCTAAGTACCTTTACCTACTGGAGGACTGGAGCCAGCAAGCGTTTACTCATTATTGACAAATGTCTTTCCCAGGAAAGATTTTCATCAATGTACACACAGACCTAGGTATTTCACTAAACTAGAGCATTGTAAGCTATCGTCATCGCCATACATATTAGGTTGATCACTTCTATCCCTACCACTACTGATAAGCATATAATAATATGAAGATTCATTCACATTCAGAGACAGTTTATGGGATAGGAGCCACTTCTCGATCAATTCCAAATCACTTTTTACTTTTTGTTTAATTATATGCTCTGATTTATCAAAATATACCAATGTTATATCATCTGCATATAGAGTCTCAATAATTTACCCTCAAGTTGAAGCATGGAAATAGAGTTTACATATATTGAGAACAATGTTGGTCCAAGAATAGAACCCTGAGGTACCCCACAGTCCATCCTTCGCAGCCCACTGTCTATGTTGTCTAGTTTGACAAATCGTTTTCTGTCAGTCAAGTGATTTGTTTGACAAGAGAGACAGATTCCACGCACACCCAGCAGCTCCATTTTCCTCAACAAGTTCTTGTGATTGACTGTATCAAAAGCTTTTCTTAAGTCCAGCGAGACTAAAGCTGAGATATAGCTCCTATCAACATGACTTCGGACCTCGGAGATGAGGTCAACTGTAGCTGATTCTGTGTCGCTGAACTCACGAAACCCATACTAATACTTATAAAAAAAAAATGATAATTTAAATATTCGATTAGTCCTTTTCACAACCATTTCAAAAATCTTTGACATACTATTGAGAATCGATATAAGACGATAGTTATTGCAACAGTCTTTTTCACCCTCCTTAAATAAGGAGAACACTCTTGCCTCCTCTATTTTCACCGGAAGCTCACCGATTCCCTAGTTACGGCGCAACCTTTACATATCAATTAACCTTGGGTTAACGGTTAAACAAACTCCGGCAAATCCACATGGCCGCCATAGGCAGCGTACTTCGACCCGTCTCAGTGGAAATATCTATACACTAGGAATATAAAAATGATTTGAAAAATTGTGTGGCTGGACAAAGCTCCAATTTTGTGGACCGTTGCAATTATCAGGAGTCCTGAAATCAGATCTCAAAGTCTACATCAAGTTATCTGCTCTTGTTCTTTGAATTTTCTCAATCGATTCCTCTTCTGTGATGTGATGAACTATATGAATATCAGTCGGTTTTCAATATACATTTGAACATTTGATGAAAGTAGCATAGAAAAGTTTCCTTCCAAAAAATTGACCGTGGCGTTCATTAAAACATGATTACAAGGAGCATACTTGGTTTGTCAGGTATTCATAATAATATTTATCTTACTCACATTGGATGAATTTCTCAAATACAAAATTTGTCCTTAAAAAGGCATGAAAAAAACTATGTTTTACTAACTTAACTCCAATCCGCATCAAACATGGCAAAGATAGATTATTTTACCATGAAGCATTACCTTGCACATCCATCGTTAGTTTGTGAGTATGAGGATATCCTTATATCAATACTCATAACAATACTATGGCTAATTTAGTTGATGTGATATAATATGTCAGTTGTGAACTATGAACTTCCCGTTAATAGAAAATGAAATCTCGGACAATGAACAGTCATCCATCATCAGTTATGTATTATCAACAAAATTCCTCAAGAAAGACATTGACATTACCCTTTGCCTTTTATAATTCGAATCACGAGCTCAAATCCATTCAGATGAGATCCAAAACATTCCTCGTCTAATGTAATAATTATACAATTTCAGTCGAGAGATTTGACATTGGCAAATGATTTGTTTTCATTCCACACATACCCCGAAGTTTCCTGAATTCACAGCATCACATTATCTTTGATTTATGTTATCCAATCGCATCGGCTTGAAGGTATTATCGTCGTTGAAATTAACGTCCTAGTCCATACTTGGGACTGATTAATTTTACAATGTAATATTTGCACCCCATTAATCAGCTTAGCATTCTAAGAGTATCATGCGGATAAGTTTATTTCTAGGTATGTAAGCTGATGTGTTATGAAATGGTTTTGATGTCTATTATTGTAGGATGCGATATAGCTTAATCAAATACATTTTCCTATGAAGTAGCTCTTTGAGATTTACTCTAGTGTCATCCATAATATGTTGGAGATATTCTGTCTTTAGGACCATGACACTATTATCAAATTCCAAAAATCATTTGCATGTGACAAACTGAGTATGTTCACCATAACTCAGAACATAAAGCATAATCTATAACTGGCTTTCAGAGTGCGGCAATTCAGCCGCTATCGAAACAAATTTTCCACAATAGGTATTGTGTTGTCCAGCCAGACAAAATATGGCCACCAACTTTTGAGCGTAATGATAAAACTTTTACTGATATCGTAAATTTTACGTAATGAAGCTATTAGCGTCAATTTCAGCATCATTTAATTAAATACAGTGGGAATAATGATGATACCGGATTAAAATTGCTTGTGAATGATTAAAATCATCAGAACATTATGAAGACTATTGTCCATGATCGAAGTATTATTCAGAATGATAATATAGAAAAAACAAGTTGGGAAGTCAATATAATATCAGTCTATTAGTATGTTCTTGTGAAAAACGTATAGAACTGATTATCACAATAAATATTGATATTTGGATTTCTGGTTCGAATAATTAATTGCAGACTACTGGAGATTAATTCATAAAAGTCAAATTAATTCTTAAAGGTCAAATCCTACAACATTCACAATATCGAATTTCATGATAAAACTAAATATTTTCTATACAGGGTGTCCACCCTAGATGTCCCTTCCCCACCTCTGTCATATTTTTGTTCATCAACCGATTTTCAAGTTCGATAGTAATGATCGCTCTCGACCGAGGTCTCGACAAACAGATTTATTCCATGGTCGTACTCATGGGTAAGTATGGGGGTTCAAAGGAGTCAAATTTTAGAAAATTATAAATTTTTCAGGAGAAAATTGACAACGGAATCACCATCAGCATCACCAAAAACCCCACTGTACAAATTTTTAACCCACTAAACCTCAGGGTGTCCGAATAAAATAGTCTCAAGTTCAATAAAAATAGTTAATTAGATCCCATTGTCGCACCTTGTATTAGGTATCGATGATTTTTTGTTTTCCAATCAAATTCAGGGATTTTATCAACATCTTTATTGTAAATTGAGACGTTCAGAAAGGCTCAATAAGCAGTGTAAGTAAAAAATTAATAATTTAACAAAAAAATAAACAATACAAGCACAATTTTTTTTTTAAAATGTCTACAAGGGGGTTTTTGATGATGCTGATTAGGATCCCGTTGTCAGTTTAGTTCTACAAAATGCCCTTATATCATTCTCTGAAATTTGACCCCTTTTGAACCCCCACAATTAACTATGATCACGCTCTTCTGGCATATGCTTGAAAAGCGTTTTTCAAGACCTATAAAAAAATTGTTTTGAAAATCAATGAATAAACACAAATTTTACAGGGGTGGCGACACTCCAGGGTGGACACCCTGCATAACAATTTGAGATAGTAGAATATAAAAAATAGTCTGCAATGTTTCTATGTTGGTAACAAGGCTATTTTAAAGTTCATGAAATAGGAGTAGGTATCTTGAATCGACTTATTTTCTAATTTGTTCAGAAATGTTGATTTGGAAACACTCCAAAATCATCTTTTGTCCCATTAAAAGTTCAAACCAAGGTGTAATCTTCATCTAAGCATGAAGTTTAAAATCTGCTCAATTTCTGATAATACCAATAAAATTGTGAAAATAGAAAATACTGGTCAACATATTATTGACTCCATAAGAAATTAAGAGAGACTGTAAACTGTAAGAGATTTGAAATATTGTTGATGGGAGGAATCCAAATTGAGAATGTTGCATCATTTGAGTAGTTTGTGAACAAAATACGAGACACTGTTTAGAAGTTGACATGCTGAATTACATGGAATAATGCTCCAAAGCGCTAAAACAATATTTAAAACAGTTTGAGAATCCTGTACTCCGCTTTAACATCGGAAGTCAAAACAATCTTAATTCAAATAAGCAATGCTAAGATCATTGAGAAATTACTTTTTTTGAAATGAAAAAAATCAAAAAACAATGATCAATATTATGAATCCATGGAATTTTATCAACACCTCTCCAAAGCATTCCACAACCAAGACTTCATTTATTTTGTTCAAGTAATGAAGAAATGACTAGTTCAATAGAGATTGTTAACGTCTTTCTTTCACATGAAAAGTAATAACGTTTTAGTTCCATCATCAAATATCAGCATAACATAAACAATGTTAAACAAACTCTCTTCATTTTTGTCATAGTAAGAAGACTATTGAGATAATAGTTGAACATTTCAAAATCATTTAAGGAGCTCAAAATATCACGATTTGTTGATCAATCTTTCCTTCATAATTGCAAGCCAGTCACGAACACTTTCCACGTATTGATCAATCTTCACACCAGCATGATACGTGGAACGGGCAAGATTTTTTGACATCACTTTTCTCTTGAACCCAGCACTTGATTTTGATATATTTTTCCAATTGTCGATTCCTCACGAACCCAACTAAATTATCACCTATTTTTTGGGTTAGTTTATTATCATCTTCCTATGTTAGATTGTAGCCTGATCTTTGCCAAGAATCTTCTTTTTTATATCCACTGCCATATCTCAATTAGGTACTAGAGAAACTACCAGGGAAACTACATAGTTTCCAAGAAAAGGTTGATATTCATCCTGATTTTACGAATTACAATAACTCAGCGAACAATAACAATTATTCAGCGTAGAACAATTATTATAAAATTTGTTAATAACGCGTGTGACCTCCACGCAACCTTATGACAGCTGTCTCGTCATGCTTCCAATCACATTATCAATCATCTCTTCAGGCAGATTGTCCCAAATCTCGATCAGAGCAGCTGCAGCTCGTTCGACATTTTGAACTGCAGGAATCATGGATCTCAATCGGCCACCTAACATGTCCGAGACATGTTCTATTGGATTAAGCTCTGGGAAACACGCAGGCCAATTTATCGGTCGGTTTTGTTCCAATATATGGGGCGAATGGTACGACATGCTGTCCGTGGTCATAAACATATTCCATCCCACACCATTACTGATCCTTCATCAAAGGACACTGTCGGGAGAAGATTAAATTATTCGTCTTATTCTCCTCGGAGGCGATATAATCTTTTCCTACCATCAATTGACTTGATGCAGAAGCGGCTTTCGTCTGTGAAGAGAACGTTGGTCCATTGGTGATTTTTCCAGCGAGCCGTAGTCTGTCCACAGTTTATATGATATACAGTTGGTTCACTCCCCTGAAAATCGTGTTTCTAAAGCGATTTGCCGAAATTCCTGAAATCATAAACAAAATCCGACCAAAAACCAGCCAAGAACAAGTTCTACCAGGGTCACAATTTGAAATAAGATGATCGATTTCAAGCGGTGCACGAAACTCCAACGACGAATCTCAGCCGGAATTTACAATCGGCTACGCCTGGTATGATGTTGGCACCAGAGCAGGACTAGGAATGCGGCAAGCCGGAGCTACTTGTGATGACGGGTGAACCTTCTTGTCGCCAATAATTATTTGGAGGTCTGGCCTCGGCTTATTATGCTGTGGTCTGGCTATCCCATGATGCCTTTAAAGCTGTGGAGCCTTCTCCGTCCTGTAGGCTTCAATACCAACTTCCTTGAATCCTCTGTTGATGGTCCGACGACTTGCTCGCATTCCGCGTATCTCCTCTTATTTGTTTCTCATTTGAGGCACTCTTCTACGCCTGTCCTCTAACGCTTGCAAGACTATTAATCTGTAATTTCTAGCAGATCGGGCAACAATCAGGCAAAAAAAGATAGTCTTCTGTTTTTATACATGAAAAACAACAAACATTCACAACAATATGTGGACTTCTTATAAAACGTAGCTTTTGATTTGACCACTCGTCATAGCGCTCTATGTGGCATGGGCTCAATAATCGACGACGCTAGCTACGTTTCAAAAATATAGCCAAGGATCAAACATGGGGCCACGCCGTGACTTGCCTCGCGAACATAGCCAACATGACATATTACCTTCACATACCTATATCGGTCAAAGCCAAGAGTGATCTTAAGTAAACAGACCACACGTGATCTGACAAAGCTGAACGACTAAACAGATCACATGTGTTTGTAAACTTCTGATGTTCTTTGATTTGACATATTTTTGGTTGATTATTGTGATAAGTGTTGTACAGCTTTTGCTAAATGAACGATTATTATCACTACATTGTTCCACAATTCTCAAGGAAGTGGAAATATTGATTCAAGAAACAGAATAAAAAACGGTGGAATAATGATAATCTATTCGCAACTTTTAACCAAGAATAATAAAGAAGATCCATCGAAATATTAATTGGAATAATTCATATTACGGCCCTTCATGAATTACCTCAATTGGATAATTTGTCTTGAGAAAAACATAAATCTATCTACAACACCTTTTCTGAAATAAGGATAAAATTCATAATCTCAAGGCTTATAAGTAACGAAGACATATTGCCACAGGATTCTCTTGTGGCAAAATGGATCGTTGTTTGCGGGAATATAAAATGAGATCTTCAGAATCTGATTATTTTATGACAACTTCACAGGTATAAAAAAAATGTTTGTGGAATTTCTTTAGTAAAATTCACTTCGGGTAAAAATCGATTCTTATTTTTTCTACGACTGTCAAGGGGTGTGACTATTGTGCAATCGACATCGATTAGGAAACGTAGCACATTGTGCAACCGTAGAAAATGGAACCATTCCCTTCTCGTTGCCTAGCAACCCGTGGGAAATGGTTCCATTTCCTACCCTACGATGTGCTACGTTTACACCCAATATATCGATTTATCGATTACATTGATTGACAATCGTAGAAAAAGTATAGTGTAAAACTCGCATGGAATGACCATTTTCTACTCGTTTGGATTGCTGCACTCGCCTTCGGCTCGTGCTACAAACCTTCATACTCGTAGGAAATGAGTATCATTTCATGCTTGTTGTACAATATACTATTAATTTATAATAAGAAACTGCTCGATGATCTTCCTCCTTTGCTCATTTTCATAGATGCCATGAGAATATCTATTTCCAAATGGCACAAAATGTCTACTTTCTTTTATACGATAACAGTAACATGCCATTCAGGATCAGTCGTGTAAGCACGCCAGTCTGTCGTCATTTCTGTCTCTAAGAACATAAAAGCTTCCGTGCTGGTTATGGGTGTTTCGAAGAAGTTCCATAAGCAGGTGTATTCAGAGTGTTGCAACCAGGATGAGGTGAACGATTGTGGAAAGATGGTGAGGAATTTGATTTTTTTTTTTGTATATTTTAGTTAATCAAAAAGGCTATGTCGTTGTTTCAAGAATATTGTGTAAAAGTTTGCGAACTAAACCTGTATTTTTTTGAATGGAACACAACCTGTATGTGATAATTCTAATAATTTCTCCTATCTCGTACGATCATCTTGATGTGAGGTTTGTTGGGCCTAAAACTAATGATAAAAAAATGTGAGGCAAGCAAAGTTGAAAAAAGGTTGGGTCATTTTTTGAGCGGAATTCAAAAAAAGTATCGAAAAACCAACTGACCCATAAAACATGACTTATCCTTGAACACAATAATCACATTAACTTTGATTACCAATACATGTTATTATACAGGGTGGTGCAAACATGACCTGGACACCATTTTTTGAAATAGAACGCCCTGTATATTATATTTATCATCTTAGAGATAACATCATCAGCTTTCAAAAAACACTATACTTCATATTTCTCTGATCAATAGATTTTTCAGAAATGGATGATCCCGTTTGTTACGGTTGAAAATTTAGAAAATAGACAAAAGCCTTCCTATTGTCTTGAAAAGATTGTTTGTCAAACCTACCAACCAACTCTCAAGGTGAAAAAAGGGTGCGTAACATGTGCTCCAGCTTGCAAAGCCGGCGTGGGGGTGTGTAAATCAAATGACCAGAACGCCACTGGCTTCATTGCAAGGAAAGCCAGGAAGTCCTTGGTCTTCAGAGCCCCTCAAGTCAAAAGAATATGAAATATAATATGTTACAAAGTACAAGTAGACAATAATGTCAATGCGAAAATAGTCAGATGCATCTTTGTACAGAGTGATTTATTTTCAGTGACAGGGTGCCAGTTCTCGTGACCCAGTCTCATATAGACCCAGGAAAAAAATCTGTATAGTAATATGCCCGACATAAAATGCTGGACATATATTTCAAGGTTCTAGGATCTCCGCAAGTGGGCGTAACGGTACTGTGAAAACAGAAAATCGATAAATTTTGGACATTTTTCCCGGTGAACTCTACCAAATAAGAATATGGAAACAGATTTTGGATGATATTCTCTACAAAATTGCCCCCCGACACTTATCTCTCAGTTGTCAAATAAGAGAGCTACATGCCGTCAAACTTGGTGTTACTTAATTGCCTATAACTTCGAAATTCCTTAACCGATTTGACAGTTCTTCAGCTCATTTTGAAGAGGAAAATCTGCTTTTCTGTTGCATTCACTCGGGGTCGATTTTATCCGCTTAAGCCGACCAAAAAACATGAATTGTGAAGGTCAAACATGAATTTGGGTTTTTTTGAAATTTTCAAATGCAAACTCACTAAATAGATGCCTCCATCGTGTTATTTGGATAATTTCCTACCACTTTCATGAAGATAATTTCTCTAAATCTTTTAAAATAGAAGAGTTACGGAGAATGCATCAGGAATCCGTCGAGAAATACTTTTGAAACAGCCCCTGTAAATTTGAATGTGTCAAAAGGATAGGAGTGCCTTGCCAACGGTCGGGATTTTGAGCATTGGCACTAGTTTTTTGTTTTTTCTAGTTAATTTCTTTTTTTTTTCAATATTATTGAAATAAGGTGTTTACTAGTCGACCGTATTATTTTTGGCAAGTGTATTCTACATCTCAGCTGCCCGTAAAAAAAACGGAAAATAATTGGCATTCTCACTTGTAGGCTTTTGTTTTCAACATCAACTGAAGAAAATATTGAACGCGAATCGAAACAAATCCGATGTGTATCTTTTTGACTCATTAAAATTTATAGGAGATGTTTCAAAAGTTATCCTCGCGTGATTCCTGATGAAGTTTCCGTAACTCTTCTATTTCAAAAGATATGGAAAAATTATCCGGATGAAAGTGATGGGAAATTATCCAAATAACACGATGGAGGCATCTATTTAGTTGGTTTGCATTTGAAAATTTTTAAAAAATCTCAAATACGGGTTTGACTTTCACAATCCATGTTGTGTGGTCGGCTTAAACAGATAAAAACCACGGGTACATCCAAAAAGAGCAGATTTTCTTCTTCAAAACGAGCTAAAGAACAGTCTAATCGGTCAAGGAATCTTGAAGTTATAGGCAATTTGGTGACATCAAGTTTGACGGCTTGTAGCTGTCTTATTTGACCACTTACAGAGAAGTGTCGGGGAGCAATTTGGTAGAGAATATCGTCTTGAATCTGTTTTCATATTCTTTTGTGGTAGTACAAAAAAAAAAATTTGTAAAATTTGTTGATTTTCAGTTTTCACTGTACCGTTTCGCCCCCTTGTGGCGATCCCAAAAGCTTGAAATATATTTCCTGCATTTTCTCTTAAACAAATTACTACACAGATTTTTTTTCCTGAATCTCAATGATGAATAGTTTATGAGAACTGGCACCCTGTCGCTGAAAGAGAATCACCCTGTACGAGTACTTGTATAAAATATTATAGTGACCTAACACTCCTGACCAAACACGTTGATCGTTTTACCAAATATTATTGACCTCTGAAATGGAAAAAAAAAATTATTCAACTCAGTGCACTGTTACCATTATGAAATGATGATATACATAATAATAATATGTGGTAATGTAGGTTTACAGAGTGTCCGGAAAATACGTGTAAAACGTCTGGCGACAGAATCCTCACTTCGTTAAGTCTGAGCCGCAGGGTATGGGGTGGCCTAAATGCTGTCTAGTTACATACAGAGAACATACAAGTTATTCATCAGTTATGCTGTTTTGTTTGTGATTCTCAACTATTTCATATTGTTCTTCGGAAATAGTTATTGAATCAAATAAAACATAGTTTGATCTCTACATTTTCGGCGAGTGCATCTACTATTGTATTTTTCCTTTTTCCAAGCAAGTCTGATGTTGTCAGCCAAACCTTGTCACTCTGCGAACTGATCAAATGTCACAGAATGCTGCTAATAACCATTCAAATCCTTCATAGAGGGCTGTTTGAACTGTTCAACTAAAAACAACTGTCAGCAAAGTGGAGTCAAACGCCGGAACTGAAATACGGAAAACCAATGATGGCATATGAAATGTCTGAAAGTTAGTATCAGACCAACTTGGGAAAGTAACGGAAATGATACTAACTGGACACTGCATCTCAACATATGCGTAGCACTGGTCTTTTCTAGAACGAACACATATGCAAGTTCTGCAATGAAGAAGAGGAAACAACCTCACACATCGTTTTCGAATGTGAAGCATCAACGTTCTGGAGAAGGATCATTTCCCAGAGATCAAACAGCTAAATAGAGTCACAGACCTTATACAAGCAATACAGCTCTTCCACTGAAAGACAGACACAAAAGAAACACAATGGGCCCATTCAGACGCTGCCACGAAAACTATTAGATGCCTGGAAATCAGTGATCGGTGACTGATGATGGATTTGAAGCCTCTCGGATTAATGGACAGACATAATATATTTTGATAGTTTAGCTTATTCGCGGAACCACCTTCCGAAGTGCCTGTTTTCAAGTGAAATGATTGGACATGAAACTTCAAGAAAAATGGCCATGCAGTTTCAAAGAAGTATGATGAAGGCATCTTCATTTACAAATTAAAAGGAAACACCTTTCCTCGAACTTTAAAAAAATAATCTGTAATTGGTTATAGTTTATTCTCTTCATATTATCAGGTACACCTGAAAAAATGAGCTCTGAAAGGGGCTAAACGTGTATATTAGAGTAAGAATTCACATCGATTTTAAGTGAATCAAGATTGTATGAACTTTATGATATATTATTTGGCTGCGCCCAAGTCCCTTCTCATCTACTGGACCTCAATAGATATAACTGCTGTTAGAAAAGGCATGTAAGAAAACACTCAAAATAATTCACAAAACAATCTATTCTCCACGAATCGACAAACGTGACATTCAATACGGAGGACAGTAAGCAAGTGTCTTCTAAAATGCTAAAAATCCCTTTTCCCCTCACATTGAAAATATATTCGTTGTTGGTTCCCACGTCATAAATCTAACTCCAAACCTCTGATAACTATTCCATTAGCCTAAGTACTTAAGGTATTCCAATTATATCACATCTTAAATTTAACAAACATTCAGAAAAGTGCTTATGCCATAAATCCTTTGAGCACCCAAACAATATCTACAATAAATCCTTTTTGAATACACTCTAATAATGGACATTGATTAACAACTGGTCTGTGTGCCTGGGCTTCTGGGATCGATTATGAATTCGCAGAATTTCTTACACGGCCAACCTGACACATAATTCGCTCTCGAATTATCAATGTCGCCATATATCTGAAACATTGATAAACAGCGGCAGATTTGGTTTTGTTTTGTTCTTATAGATTATAGGTGTGAGCCGATTGTGAACGATCTGGATGTGGAACATAAATATATCATCAAAGTAGATGAATATATCATCGTAGAAAATGAATATATCATCGTAGAACATAAATATATCATCGTAGAACTTGAATATATCATCGTAGAACATAAATATATCGTCGTAGAACTTTATTATTCCATCGTAGAACAAAAATATAGCATCGTAGAACATAGATATATCATCGTAGAACAAAAATATATCATCGTAGAACATAGATATATCATCGTTGAACTTGAATATATCATCGTAGCACATGAATATATCATCGTAGAACATAAATATAGCATCGTAGAACATGAATGTATCATCGTAGAACATAAATATATCATCGTAGAACATGAATATATCATCGTAGAACATGAATACATCATCGTAGAACATGAATACATCATCGTAGAACATGAATATAGCATCGTAGAACATGAATATATCATCGTAGAACATAAATATATCATCGCAGAACATAAATATATCATCGTAGAACATGAGTTTATCATCGTAGAACATAAATATATCATCGTAGAACATGAATATATCATCGTAGAACATAAATATAGCATCGTAGAACATGAATATATCATCGTAGAACATAAATATATCATCGTAGAACATGAATACATCATCGTAGAACATGAATATAGCATCGTAGAACATGAATATATCATCGTAGAACATAAATATATCATCGCAGAACATAAATATATCATTGTAGAACATGAAAATATCATCGTAGAACATGAATGTATCATCGTAGAACATAAATATAGCATCGTAGAACATGAATATATCATCGTAGAACATAAATATATCATCGTAGAACATGAATATCATCGTATATCATAAATATATCATCGTAGAACATGAATATATCATCGTAGAACATAAATATATCATCGTAGAACTTAAATATATCATCGTAGAACTTAAATATTTCATCGTAGTACAAAAATATGTCATCGTAGAACAAAAATAATATATCATCGTAAAATTCTGTTATTTCTCTTTGACTTTTATGCAAACAAAAAAAAAATGTTTTATAAAACCATCATCGTCGGCACAATTAGCTCACATTTCAACACAAAAAAAACATTTATTGACCTATTACAATTCTATGGAATCAGAGAATTCCCCAGGCCATATACGGAGCATATCTTTGGCAACAATACTTTTGCGATTCGTTGACAAGTTTTTAAGCTCGAATCGTTCGTTGTCCAATACTTTAACGATCTCAAAGGGACCTTCATACTTCTGGTCCAACTTAGCTAAGTGACTATTACCCGATGGATGAAATACTAGGTCCCCAATATTCATAATTTTGTTGGACCTGCGCGTCTTATCGAACAAAGCCTTAGCATCGTCAGCACATTTCCTTATTCGTTCGGTTCCCAGTTTTCGATTTTGTTCTAAACTTTTGGAGATATCAATGTTTGGTGTAGATTTGGTCAGACTTTTAATGTCGGGCACACTACCTTCGAAGCCCGTCAATAAATAAATGGGCGTAAACCCCGTAGTTTTTTGAATTGTCGTGTTAAACGTTGTTTGTATTTTTATTATTGATAATGGCCACTCTGCTTTGTCGCTGATTTCAGTGCGTAGCATATTTAAAACCGTTTTAACATATCTTTCTTTAACTGTTATTTTGTTGAGGGCTCTAAAATCGCAACACATACGCGCCGTGCCGTCCTTTTTATGAACTAAAACAATGGGACTTGCATAGGGCGAACTACTTTCTCTAATAATATTGTTTTTAAGCAGATCTTTAATTATTAATTTTACTTTCGCCCGTTCACATAGTGCCATTCTATATGGATGAAAATGAATTGTTTTATCTTCTTTAAGTTTTATGTTTAATTCGGCGGTTGTTATTGGTGAAACAGAATTTCCTGTGGTAATATTTTCATTAAATTTACAAAGAAGGGTCAACAAGCTATTTGAGTCGTCATCTTTCAAAGGGGTATTAACAGTTTTTGAAGAAATTGTTACACGGTTAATTATTTGCTCAATTTGACTTGAGTTTTCCTTCGAAATTATCCGACTTCCGGTATGGTCACTACGAATTTCAATACCTTTGTGATCAAAAAGATCACGCCCAATTATAGCATCAGGAGTCATAACAGTATCATTAACTATACAAAAGCAAATATCGAACGCAGTACCATTATTTTCAATTCTTAAATTTGCTTTACTATTTACAAAAACATTATTATGTCCAATTCCCTTCAATGTAATAAGCGCAGGCTCAAAGTGACACTCGAGTCTTTTAGCGACCTTTTCAGACAATAAACTGCATTCCGCCCCAGTATCTATTAAACAATCTACTTTGACCCCTTGAATAACAAAATTCGTGCAAAAATCTCGATCCAACTGAACTGAAAAATAGTTAACCTGTGACGAAGACGATGGTCGGTCGCGTTTTCTAAGAAAACAGTCAGAAGCATAGTGGCCACGTTTTTTGCAAAAAACACAAATAACTTGGGCTTTATTATATTGATGTGGAACACGATCTAATCCAGCATAAAAAGAGTTATTAAACTTGCGTCTTTTTGGGCAATCTCTGCTCAAATGACCCCTTTCATTACAAGAATAGCACAAAACGGATTTATTACCGCGTAAGTCCGTCATATCTTTCGAAATGTAGGTATGACCTCTCTTTAAATTGATATCTTTTGATTTTTTACTTGAACCAAACATATTATAATTGCCCAAAAGTGAAAGAAGTTGACTGACCGACTCTACATTGCTGATGAATGCCGCAGTTTTGACGTGAATGTCAGTGATATCTCCAATCACGATTTCCAAAATTTGACCAATAGATAAATCAAAATTTAACGAATTCAGTAGAAATAGTCTTTTCCTGTCATACTCACAATAAGACTTCGCCTCTCTGCTGGTATATTGACTAGCTTTGCGAAGTTTTTCGTTCAAGTTTCGTTTGGCAGGATACAGGCTGGACAACTCCCTGCGAAACTCCTCCCAAGACTTCTCCAACGGCTTCCACATCGCAAACCATTCTTTAGCTTCCCCAGCAAGGGCGGCGGCGCTTCTCACTAGTAATTCGTGGCTTGACCAACTGAAAGTCTCTCCCAACTATTCCAATTCATCGCACCACTTAGCTGCACCGTCATCATATCGATTTGGTTCAAAAGTCAGCACATCAAAATTTGTTGCTACCGCCGATCGCACTCTAGTTGCGTCTTTTAAGTCTTGGATAGATTCGGTCAAAATTTTCGCGAATTCCTCCATCATGGCACAACTTGTAATCACCAATATCACGATAGTCGTATAGGTCGTTCAATCGCACACTAGCAAAAATATGTCCAGCGGCAACTTGTCTTGGCACTTGGAAATACACGGTACTTCCAACACACGTAACCTCACACCTGTGGTACTTCTAGCGAGATTATCCCACTTCTGATGTAAGAAAACACTCAAAATAATTCACAAAACAATCTATTCTCCACGAATCGACAAACGTGACATTCAATACGGAGGACAGTAAGCAAGTGTCTTCTAAAATGCTAAAAATCCCTTTTCCCCTCACATAGAAAATATATTCGTTGTTGGTTCCCACGTCATAAATCTAACTCCAAACCTCTGATAACTATTCCATTAGCCTAAGTACTTAAGGTATTCCAATTATATCACATCTTAAATTTAACAAACAAACAGAAAAGTGCTTATGCCATAAATCCTTTGAGCACCCAAACAATATCTACAATAAATCCTTTTTGAATACACTCTAAAAATGGACATTGATTAACAATTGGTCTGTGTGCCTGGGCTTCTGGGATCGATTATGAATTCGCAGAATTTCTTACAGGCACACCAGATGTCAAGTAGGGATATCGTGACGATTACCATCCAACTGATGAAAGTTTGAGATCCACTTGGTTTTCAAACCTTTCACGCTGCTCACAGTTTGTAAGTGTAGAGGATTTGAATAAACGTACAAACAAAGAAGTAGCTCACTCACATCCCAGTTTTGTTAACATGCGTGGATCATAATTAATTATGAATAATGGTCTCCAATTTTCGATCTAAATTTCAAGCATGCATCCAACGGATATTCAAAATCCACACCAATTTTCAGGTCCAACTATCTAAATAAAGTTGCCCTGTTCTATGTTTGTGCCGGCTTTTATATCCATCAACAGAGATTAATCAAATTCCAAACATTCTTTGTGGAGAAAAATCATCAATATACTCTTGCAAAGCCCATACACAAAGATTGAAAGTCATCACATGTACGTGATCAAAAATACCCGTGATAATATGAACGGGATACGAAAGTGTCTTCACACACGTTTTTAATTTGAAAATTTTCAAATTATGCTTTGTTCCACGTTCTATGCGGGAACGACAACTCATCACGGTGTAGGCTTTTATGAAAGGGTCACATACATGAAGCTTTTATGTGCAGGGAATATACGTGTTTTATCTTGAGTTAAAAAAAGACACGACGATCAGGTGAAAGTTCAGAGGTGGAACCATTTTGTCTAAAAGGTTATTTCCGGATGATTTGAAAATCAGATTATGAAAGAAATTTTTTTTATACATCTAAATTCTGGTTGTCTCGAATTTCAAGTCGATGTGTGTATTTTCTTATACCTGAGAATCAATTATCATCCACCATCGCTGTAGACTCGTTTCCAATCCGGAACTAACATCATCTTTATGACAAACGGCATGCACTTTAGCACGTCTCTTAATTTTTTGTATACTTTGTCGCCTTTGATCGTAACTTCCTTTACTATCTCGACAATAATGTTGAGATCGTCTAATATTGAGTTTGGATCTCTAAAATCTATTCTGCTATCGTTAAATTTACCACAGCCATATTATTTGTGACGGTTTATTTCGACTAAATGCATCCACAACAACGACGAACGATTAAATTCGCATCAACGATTTCACTCAAATGATGAGCCAAATTACCAATTGTCTAGAAGATTTTACGTTACGTTTTTTGATAAAAATAATGGTATCAACAAACAAGGAAGTTTGCAGGGATTGCCAACTGACTGGTTAATTGAGCTTAGAAATCTCCCTTCTCAAAACAATAGTTCACTGGAGAACTGGACTAAAATGGTAATATTATAAACTGCACCGTCATGCGTCATCTAACAACTGTCAAAATTAAATAATTGTTTCGCAAAAATTAGTCAAAAACAACAATCGCCTGATTTCGCTTCAATTTAAACGTACAATCTGAGCGGTATCATAATTTTTAGTGAGTTACCCACCACGTAGTCTACTGCTATAATTTTAAACTTAGTAGACTAGTAGTAAAATGGTTCATCAACTCATCGCAAAGCGTAATAGAGTTTTCACATGCTGCGCTAGCGTTCAACGGTCACGAACACGAGCATACGCATGTAAATGGGCTGCTCGGAGGTGCTCCAATGTTTGTGCACGTGCTCGTCCCTGAACGGGAAAAAGTCGGTCTCTAGGCAAAGTTCAAAGGATGAATGTGCTTGCACTCGTGTACTGTCAGATTTTCAAACCATGTGCTCTAGTATTAATAATTTTACTACAAAAAGTTCATTTGAACATGGGTCCACAAACGGCTTGGTTTCTGAGAAACAGGACGTAAAAGAAAATATTTTATTTGGTGTTTTGCTTTTATTTTTGTCAACTGACATAACAATTGGAATAAATTCGGGATACTGGGGATATTGATAATCAGAAACTCAAATATTAACCTGATTCTTTGATTCAATAAAATAATGATAAAAAACAAGTCGTTGTTTACCCATGTTCATATGAACTTTTTCTTTTGGAATAGGATAAGTCAAAGATTTAACCTTTGAAGTTTTTACAAGTACTTAATTCACAGGGTGTCTCTGAAATGACTATACATACAACGCTTAACCACAAATTTCTCAACCAAAAATAAGGCGATCTAGACCAACTTACCCAAATTGCTTCTTTTAGTATACATAGGGCGTCACAGATAAAAAAAAAAATGGCTTCTCTACATCTTTCAAACATCTGCAGATCGATTTTGATAATTTTTGGACCTAACCTTGGATCATGAAATCACGTTTTCTGTTCCTATAGCGACCGATTTTAATTACCAGGGAGTGAGATAATGATGACGTCATATTTAGCTATTCTTTTTGTTTTTTTTTGGCATTGACTTTTTGATAATTCAGATGTTTTTATCTGATAGCCCAATGTAATAAGGAGTTCTTCCATCTCGTGAAAGATTTTGCTGGGATAAGTGGTTATGCTAGAAAAAAAAATATATTCAATCAGGTACACAGATATTTTATTATTGATTTTATTTTTTATAGCATAACCAATTATTCCAGCAATTTTTTCTAAGAAAGGAAAAATCTTTTCTATAACCTGTGTCAACAAAAATAAAGACATCTGAATCATCAGTAAGTCGATTCCATAAAAAAAAACAGCAACGTTTTTATCTGATAACGCAGTTTATAGGAAAGTTTTTCACTTATTGAAAAAAATTGCTGGGATAAGTGTTTATGTTAGAAAAAAATAATCCAATAAGAAAATATCTGTGTACCTATAATTGAAAATATTTTTTTTCTGGTAAAACCACTTATCTTAGCAAAATTTCCCAAGAAATAGAAAAACTCCCCAATACATTGAGGTATCAGATAAAAACATCCAAATTATCAAAAAGTTGATGCCAAAATAAATCAAAAGAAATAACTACATATGACGTCACCTTCATAACAATTCCGGGTTGATTACAACTGGTCGCTATAGAAACAAAAAACGTAAATCCATGGTCCAAGACAAGGTACCAAAAGTGATCAAAATCGATTTGAACGTTTTTAAAAAATGTAGAAAAAAACATTATGTTTTTTTGAACCTTTGATTCCTAGTTTGATTCCCTCTGCAGACTCAACGAAGCAATTTTGGATAAAGGTAAATTTGCATAGATCTCCCTATTTTTGATTATATTTGTGTTTAGGCGTTGTACAGTCATTTCAGGGAAATATTTGAAGTCAAAAGGACAAGTTCTATAAATCTAGCCCAAAATATACTGGGTGCTTCATTTAAAAAATACAAGCTTAAGAAGCCGAAATTAATTTTGATCCAAACTCACATCGAAGCAAGTTGAGGTCAAAAGATCAAAGTGAGAGACGATTTTTGTGCACTTGAGATTATAAATAATCACCCTGTACAGTGTACAGTGAACGGCTAAAATATGGAATATATTCTGTATTTTAGCGCTTCACTGAAGATTTATCAATATAGCTTGTAATTAAATTCCGATCATACATATCTGTAATATCTAGTTCTAGTTTGTAATCGCTCTGAATTTGATGTAACATCTTGCATTTATCTCGATCGAACTAATGCTGAAAATAAATTTATCAACTTTCACACACGTTTTTTGATTACAATACCATTTTGTTTTCACTATTTTGCTGTTTGCCGTCGTTTCATTTTTTTCTCTATTAATTCATTTAACGTTCCGGAATAAGTTCAACTAGAAGATTAAAAATGTTTTTCTGTGTTTTAATAAATTAAATATTATTATTATTGCAAATTTAGAGTGGATACATTATTTTCCGTGCTGTGATTTTAATTTGAGTGATTACATTGCGAGAAAAGATTGAAAACTCGAAGACAAAAAACATTGTTAAGATACATGTTTTTTCATAGAATGTATTGGCAAAAACAACTATCATTCTGATAATAATTTGTTTCTTGTAATTGTCCGTGTATACAATACATCTTATATTCAAGTATTTTTTCAGGGAAATTACTACTTATGAGATTGGATTTACATCAAAAGGTGTAAGCAGGGGACGAACTATTTCAGGGATCCTCGGTAATAAGTGAAATGCAGCAAGTTTCCAAAAATCTGATGTTTTTTCACCTAACAAAAGAAAAACTTTCTGTCACCCAGCTCTTGAATATCCCTGTAAACGTATGACCAAGCTTTGTTGGTTTAGGCCCAGGTTCAATATCGACGGCAGTCTTCAATAAACATGCCGTCGCGTATCCGATAATAAAAGATTCAATATAGTCTTGGCAGTAAATATTCGGTGGTTTTTCCAGCCAAAGAAGGAAATTACCCTTCAACGTGTGAAGTAGGTGGTTGACTTTCTATTTTGGAAGAATATTTTTGTTTGAGGATGTATTGGAATAAAAAAAAAGTGATAAATAACACTGTGCATTGAAAGTAATTTTAGAAAACTAATGGTTTGCTGTGCTACTGCAGCTAGGTTCGATCAGAAAGAAAGCATTGTCTCCAAACTTTGAATCACATAGATTCTAAAGCATATTTCAACAGTTTTGATTTCATGGGATGCTTGATGAGAAAATCTCTATTGAAGTTAACTAGTTGAAAAAAACTGCTGGCTTTGGGATTCTGTTATGATTACCTTGTTTATAAAGCATGAATCTCCTTAAAGAACGTTTGAGTTTGAGACTTTCGTTATGTTTGCCTGATAATAGACACTTTAAGCACGTCCTAAATTTCAAACGGATCCGTATCCGCATCAATCTGCGCATGCTCAGAATAGATGCGGGGGTTCCGATTCGTTCCGTTGCACGTATCGTTGCGAGCCTTTCATCGTATCAGTATCTGAGAACGCATCTCAACTAATCGAAGATTTATAACAAAAGATCTTCAGAACGGATAAACGAAAAATACACAAACATCCAAACCAAACCAAAAATATAAACAAAAATCAATATATAGGTTACAAAACGCGAAGTTTGACAACTTTGACATTTCACCAATCCTTTTCGTATACGTAGAACCGATCGCTGCTTAAGCGGGTTTTTATATGATTAACGTATGTCGATTCGTTTACGGATCCGGATACGGATACGTGAAAAAATTATGGGTTTGCTTAAAGTGTCTAATAAATCTAAGCTACTGTAACTAGAAATTGAACTATTCAGCAAACCGCGTTTTATTTATTTCATAAGTACCGTTTGTCTAATCTTACGATAATTCATCAATGAAAAATCTTCTGGAGCCGGTCGGGTTACCCCGTCTGTAAATTCACATTTTGGTACAATTTTCACGCGTGGAGACGTTTCTGCTGTGGCCCGTACCACATTTTCTCCACGTCTTATCAATTTCCTAAACACGCCTAATGATTATTCCATCACCTGTGCCTGAAAAATCTGTCGCGACTACTCAAATTTGCGCCTGAGTGTCAATTCTGTCTAGGCGCCAAACACCTAGAACGCCGTGTTTCTCAACCTCCGTTTTCTACTGTGGCCCATACTACACGCACCCCTACATCGTCTCTAAATGGAGAACTAAGTGCCGATATTTCAATTTAACCTCAAGGTACAGAATAGATGAGGTAGGTGCAATAATTGACGAGTCATTTCTACAAAGGCAGAACGCATTGACTTGAATTGGGATCTCTACTGTAACAACATCTTGGGAAACTCGACTCGAAGATCTGGACTTCGTCTCCATGTCCATACAGCCCGAAAGTGATGTTCCCCGAGACTAAGCAGATTTTCGAAAGGGTGTTGTCAGGAGTTGTCTCCTGACTAGTGATTCACGGCTTGACTTGATTTTCAAGCTACTTGACTTGACTTGACTTGAAATCAAGTCAATCTCAAGTCAAGTATCTGTTTTTGGAATTCAAGCCAAGTCAAGTAGTTAGACATCAAGTAGCTTGACGATCAGGTCCAAAAAATTCAGAGTTTGATTTCAAAATTTCAAAAAATGTACATTTTATAACAATAATCTGAACTGCGCAAACGTAAAAAGATTAAAGATCTGAGTACAAAAAAAAGCATTTTTTTTTTCAAAAATATAATATATAAAAAAAACAAACGGACATACTTTGTTAAAAAATAAATAATAATAATCAACAAAACGAATTCTTGTATTAATACAAAAAAACAAAAATGAAAACAGTAAATCATTATTGTTATTGTTTTCGCGGCAGGCCAGCAGGTAATATAGGTATACAGGGTGCCACAGATTCGAGTGCATGCATGGGGATATCCTTTATTATAAGAGATACAGGGTCGGTTAAATGATTGCAAAGTTGTGCATTTTTATGCTCAACAGAATGCCGTTTTGAAATTTGAAAAATCCCGACTACTTCCGAAGATATTCGGAAAAAACCGAATTTTCCCAAAAACGATATTATTATTTCCTGAAATAATTTGAGAAGATATTGTACAATGAATTACACTTTCTCATTGCCACTTTTTCTCCTCTACAAGATGGCGTAATCAAATTGAAAATCTGACGTTTCGTCTTTGAGCGGCCATCATCAAGTTCATTTTTCTAATAATGGACCTGGATTTTTTATTTTATTTTTAGTTATCTTTTGACGTCCTTGAGGCATTGAGGTAATGAGATGAGGGGATAGAGCAATGGGTTGCCTTAGCAACGTCAATATTTTCAATCATTTTTCGCCTTTTATTGTTATTTTAAATATTTTGTTAATATGGCAATATTCTTGAACACTTCCAGAAATTGATTCAGCTTTTATATGATTTTTTTTTATTTTCCTTGTCATTTGTGGATTTAATTTGATTTCATTAAATGTATCGTTATTGGATGTTATTTTGATTTTGGTTCGGTCAATTAGGCTTGTTTAGTTGTGCACGTTTTCTCATATGTATAACGTGTCAAATAAAGAAAGATTTATGAACCAAACTATTAGTTAGGGAGAAAAGGGTTGCCTAACTAGTATTCTCTGGTATAATTTTTAAATGAGATTTTTTTTCGACGGTTGCGATACCTCAGTACAATAAGGACGTCAAAAGATTATTAAAAATAAAATAAAAAATCCAGGTCCGTATTTGAAAAAATGAACTTGATGATGGCCGCTCAAAGACAAAACGTCAGATTTTCAATTTGATACCGCAATTTCGTAGAGGAGAATAAGTGGCAATGAGAAGGTGTAATTTATTTTGAAATATCTTCTCAAATGAACTCAGAAAATAATAATAACGTTTTTGCGAAATTTCGGTTTTTTTCGAATATCTCCGGAAGTAGTCGGAATTTTTCAAATTTCAAAACGGCATTTTGTTGAGCATAAAAATGCGCAACTTTGCAACCATTTAACCGACCCTGTATCTCTTATAATAACTGAGATCGCCATGCATGCACTCGAATCTGTGGCTCCCTGTATACGATGTGAGATTTAACTAAATTTTATGCCATATGATTTTAAAATTAACAGAAAGGTAAGCTTAGTAGGCTACGTTCCTGACAGTTGACAGTAGTGATATTGGCAGGAATGACGCATATCACCGCATCGATCGAGATCAACAATGCCAAGCTGCATGATTGTCTCAAGTTTTCGGTTTAATGCCCTACCAGCCTACCAGCGCTATGGAAAGCTATCAAATTGAAACTAAGCAGAATCAAATTGATTCCTATATCTTGATACATAAGAAAATCGAAATTATTATTATCTGGCAGAAATAATAAGATGCTTTGGTTAGTCAGTCATAATGATAATTATTATTGCTTAATTATTAGCATTCTTATTATTATGTACATTCTAGATAAGAAGTGGAAAAATACATAATGTAACATAATATTATAATAAATAAGTACAATACGTAAGTACCACGAAAACGAATTTGACATGTCATTATACATTATACTTATTCACTTATTCGAATGTGAACTTAGTTCAAAGATTCTGGAATAAACCTTTCAATGTGTGCCACATATCTTGCGCAGTTGTTGATGTTAATTAATTGCAAATTAAGAAAAGAATTGACTCACTATAATTAATCTTAATCTTAATAAAAAAATCCCCAAAATAGTAAAATTTCGTCTACATAATATTAATTTGTTTTTGTTGTGTGAATATGTAAGTATATACCTATGCTATGTATAATATCATTTTATAATTTATAAAATGATAATATGTAGCTTGATTCTGATTAGTTTCAATTTGAAATTAATTTTTCTCAATTTGAATTTATGAAATCTCAATTTGAAGTTGAAGAGGTCAGTATAGATGATTCCACATACATGCCGGCTAGACGCAAGTGCCTGCTTGCTGTAAGCTCAGTGAATCCCCTGTGTACATTTCACGGAATCAAGTATCAAGTAGCTTGATTTCAAGTCAAATCAAGTCAAGATGTTCTGACCGTAAATCAAGTCAAGTCAAGTAAAAAGTTTTGAAAAGCTTGAGTTTTCAAGTCAAGTCAAGTATCTAAGAAAATAGTCAAGCTACTTGACTTGATGAATCCCTACTCCTGACAGTACCTCCAGGTAGCTTTATTTGTAATTCAACACCTGAATGCATGCAGACGACGAGTGGTGGGGGTTGAAAAACGTTAAGGAAGTTTTTTTCACAACATTTTCATATAACCTCAGAATTGATGAGTTGAATGATAAAAACTTAAAAACTTGTTCGGATTGTTCCTACTCTTATGCCAAATAAGTAGATATTTTTATTTTCTTGAAAACTTTTTTTGTTCTTGAGTAATCACGACTTTTTGCGAAGAATGCATTTTTTTCAACCTTCTGGACAACCTTTTTTTGGTCACTTTCGAGACTTCGGACGAGGTACGTTTTTTTTTGTTGTGACTTCAACTTTCATATCACTTATATCACTTCAATGGAAAAATATTGTGTAAATTACGAAAAACTAAATATTCAAATTTTGCTCATATTCATATGTTCTCACTAAAATTGAAATTTTCATATCAATTATCGGATCAGAAATGTATCAAACATAAAATTTCTCCCAATGATATCATGAAAACAATATGAATAAACTTTTATGGTATCAACCATGTTTACAATATCAACAAACTCAAAAGTGTTGCAAAATGGGCTATTCATTATTATTGCGAAAAAAATCAGATTTAGTATCTTAGCTTGAAAATAAGAAGGGGGTTGAAGTTTTATTTGAATTTTTGTTTTTTCTAAATAATAATTAAAATAATGTCAATCTTTTGATAACAATTGATGTTTCAGGGTTTCTTATCATGATGAATTCGAATTTGATCCTATTTTTCCTGTTTTTCACTATAAAATGTTCTGTCAGCATAGAGACTCGTGGAAAACTTGAGACCTTCAGACACTATCCTATGTGAGTTTGATAAATTGTCCATGGGAAAACTCAAAACTTTTGTGAAGGGAATGAAGATGGTTGGGGGAGGAGTGAGTGGTATCTCCACAAAAATCTTCAAGGATGTATTTTGTGTGACAGGAAATCGCATTTTGGATATCATAAACACATCGTTAGAATATGGCAAGTTCCCGGAAGATTGGAAGTGTTCCATGGTGACTCCAGTACCAAAAATACCTAACACAGTCAACTGTAGTGAGTTCAGACCAATAAATTCAGTGCCAGGGTAAGAAAAGCTCCTCGAAGTAGCTGTCAAAGAACAACTTCAAGAATATTGTGGAGTGAACGGCATCCTTGTCTCGAACCAATCTGGATTTCGGCAGCATCACTCCTGCGAATCAGTTTTAATTAATATTTGTGACAATTTTCGTAGACACATAGATGACGACAATTATGTTATGGCGGTGTTTCTGGACTTCAGACGGGCTTTCGAAACTATAAATAGGAATTTGCTCTTGAAAAAATTGTATCACATAGGTTTAAGAGATAAGGTGCTGCAGTGGTTTGAGTCTTACTTGACAGATAGATCACAGATTGTTAAATATAATGATTCTTTGTCTGCGCCAATGAAAGTTGTACACGGGGTGCCACAAGGGACAGTTTTGGGACCCTTATTGTTTCTAATTTATATCAATGACATTGTGAATGTAATTAAGGGTACTAGACTAGAGTTATTCGCTGATGATACGATGGTTTATGTGGTAGGAAAGGACTTGAGACAGTTGCAGGACTCTATGAATAGTGATCTTTCTCTTATCTGTGATTGGTTGAACAATAATAGCCTAAGTGTCAATATCCAGAAATGTAAAGTGTGTGTGTTCGGTAAAAAAGTAAGACTGTCAAATGTTGACGTTAGTAATATCGATGTGCATATAAATAATGTCAGATTGCAACATGTGACGCAAATAAAATACTTAGGTGTTATTCTGGATGCTAATTTAGATCTTAAAGCACATGCGGATTACATCATAGGTAAATATGCGAAAAAAGTCGGGTTTATTTCGAGAGTAGGAAAATATTTATCAATGTATACAAAACTTCTATTGTATAATAGTATCGCAGCTCCCCATTTACAATTTTGTAGTACATTATTCTATAATTTGCCACAGTATTTGATGAATGATTTCCAGGTTATTCAAAATAGAGCCATGCGCACAATTATTGGATGTAATAGGTACACGCCAATAAAATCCATGTTGAATATTCTTGGCATGTTGTCAATAAGGCAAAAAGTTGTATTTAACGTATTTGTTCTGGTGTTCAAGATAAAACATTGTTTAGTACCATCATACATCTGTGATAAGATCAATACATTTAAAAACGTTCATAACTATGATACTAGAAATAAAACGGATTTCATGTTAAAAACAAAACCCACAGCTAGTCAACTACTGTATAATTCTGTCTTGTGTAAAGGACTGTTTGAGTTTAATTGTTTGCCATCCGACATAAAAAACTGTGATAATCTCCATACGTTCAAGAGACTGCTTCGTGTTCACGTACTGAATACCTTTTAAGATGTCCTTATATTAAATCTATATTATGTTTGTCGACACTATCTGTTATACACATACTTTTATATGATTGTTTACACTATTTTATTACAACTTATTTATTTTTGATTGTGATTTTAAATATGTAATTACTTTTAATCTGTTTTTTGTATAGCTTTTTAATGCTAAATAAACATTATTATTATTATTATTATTATTATTATTATTATTATGTTTTGTACAACCATAACTTTCTTGGACGTTCCTGTAATACATTATTTGGCAAAAAAACAAATACCTTTATCTTTTTCCCGCAGAAGAAGCATACTTGTTGAAAGTCGCCAAGGACATTCATTCTCGAGATATTTGGATTTGAGATGATTAATACGTATGATTGTAAAATTATTCCGAAGGTGAACTGTATACATTTGCTGCGTAGAAATGCGAAAAAATCTGTTTTATTACTCAAAAACATAAGACAGGTACTTCCAAAAAAGTTATGGCTTTTCATAACAGGAAAAATAAGTGTAGGTAGCGTCCTCTACAAGTTGGAGTCATACTAAGATCAATTTCGAATTTTCCATGATAAGAAACCCCGAAATACAATTTTTTTTCTTGAGATCGAGATTACTCCAAATATTATTTGGAAAAAACAAAAATTAAAATAAGACTTCCACACCCTGTAGCTCTGTGACGAAGCATTTCCGGATACATACTTGTCTGTACATGGCTTTCCTGCGGTCACGTCACAGTATTTGACGTTTGGAAGTATGTCGTAGATTGATCGCTCCACATGTGACATTTGTCAAATTGATCTGAAAGACCCTCGTCCAGACGTACGTGATTTTTTTTTCAATGTGTAAGAGAGAGACGGAAAAGTATGACGAAACCGCAGGAAAGCCATGAACAGACAGTAGGTAGTTTTGTTCTTATAAAAAGGCGGAACAACTCATTTCGATTTTTTTCGCAATAATAATGGAAAAACCTGTATAGATGCATGACAGATTTTGTTACATAAAATAAAAAAATATATTTGCAATATACGGCCCAAGAAACATTTTTAGTTTTATCAATACCTACAGGAGCTTGTCACGGCCTATTTCATAAAACCTCGTTGAAGATAATTAGTTATAAAGATATCATTAAAACAACGATATAACCTCCTTAGAGCCAGCCCAGGGGGGCTGGGGGAGGCTGTTGCGGCTTACTTCAAAGCTTGTTATAGAACCTTAGTGCAACATTTAAAGTGAACGATAAAGCACTCATTAAACCTCATACATACAATATGCGGCTCAAAACTAGTTGACTAGTCTAACAACCCTTTGGCCGTAACACTGAATTCTTCAAAGACATTGATAAAACTCTTTTTGCTAATCTGTATGTCATAGAGCCAGTATTTCTGAGACTTGGTTGTTTGGAGTAATTTGTTTTATGTGAGCTCTATCGTTGTTTTTTGACAGTTATTATGAGATCCCATCCTAGAAATTGATAAAAACAGACAAGCAGAGGTATCCATATTATTATTTGAACATCTCAATCTCAAAAGGATATCAAATGAACTATATTATCATGCAAGTATGTACGAACGAATGTGAATTTTCTGATAAATGTTTATTAAATACCCACACAAAACACTAGCACCTCGAAAATATCAATAATAATATAAATATATCAATATTATTATATTTATATATTTTCAAGGCATTATAGTAAATTTGGAAAATTATCAAAATCAGACGAATTTGTCCAAGAATGAATAAAAATGAAAGGTGACTTTGTTCTGAAAAATTCTGAAGTATTGGAAAGTCAATTCAATAGGTTCTTGATCTTTTTCTAATTATTTGATCAATGATGAATGTCTACTACCGTGCAAAATATGGCCGTCATGCTTTTAAAGCCAATTGTTCATTTATCAGTTTTCGTTAAAACACTTAAGCTTTAAGAACAATTTTTATAGACATTTCATATATGCCTCTAGTGCAACAGCTCTTTTCATAAGTATTCATAGAGCAATATGGTTTTAAGGTTCACCTAGAATTGTCTCATGATCATGATAAACTATTTTCACTTTTTGTTTCACATGATGTGGCCGATTGGCTGTAAAAACTTGAAGAAGAGCAGTATCACTAGTTTCAGTGTTTTGCCTTCGATTTTTGTTTGATCTGGAGTGTTGATGATTTCATCACGTGGATTTTTGAAAAATCTTTGTGTGCTTTGTACATTTACCGTTTAATCCTTGGTTCTATCAGAGCCTTCTGATAACCTTTCACTTGTATTTATAAAGTTTGAATAATTCCTCTGTCTTTGTCTTTTGAACTGCCCGGATTTCTTGATTTCAAACCATTAATTTGGATTCGAGCTCATGTTAGAACACATGTAGACGAACAAAATTGTTCTACATTCAAGAGGGCTTATCAAGGTTTTATGCTAAGTAGTTTCAAAGCAAACTTGCTTTTTCGTTGACTTGAATAAAACCAAATATACCTCCAAAGAAATAGGCTTTATCATGGTTTTATAGAGTAAATCTATCGTATTGCTTAGAACTATTTCGAAAATTTCGAGTCAAAGCTACAGCCTGAAGTTCTCAAGGAGGTTTTAGGAGTAAACAGCTGTAACGAAGATATTCAATGACCTCCATAAGGCTTGCTTCAAACCAATTTCTTATTGGTTTTATCAGTTTTATAGCTAATGTTAAAACCTTATCCTAGGATCATTTCGCCGTAAGGTATATTTGGTTTGAGTTGAAGCTTCCTATAAACATGACACTTTAGTAGAACCACCTTAAAACCTACATAAAGCTTCCTTGAAACCAATAAACCGTAAAAATGATTCTTTCACTGGAAGAATGATTCAGTTATATTGACCTAGACTTAGTTATGCTTACTAAATCGCTTATTGAAATATGGCTCATTGAACGTCTGTTCGTATAAAACAAATAATATGTTTAAAAGTTGATAATAGAGACTTGTTCAATACTATACTATATTTATCAATATAGTAAGTAGACACATATTCATTTGAAATTCATATTTATTAATAATAGATAAATATCTTGTGTACTGGAATAGGCCTTATCTCGTCTTAGTATCAGTCAATTTACGTTTGGTAGTAATAAATAAATATTTTGTTTGCTGAAGCTAATTTTATTTATTAAAAGTATCAACAATGTCAACCAGCAACTTGACTTCAGATGCCAATCATAATCGTTCAGCATGCATTCATTATTATTTACAAATACAATCAACCAACATTTGATTGTGATTAATGTAAATTATAATTTATGAATGCTGAACAATAATCTCTAGATATGATTGGCATTTGAAGTCAATTTGCTGGTGGACATTGTTAATACTATTAATGGCTTCTAGTCCGATCATTTCTTTCAGTAACTTTGACAGATTAAAAGTTGGTTCGTCGCGACATTAAGGTCGAGGTCTCTTCTAATCCATATTGGTGAGGATGCCGTATAGTAGAGGAGCTCGAAAATACTAATCTGAAGTATCTGCCAGCCACCATCATTCTCAAAGATAATGTTCTTATCGGAGGCTCCTCGCTAATAAATATAATTTTCCAATATTGTAAAATCAAAAGACTAAAATACAGTACCTGCATGCTATCACCTTTGTCTCCGAAACTATCAATGGGACACTGATGAGAAGAATAATTTTCGACTGAAAGAGCTAAAATTCCGAGGTTCTTCCGAGCCCAAGATGTGCATAGCTTCGTCTACAATCAATGTTCAAATAATATAAGTGTATGTAGCATGCCTCAACAAGTTTTTCGTTTTGTTTGTTCACTTACAACATAGTTTAAGTATAAACAAAAAGTATTTATTTTTAGTTAACACCAAAATATTTAGAATCATCTTGAAAAGTATCGTCTGTATTAATTAACGTATAATTATCATTTGGTAATAATTACTAAATCAAACGTCAAAGTTAATCAATTATATTTATAGAGTCTGTTATAAGCCTTTGGTTTATTATCAAGAAATGTTGTTCACTATAAATAAATGGAACAGAAATAAACCGTATGTTTTTTATAAATATACCTTTACAACACAATTTTTTTTAATCACAAACTGAATGTTTTTGTAACCCAGGCGCATTAATTATAACAGTCGTTTCGTAATAATAACCAAATCTTCAAAAATTTCCAAGAAATCAACGTTTCTGCATACAAACTGAATACATCGTCGTTGATCTTCCAAACTGACGTATCTCATGAGAATACGAAATTGCGATTTTTACAGCAACTTGCTTCTTAATAAGTGAATTTTCATCTCAAAAAGTGGCGTAGCTCAATTCTCATTGGTTGGTTGGTATACCAATAAGACATTTTGTTGTATCTCAAAATATTTCACCTTTAAGTTCTCACAAAGAGACGTAAATCGTGATGCGTCGGTTTGTGAGATAATTATTATTTTCAAATACCCAAATTATTGAAGGCGAAACTTAGTTTAAACGAGTTCTGACACAAATATTCCAAGTGCGTATTCCATGCAGATAAGAAATGCAGTTTTTGCGTGTGGTTGTTGATTTTAAAGTTATAATAAAATTGTGCTGTTTTTGATGGATGTGCTTGTTTTGTGGAAAGACGTTTTACATAGTAAAAATATGGAAGAAATGACCCTGCGGTATTTTGTGTCGTTTCATGGCCAGAACGAGGGTAACTCTGCGCATAGTACTATAAAACATTTTCTTGCTCTCTCAGCTGTATCCAATCTTTAGACTTGCCAGAAGACGACATCCTTACCAAATTGACCCCCTTGAATTTCCTGACTTTTTGGATTTTAAAGACCATTCAAGACTTCTATCAGTAAAAACAGCAACCACTGGTGAACAGATAGAATGGACGGAGATTATGGAAATTGGGGTGAGAAAAAATTATCCTGATGAGATATTTTTCAAGACAAGCCACCTTGAAAAAAATTATAGATTACTGACACACCTTAAAGTCAACTCTAGAAACGTACACCCAGGCAAGCTGAGTCAAGAACCCATTAAATTATCTAAGGAAAAGTTCTCCGATTTTTAAACATTTTGTAGTGTGCAGAATCCCATAATAAGACTGGAAGAGCAAAAGAACTCTTGTCGTTCACTTCCACATATCTGTGTTATTTGTTTCTTTTTTTCTTGACAGTATTGGTTTTAGTGATGACCTTTTTGTTTTTTGTTAATCACAATATCATTCTCAGGATAAATTTCATGTATTTTTGTCAAAAAAACGATTATTCAGTTTTTATTTTACTATTTTTTATGATGAACTTTCCATACAAATATACGGGTTTCTTTGTTTGATTTTGAATTGCGATAAAAAACTTTTGAATAAAAAAAATGTTTCTAATCAATTTTTATTTGCCTAAAAGTTGTTTTAATATCTAAGGAACAAATAGGCGTATATGATTTTAATTTAGATATTTTGGTGTCACAAATGGTCGTATCTGACATTTTTTAAAAAATTAAAAAAGTGAAAGTTTTTAATCTTAACGCTTGTTGACAGTTCAAAGGAAACATATTTTTTCTCAATATAGATAAAAAAAACATTCAACTAAATTATTAGTCCCTAATTTGGCAGCCTCACAATAAAAAAATCTTAAATCTCCTTTCCTGAACAATTAGGAAAAATGAGATACGTCAGTTTTGAAGATCAACGACGCACATATGAGCAAAATTCGAGTTTTCAGTTCTTCGTAATTTACAAAATACTTTCCATCGAAGTGATATACTTACTTTTATTCTTTCATATACAGGGTGCCACAGATTCGAGTGCATGCATGGGGATCTCAGTTATTAAAAGAGATACAGGGTCGGTTAAATGGTTGCAAAGTTGCACATTTTTATGCTCAACAAAATGCCGTTTTGAAATTTAAAAAATGTCGACTACTTCCGAAGATATTCGAAAAAAATCGAAATTTCGCAAAAACGTATTTCCTGAGTTTATTTGGAAAGATATTGTAAAATGAATTACACTTTCTCATTGCCACTTTTTCTCCTCTACAAGATGGCGGTATCAAATTTAAAATCTGACGTTTCGTCTTTGAGCGGCCATCATCAAGTTCATTTTTTTAAATACGGACCTGGATTTTTTATTTTATTTTTAATTATCTTTTGACGTTTTTAATGTATTGAGGTATCGCAATCGTCGAAAAAAATACTCATTAAAAAAATAATACCAGAGAAAATTAGTTAGGCAACCCTTTTCTCCCTAGCTCATAGTTTGGTTCAATAATCCATCTTTATTCGAAACGTTATTCTTATGAGAGAACATGCACAACGAAACAAGCCTAATTGACCGAACCAAAATCGAAATAACATCCAATAACGATATACATTTGATGAAATTCAAATATAAAAATCTGGATTGATTTCTGCAAGTTTTCAAGAATATTGCCATTTTAACAAAATTTTGAAAATAACAATGATAGGTGAAAAATAATTGAAAATATTGAAGTTGCCAAGGCAACCCATTGCTCTACACCCTCATCCAACTACCTCAATGCCTCAAGGACGTCAAAAGATAACTAAAAATAAAATAAAAAATCCATGTCCTAATTTAAAAAAAGGAACTTGATGATGGCCGCTCGAAGACGAAACGTCAGATTTTCAATTTGATACCGCCGTCTTGTAGAGGAGAAAAAGTGGCAATGAGAAAGTGTGATTCATTTTACAATATCTTCTCAAATAAACTCAGGAAATAATAATAACGTTTTTGCGAAATTTCGGTTTTTTCCGGATATCTTCGGAAGTAGTCGGAATTTTTCAAATTTCGAAACGGCATTTTGTTGAGCATAAAAATGCGCAACTTTGCAACCATCTAATCGACCCTGTATCTCTCATAATAACTGAGATTCCCATGCATGCACTCGAATCTGTGGCACCCTGTAGAAGTTGAAGTCACAACAAAAAAAACTTGCCTCGTCCGAAGTATTGTTAGTAAAAAAAAGGTTGTCCAGATGGTTGAGATAAATGCCCTTCGCGAAAATCGTTGATCACTTTGGACCAAAAAAAGTTCTTAACAAAATAAAAATATCTTCCTATTTGGCACAAGAGTGAGTACAATACCACCAAGCTTCGGGATTCTTAAAACATTTTCTGAAAAATGGGACACATATACAACAAAAAACTCAGTTTTTCCAATTTAACTTATCAATTTTGAGGCTATATGAAAATTTGGTCAAGAGACAAGTTGTAGATTTTTTAGTAATCTACAACATTCACGTTATATTTTTTTTTCATAAAATCAGTAATAACGCTGCAAATCGCGAAAAACCATTTTTCACCTCTTTCAACCCCCATCACTCCTCTTCTGCATGCATTCAGGTGTTGAATTTTTTTACAGGTTTAGTTATGCCTTTTTCTACCCTTCTCAACCGCGTTTACTCTGTAACGATTTCTTTTTCTTCCGAGAAGGTAAACAACCTGGCCTATAATTATTATTAAAATGAACAATTTTTATTCTATGAACATTCTTCAATACTTCCTTGTCATATATAGATTTTGAGATTTTATCTAAAACAGTTGAACTACAATTATCTATGATCAGACATTAACAACATCATACAGTCGGCCTTGAGGAATACCGTCCTCTCTAATTATCATCAATCACACTGTCAGTTAAAATCAGTCAAATCTAGTCGGTAACCCATATACCTAATGAACGACCTATATTACACTGATATGCAAATACTTTGCGAACATACTATATTATCCACGCGCATCATCATTGTATCGATTTCCTGTCACGTGATTCGCGCGCAGGAGGAGTACGAGTGTACCGGTCAGCGGGAGAGCATGTATGATAGGGGCGTTGAAGAGCTGTGAAAAACTGTGATAAAACGTATTATTACAGGTCAGTAAAACGAACTCTATATTAATACTATATGTCTTGAAGATTGTCCTTATATATCATTTATTCTGTGGTACAATTTGTCTTGTTTTGAATAACATGTGAGTGTTTAAAAGAAACCGTTTAATGCTGTATACGACTACGGGTCAAAGATGGACGTCAGTTAGAAAAACTCAATAATTACTTAAGTTTCCGTGCTGGGATTGTAGTTATAGTATGATTGAGGGTATGTGTGAGCCTTGGTGAATCTACTAACATTTTCCTATACACCGTGACAGATGAATATCCTAACAAACAAGTAAACAAAAGTTAGAGATATTCTTCCCAAGACCCACACAGTGGCTGAGTAGTTTTCCGCAATCCAGGGACCCCAGAAGTCTATAAAGGATCAGTAACCAACAACTCTTCAGTTTTGCTTGTAGGTATTGTGTTTTTGAAATGTGGGACTGCAATTTCGACGCGGAGAAACAGTAATTTATTGATTGCATTAAAAAAAAGACAAAACAGTTGTACAGCATGGTTCGGTTTTTGGAATTGCGATTGTGGGTTTCTCTGCCGTGCTCTTTCCCCACATGAATTCCAGGCTGAGTACGGCACTATTTTTCATTCACATTTGTAATAAAGTAGGTGTATTACGAACGTTGCGTTTTAATTAACATCCCAATATCCTCAAATTTCCCAAATTATTGTTTTGTCGGGCGCATTCGAGGTAAGTAAATTTTTAGAAGGTGGAGTCATCACAACGTAGGTCCAACGTAGGTATTCGTCATGAACGTCATTAAATTTACCTCATTCAACTTTGTTGAACGAACCCGGGTATGTTATACTACAGATCTGGTGCCGTGACCAGGATGCGCTTATTCGACAGACAATGTGGAAATTTGAGTGTGAGGGATGTTTTTTTTTTACGAGAAACGACATACATTCACATGTTATTTTTGTTTTTTTTTTTTTTTTCTTTCTTTTGTTATTTTAATAACAAAATTATGTTTTTGTTTGGGACTATTTACTGCTGGGTAAACGTGTATTACAGAAATGTCGAGTCCTGATGTACAAGAAGATTGGAATGCAATTGCAATGTTGAGCAATAAACCTGAAGGTCCAGGTGCACATGGTATAGGGGCGCGGACCACGTTTCTTCACAACCACCCGTGAGCAAAGTTGACCAAGACCAGGGAGCATCAGCAACGGCCCATCCACCACCAACGTACAACAATCTAGGGATCCAGGACTTGGGCGAGTTGTTGCGTCATCAGACGGACTTGCTGTCCAACTTCATGCAACAGCAGAACCAAATCAATCAGAGTCTTCTCAGAGCCACATCTGGTGTCTTGGAGCGACTGCCACCAGTGCCACCCGAGAATGTCACCCCAGCACCACCATTGATTTATGGTAACCATGAAAGACCTGTGATGGTACCTGCATCGACATCATCAGTAAGTGACGCAATAAACATTACTTTATAACCCAATGCCACTGACCATCATGTAACAAATAACTTAAGGAGAAATGAAAGTTCAGGGGCGGAATGGAGAACCGTGGCATTAGCTCTAACTGCGCAATCTTTCCGAAATTCATCTGTCGAAAAACCAAATTTTCGTTCATCGGAGTCACAGAATCCCGTGTTATTTCTACAGCGTTTGGATCGGTTTATGAAGGCTGTAGAGGCTTCACCTAAACAGTCTTTGGACATCGCGAAGGATTGTTTGTCCGGCCCAGCTTCGGAGTGGAGAGATATGACAGACGTGGTTTGGAGCACGTTGGAACATTTCAAACGGGACTTTCTGACATTTTTTTGGTCTGAGGATAGGCAATATTCAGAGCGCGTGCGTCTAAGTAGTTTAAAGTACTCATCAGGCAAAAAGCTCACGTTAACCGAGTTTTTCTTAAGGCAATTTAGTAAGTCTTACCGACTATTTTCACCCCAAATACCCGATCCACATATCATTTCGTAAGTTATGAGGCAGTTACCAGTACCTGTGCAGTCGTTATGGGCTACTGTTTCCGAACGTACCTTGCCTGTGGCCTTGGAATTTTTAGAAAGGAAGGTCTCTATCTTCGGCAAACACTCACGGAACTCCTTCAGCAATTACACTCCTGATCCTAAACCGGAAACCTCTGTAGTAGTTCGTCATCTTTCTACCACATGTAACCATCGAATCAGCTGAAATTCTATTATCGTCCCGATCCATAAGTCCAAGTATTACTTTGTTTATTTGTATAATCAAGTGTTGTTGTATTTTGTTCACTTTGAAAATGGGATATTATTCTAGGAAATTAGCTGTAAGTTTTGTTACGAGTAAGTTTTTTAGGAAAAAAATGTTGTGAATTTTGGTGTTATTTTCTAGTTAGTTAAAATGTTGGAAGATTGTCGCCCTCCTTAGTTCCGTTCTGTCGAAAATCTTCCAAAGGGGCGATCTGAGGAATACCGTCCTCTCTAATTATCATCAATCACACTGTCAGTTAAAATCAGTCAAATCTAGTCGGTAACCCATATACCTAATGAACGACCTATATTACACTGATATGCAAATACTTTGCGAACATACTATATTATCCACGCGCATCATCATTGTATCGATTTCCTGTCACGTGATTCGCGCGCAGGAGGAGTACGAGTGTACCGGTCAGCGGGAGAGCATGTATGATAGGGGCGTTGAAGAGCTGTGAAAAATTGTGATAAAACGTATTATTACAGGTCAGTAAAACGAACTCTATATTAATACTATATGTCTTGAAGATTGTCCTTATATATCATTTATTCTGTGGTACAATTTGTCTTGTTTTGAATAACATGTGAGTGTTTAAAAGAAACCGTTTAATGCTGTATACGACTACGGGTCAAAGATGGACGTCAGTTAGAAAAACTCAATAATTACTTAAGTTTCCGTGCTGGGATTGTAGTTATAGTATGATTGAGGGTATGTGTGAGCCTTGGTGAATCTACTAACATTTTCCTATACACCGTGACGGATGAATATCCTAACAAACAAGTAAACAAAAGTTAGAGATATTCTTCCTAAGACCCACACAGTGGCTGAGTAGTTTTCCGCAATCCAGGGACCTCAGAAGTCTATAAACGATCAGTAACCAACAACTCTTCAGTTTTGCTTGTAGGTATTGTGTTTTTGAAATGTGGGACTGCAATTTCGACGCGGAGAAACAGTAATTTATTGATTGCATTAAAAAAAAGACAAAACAGTTGTACAGCATGGTTCGGTTTTTGGAATTGCGATTGTGGGTTTCTCTGCCGTGCTCTTTCCCCACATGAATTCCAGGCTGAGTACGGCACTATTTTTCATCCACATTCAACGTTGCGTTTTAATTAACATCCCAATATCCTCAAATTTCCCAAATTATTGTTTTGTCGGGCGCATTCGAGGTAAGTAAATTTTTGGAAGGTGGAGTCATCACAACGTAGGTCCAACGTAGGTATTCGTCATGAACGTCATTAAATTTACCTCATTCAACTTTGTTGAACGAACCCGGGTATGTTATACTACAGCCTAGATAAGGAAAATGAAGCATGATTCCGACACAGAAACTTATTTTGGATGTTACTATTACTTTTGCCATTTTCACCTTCGAAAACCTGGAAAACGATAGCCTGAACATGAAAAACGCTCTAAAAAAACGTATTGCTTGAAATTCGCCCCAATTTTGAATAATGTCGTCATTTTCATTCTTCACAATATCAGGAAGCTCACAAGACTCCTCCAATTAACTTCAATACCCGGCTTGAGGCATTCAGTTAATCAAAATATAACATTTGGCAATCTCTTTGAAGCTCCAAATTTTGTAAACAATAACTTTGTCGATACCTGTCCCGTCTGATTTGAATATTCTTTTTTATGTTAATGTGGGCAGGAGAGTTTTCATTGAAATATTTCAACCTTATGTATTCCGATGTATTTGCATAATTTGGAATAAAGATTATTATTATTATTAACCTCATTATTATTATTATTATTATTATCAATATCATTATTATTATCATCATTATCCTGGTCACATGATCCCAAACCCGTTATAACTAATTTTATTTTAGAGAAGTTTCCCTCGCCACTGGCATCAGTATCAGTCATCTTTAGGGTCACGACCACAATTTGATGCAATAATATTGAGTTGGACGGGCAATTTCAATATTTCAATAGGAGTTTGATTGGGGCCATATCAACATACAATACAAGTATGCTATTTACGTTCCATTCACTAATAACATATTCCTGATAGCTGCAATATTTCATTGACTCAACTGAAGCTGTTTTTATAGGAAATATGTTGAATAAAGTATGTTGATTTGTCTACCACTATGATCTGATATTTGTTCAAAAAGGGTGATTCAAGAAAATCGCAATTATTATGGTTTGATCAAAATGTTAGTTTTAAGTTTATTAGGTATAAATATTCATTTTTCTTTTCTTTGCATATCAGTTAGTATTAGTACATGCATCAGCTTTAGGCAGTGCAAAGTGAGTTTTACATTGATATCATCTGCTAGCTCTCTAGCGTCTACTACAAAGCGATTAAATGAGTTGTCATGCAGAGTGAACATTTTTCACTTTCATTTGTTGTCGATGTATCTATCAAATTTCGAAAGTCCAACTGCTAGCACCTCGATAATTATATCATCATTCATAAATATGATTCAAGATAGGACAAAACATAAGACTCAAGATCTTCCAGTTGTTCCAGTAAACATCCATTTTCTAGTTCATAGGATAAGTAAGTTGACATTTCAATTTCAGGATATCGAAAAGATTTACCAGAGCATAGGTGAATATCTCGAATCAAACTAAGACGTTTCAAAGTAAGAGTAAGGGACGAAATACGTATTTGTTATGTTGAGATATAATAATAATAATAATAATAATAATAATAATATTGCTCAAATTCACGGACGTCTGCGATGCAACCGAAATAGTTTAGGTACACTAACAAAATATACTACTGAGGTGACTTCACACTACTTGGTAGATGTAGAATTAAAAATCATAGCATTTGTATACAGCGTGTTTCCTATAACCTCTCCGACAAAACAAAGGGGGAGAATCCACATCACATTTTAGGACGAAAATAATAATTTTCCAGTGATATTTGGTACACATAATAAGGGGTTCGAGTGATCTACTTTGTGTTCATTTCAAACTAGAAAAACGCATGCAATTTCATTCTTGCAACACCCTATATTTCGAAAACGAAGCGGCATTCAATTATGTTAATTATTATAGTCGTGGACGTCATTTCATATTATGCTTTTACTCTGTAAATTCATGATTCTGAAATAAAGCCGATTATTATTAGCGAGATTATTAGGTATTAAAATTATTATTATCAACATTTATACCTCATTCTCGTCTTAAAACTTGATAAGGATTCACCTCCTTTCTTTTGTCAGAGAGGTAAGGAAAGACCCTGTATAAAAAATGTTTAATCACCAATACTTAGGAAACTGATGAAACTATGCATTTCTGTAATGGACAACATAATACATAATAATTAGAAGCCGTGCAACTCGAGCAATTGGTGCGGGCGATAAAGGAAGGTGTTCCCCAAGAAGAAGTAAGCGTCGTGAGTCGTGCATGGAATCGGTACTTATCAACTGGATCTGCAGCGTACACACATGTAGAAGGACGATAACTAGCTACAACTCTTGTTCAAGACCGCTTTAGAGTCCTGACCGCGGGAAGAAGCTGAACATTGACAGCTTCAAGAAATAGCAGCTTCTTGGGACAGAGCGATTTCTGGTCAGACTATCAGAAGAAGGTTGCATGCATGTAACTTGAGAGCTAGACGTCGCGCTACACACCCAAGACTGACGGCGGAGCAGCGTGTATGCCGATATCGGTGGGCGAAAGAAGCCTTTGGACATTTCAAAATTGGAGGCACTCATTAGCTATGAAAAAAATTGAAAGAAGCATAAGCAACCGGTTCATTCATAAATTCCTATGTTTTGCGATCCAAAACACATTTAAAAGAGCTCACGGGTGGGACAAGGACCTCTATTCCATCTCATTTTAAATACTTGGTCAAGGTAAAAGCGCGAGGATTGAATAGGCGGAACCAGGCGAATCGATTAATGATGTTCATGGGCGGCGGTCGAGGGGTTGGGAATGTTTCGAATTATTATTTTTCTTTTGATTCATTGTTTTTATCTTTAATGAGTGTTACAGGATTGATTTTGATTGAAAAAAATGTATGACATCCCACACAAGTTTTTGGTTATAAGTAAATATGAAGTTATTGGTTGTAGGGATATTTGCTAGAGAATTAATGCAGATGACAACTAACTGAGTAAGTTCCTATACCTATACCCAATATTGTATACATTAAAAAAAACAATCAATATCTTTGAGAAAGACATGGTTTGTTCAATATCAAATTGAAGGAATTTGGGCACCTATTGTAGATTATAATATCTCATTGTAATTTATAAAAAATTATAATTATAGGAGTCGTAATGGAAAATACAAATGTATATTTACTTGTGAGGTATCATAGAAGGGAATCACTTCTAGGTTATGAGGGATGAAAAAACGGGATAATAAAACAGGCAGGAAAACGGGAGCAATGTTTAAACATTATAAAAAAAATGCGACTGCTGAAAAGTGGTATAGAAAAATGGATTGAAATCAATTTTCTTCAAAATATCAAATGATGAGTAGATTATTATGCGAAGGGGTCAAAAACGGTTTGTTTGCTGAATATCTAATTTTGGGTTGTCATATTGAAGAAAGTCAGATGCAGATAATTAGAGATATCAAAATAAAATTTTGAAGAATGGCGGAGGAATTTAGAATTGATTTTTTCTTCAATATTTTTTGCTTGCTTCGAGTTCACAATCGAGTGTAACTTGTATATCAATTTGCTAGATAAAGATACCTATTGATGTTATGCTCACAGCAAAGTAAATCAGGTATACCTGTAGATCATAATGTGGATGTGACAGAAATACCTCCAAGCTCCAAAAAATATACATAAATATAAGCTCTTGAATGGATCAGAATTATCTTTTCACAAAATGCAATTTGCTTCTAGAATAGTGTATCAAAAGGGTGCATTTGTTTCAGTGGAGAATTATATAAAAGACACAGAGAGGTCGAAAAGACTTGACAGTTTACAAAAAAAAAAGGTTTTTGGTGGAAATAAATTCTACAAGGTGGGGCGGGGCGCAAACAATGCAAATAACAGGCTTTCTCAAAAAATAAATTGATAATAAAAAATTATGATTAATAGTAGCAACTTGAAACTTCGGGAATAATCTTGACAAAAGTACCTATCAAACGACCTCATGCATTTCAAATTCTGAGGGTACCTGTCAACCCCTGAACGGAAGTGAAAATAACAAAAAAAGTGTCCACAAGAAAAAAAAACAGAATTGTCTTGTCGAAGCGATTTTTGATTGATCACCGAACACCTTAGAAATCTTGAGTGGAAAGTTTTTCGTGCCACATCCTTTATTTGATGGCCTCATTCTAAATTATTACAATTCGATAGTTTCAAAAATTTTAGAAAAACGAAAAAAATGAAAAATAAACTACAGGGTGGACCAAAAATAAGTTTTGACCATCAACTTCATTTTTTCAAAGAGAAACCCACATCTTTTATTTTATTTTCGGATTAAACATCAAATTCTAAGTAATATGATTTTTACTGAGGTAGGGCTGAAATTGGCTTTTATTACTAAAAATAAATCTGACAAATTTCAAAAAAATCGGTTCAAGGATATTAGTAACATATGCAACACCGCATAAACTTGACAAGACCCAATCAATAAGAACGAGACGAAAAAACATGAATGAATCTTTTTACGGTTGAATGTGAAATCGCCAGAACAAGAAACCTGATCTTGTTGCCAGATTTTAGGAGTATTTTTGAAGGAGATGATAAGTTATTGTTAAATAAATCGTGCCAGAATGAAAAATACATATTTGGATGCCAAAAATATCGTTCTTGTTGTATCTTTAAATATGCATCAGTATTAGATAAAAGTGGATTTTATCATGATTCTATCATGTTTTAACTATTCATAAATATGGAAAGTAAAATGGAGTAGTTGAAATTGGACACTTAGTAATGATGCTGGTGCCAAATATTAAGGGGCAGTGCTTTGTTGGATAAATTGTGGTGGGGGGTATAGAAAGAGATGGGTGTATTTGTTTTGTTGCAGCTAATGTATGATCGCTTTAAGAAAAGACAAACAAGGTCTATTTTTTTTATAGTCAATGGAGGCACTGCCTTTTTACGAACAAGTCCAGATCTCGTTTGTAAACGTGTGATGGTCGAATATTGGTATGGACAGAAAGAGATACATCGAAAATTCATTTGCCCAAAAACTCTTTTTGGTGGTGGGTCAGTTTGCGTCTGGGAAGGCATATGTCATGATGGTCACACTGATTTACTGATCTTAATTGATGAGACAATGACTGCCATAGGATATCGGGATAGGGTCGCAGATCCCATAATTGTACCATTTTGTGGTGTAACGATTTGTTTTCATTGACGATAATGCCCGTCCTCATCGTGCGAGAGTTGTGAACGATCGCATTGGATATCATAGAATTACAAGAATTGAGTGGCCACCCTGTTCACCGGAAATGAATTGTATTGAACACGTTTGGGCCAAGATGTCTAGGCGATTAAACCGGACTCAACAGCCTCCCCAAACCTTAGAACAGTTGGCAAATGAGCTGCAGGCAATTTGGGATATCATACCTCAAAAATTTATCAATAAGATAATAATGAGCCTTTCAAATAAAGTGATTGGACTGAGGCGGGCCAGGGGAGTTCCAACAAGATATTAATTTTGTTGTATGGATGTCGTGAATTGCGCGATACAAACATTTTGTATGTTGTTACTTATGTCGATTCCAGTTTTCTTGGAATGATTGTCAAATTTCACATTAAGGGTTGGTTTTTTCCTTTTTTTTGTCTATATGATGATTTAATAAATTATTTTGGATTTTACATGATTTTTCATTTTATCTCAATTTATTAACGAAAAACATACAGGATTTCACAATATTCACCTCAATTGTTGAGCAGTGTATCATTTTAAAAGCAACTTAAAAGACGCATCTAGGCTATAAAATGGTCAATGGTAGTGTATTTTTCAGGATTGGTATAATTTTGCCCCGGTTTTGATTGGGGATATCAATTTTTTTTTCTAAAACCATGCACTTTGGGAAACCGTCAAGAGTGGCTTTTTTCTCTTTCATAGGTCCAACAGGCACAATGATTTTGCAACAAAGAAAAAGTCTCCGCACCAACACTGGGAAAAAGAATAAAGAACTTATTTATAGTACCAGATTTCTTAATATCTCTAGAAATGGGGAAGAAAACATGAGGGATCCAAAAGGTGTGTGTACAAAGCTACTCCTATTTTCAATGTTTAATAGAATAAAAGAACATTTGACAAAAAAAACCATGTGCAGCATAGCACACGTGGCGGAAGTGAAACTTCTTCCAAACTAGAAAATAAGAGAAAAAGGAGGGGATAATTTCAAAAGATATGTAAGATACAGGGTGCCAGAAATTTGAGTGTCTGCACGGGGATCCCAGTTATTATAAATGAAATGGATGCAAAGTTGCGCATTTTTATGCTAAAAAAAAATGACATTTTGAAATTTTGAAAATTCCGACCACTCACTTCCGAAAATATTCGAAAAAAAAACGAAATTTCGCAAAAATGTTATTATTATTCCCTGAGTTCATTTGAGAAGCTATTTTTAAAATAAATTACACTTTCTTATAGCCACTTTTTTCTCCTCTACAATATGGCGGTATCAAATTAAAAATCTGACGTTTCGTCTTTGAACGGCCATCGTCAAGTTCATTTTTCAAAATACGGACCAGGATTTTTTATGTTATTTTTAGTTATCTTTTGACGTTCTCAAGGCATATTGATGTGTCGCAACCGTCGGAGAAAATACTCATCTTATTAAAAATGATAACAGAGAAAACTAGTTAGGCAACCCTTGTCTCTCTAGCACATAGTTTGGTTCATAAATCCATCTTTATTCGACTCGTTATTCATATGAGAAAACCTGCACAACGTGACAAAACTGATTGATTGAACCAAAATTGCAATAACATCCAATAACGAAACACTTAATAAAATTAAGATAAATCTACAAATGACATGCAAAATAAAAAAATTATATAATATAAAACAGTCAATCAATATTTGCGCAGGTGCTCAACAATATTGCCATTTAAACAAAATTTGAAAATAATTATGATAGGTGAACAATAATTGGAAATATTGAGGTTGCTGGGGCAACCCGTCACTGTACATCTTCATCTCTCCACCGAAATACCTCACGGACGTCAAAAGATAACTAAAAATAAAATGAAGAATCCAGGTCCGTATTTCAAAAAATAAAGTTGATGATGGCAGCTCAAAAGCGAAACGTCAGATTTTCTACTTGATACTACCATCTTGTAGAGAAGAAAAAGAGGCAATGACGAAGTGTGATTATTTAAAAATATCTTTTCGAACTTACTCAGGAAATAATAAGAACTTTTTTTTGGTTTTTCTTCGAACATCTTTGGATAATAGTCGGAATCAAAATTACATTTTGTTGAGCATTACAATGCGCAACTTCACATCCCTTCAACCAACCCTGTATCTCTTATAATAATTGAGATCCTCATGCATACACTCGAATCTGTGACACTTTGTATAATAGTACAACATTTTTGTAACAAATACTTGGTCTCTTTCTCATTCTCACTACGTTATATCTATTTTTAATTTGTTGGCCCAGTTTGGGCTTAGAAATATTATTTTTGATAATATTTTTAAAGTTTCAATATACTTATATACATAAGAACGGTTTAAGGATTTTATCAAATAATCAAAGCACACAGCCTTGACAAGAAAATTAACTTGGCAACGTTACACAGGCCACCAACTAATTGAATTAGTGTCCCGTCAAAGCGTCAACCTCAACCAGTCTTTCATCCAAGCCAAAAGTCAGATAGCTCGACTAATCCACGATTTTGTTTAATTAAAAATGATTGATCACTTTTGGGATCTTTTTTCAATTGAAATTATTGTATTGTCATCGATTCTTGACAAGTGTGCAAAGTTTCGAATCAATCTGGGCATTTGAAGTAAGTAAAAATCGAGTTCCAAGTAAGTGTTTCTTGGTATACAGCTCTCGTTGTCATTCTCAGTCTCACTACGGTAAATATCTTCTTTTTTTTTCTGTAACGAAATCTCGTCGTTGTCTCCCTCTTTCCAAATCACTCCCCATTGTCGACAAATTATCACAACGCCGCAATAGTATATTGTGCAACAAGCATGGAATGATACCCATTTCCTATGAGTATGAAGGTTTCTAGCACGAGCCGAAGTCGAGTGCAGCAATACATACGAATAGGAAATGGTCATTCCATGCGAGTTGTACGCTATACATTTTCTACGACTCTTTTCATTTCCATCCAGTTTGCACTCGTTTCCATGGCAACAGTTGGGGAATGGTTTCATTTCCGTACAGTTGTACAATGTTCTACGTTTCCTAACCGATATCGATTGCACAATGGTGATATCACCGTACAGTCGTAGAAAAAAAGAAGTTTTACTTCAAAAATTGAATATTCCGGTTTTGTATAATAATTTAATTTTTGGACTTCAGTTTTGCTCACCCTGTAAAGATTTGCAATAAAATTATCCACTGAGTATACTTAAGAAGGTCCACCGAGTATGAAACCGAAGAGATCACACTCTTCACCTTGTGGGTTTTTTTCAGTAGGGGTGGTTTCTTAGTTTTTTTCTTGATTGAGCTGATTTTTGCAGGATTCTTCAAAAACTGCCTTCTAAATTTCAAAACGCAAAATTACACTTACTAGTCACTTTTGACCCAAATAGAGTTGGTATTTTACTTTTTTCATATTTTTCTTTTAAATTTTCTGACGAAGAATAATGATCGTTTTGGTGAACGTACAGATGATGTCAACCTAATGTAATGGAAATTTTGATATCAAAAATCGCTTTTTCTAGCTAAAATGGCAATTCATCAATTCAAGTGATTTTGTACTTTCTATGCCGAAAAGTGGTTATGAGGGCAAAATTGCGTGAAGTAACACACAATAGTTTAATAACCGTTTATTTTTGGTTCAAACTAGGTGTATATTGGTGGTTGAGAATCAACGTTAAATACACGATGAAATGTCCGCCCAGTGAAGGTTTACGTATTGGATATGATCTTCAAACTATACACGTTTATGAGACAAGAGCATTATACGTGTACGATGAACGTTTGATAAACGATCATACAACACGTTTATGCTTACTATAGAAGAAACGTTGAAGTATTAGCTACGATATTTCAAATAGCAACGTTTATTGATCGGTGGATCGAAAACGAATATCTTGTTGATCACTGTGCTTCTTCGACCTGATAGACCGATATTGTCCAAATTCATTACCAATACAAATACGTGTATTTTTTCATCTGGACAAAGGATCTGATTGACGAATGTGAACATCCGTGTTTTAGATATCAATACCGAGTTTGACTCAAACGATTTTGTGCGGGGAAAAAACTTTACACTCAGTGTGCGAAACAGAGACAGACTTGCTAGTGTTCTCGCGAATCGCATTCTTACGATGATTTCTACGGTCAGCTCAATGTGTCGTTCTACTCGTTCTTCGTATCATCCACGTCACAACCCAAGTCCAGGACTTGAGCCTGCATCAACTGGGAACCTTATTGTCATCGTATCCCCTACAACACAGCTTGATGCAGATCCTGTGGCTGTCAATAATAAACCGACCTCCGACGAGGCTATTGCTGAATTACCAGCAAGTTGTGGTGGTGGTGCATTTCGAACCGGCAACAAATTTTTTCGTTCGCGAAGACTGCGGTCAACAGTTGTCCTTCCTTCTTTAGACTGACTATTCAATTTATTCGCAACAAAGTGAACGTCTTCTCTATTTTCTTGGATAGTGTGAACCATCCCTACATCTTGTTGGTCACAGAGCATTGGTTGCTTGAACAGGAGACGATTTTTTTGCCGGGTTATAGCTTGATTTCTAAATATTCTCGATCACAGCTTGTGCATGGTGGAACCGCCGTTTTTATTCTGGACTGCTTTTTATGTAGTGAAGCTTTAATAGACTATTTCGGTTTGAATTTTTTGCGAGTTGAAAAACTCTTCGAATTTTCCATCATTTTCTCGAAACAATTGAGTTTATACGTGATCATCGCTCACCAAACAGCCCGACCTCCAAGTTTTTCTAGCATCTGGAGGTTCTTGTATCAAGCCTGCCTCACCAGGCATCCGTGGTTTTGTCTGGTGACTTCAATATAAATTTTCTCAGTGAGGATAATGTCACTACCGAGTTGAAGAATTTGCTGCAGTCCTTTAACTTTAACATGCATGTTGAGAGTCCCATCCGCATAACAAGAAGATCAGCGACGTTGTTGGACTATTTTTGTTCAAGCCTTGCTGACGACAGTGTGACATGTACAGTTGTCAGTGCCGGACTCTCCAAGCACGATGCTGTCATTGGTTCTATCAATGTTACTGGCCCATCCAAGATGCATGTGAGGAAGAGGAGAATTTACAGTCCTAAAAATGTTCAACTGTTTCACGACAAGTGTTCTCAGCAGGACTGGAATCATGTGTTGAGTAGTGACAACCCTTTTGAGTCTATCCACAAGACTCTGTATTCCATATTCCTGATGGCTTTTTCACTGAGACACACAAAGCCTGGTTTAGGGGACTGAAGACCTCTGCCAAAAACATGCGATTTCTGCACCACGCCAGAAAATTCTTTCTCCACGATCAGAATATCATGGATCACTATAGAAAATATAGACACTTATATAGGACAACGGTAGCTTCCGCTGAACAGAAATATTATGCTGATCGTATAAGGTCATCCTCCAACAAACAAAGGCAGTCCTGGGCAATTGTGAGACAGTTGTCGCGTCAAGGTAGGCAGTATCCTCTTCCGGATCTATCCCCAGATGATCTCAACAAATTTTACTGCACGGTCGCAGCGGAGATCACTGACTGACTGACGAGGGGGAAGACCCTTTAACGTATCTCTCTGATTGCGTCAACCAGAGATCTTCAATCCTGTATCCGACTGACATCCATGAGTTGAGAGGAGTTTGCGCGGAGCTTATTCAAGCAGATTTTCGGGATGGGATGAAATGCCTATGTCGACCTTTCAAAACTTGACAGACTGCGTACTCTCAGCAATGGTTCATATCATCAACCATTCATTCCTCACTGGATCCGTTCCGGATTGCCTCAAGCGATCGAAAGTAGTGCCTCCTGCCAAGGGCGGGAGAATGGATGAAGCGTCGAACTTTAGACCAATTGCATCGATCACAAGCCTCGCAAAGATACTCGAGATACTTATGTCGAAGATGAAGATTCTCAACAATGCCCAGTTTGCCTACCAGGAAAAAAAGGGGACAAACGATGCTATTTTTGCGTTATTGGAGGATCTGTATTTTGGTCTTAATGAGGAGGATCTTGTGGCGGCAGTGTTTTGTGACCTGTCAAAGACGTTCGATTGCATGAACCATCGGATTCTGCTGAGCAAATTGGAGAGATACGGATGTAGAGGCGTCGCATTGGACTGGTTCGTGTCATACCTTTCGGAGCGAGCTCAGTCGGTTGTGTGTGATGGTGTCCAGTCGGGATTGGTGTCCAGTCGGGATTGGTGTCCAGTCGGGATGGTGTCCAGTCGGGATTGCGGGGGTTGATACTGGAGTGCCCCAGAGGTCCGAGCTTGGCCCTCTGCTTTTTTTTTTGCTGTACGCCATCGACATGACAAAGACATATTTGGACGAATAACAATGTTTGCTGACGTTACCACGGTCCTCTAACGAGCAACTGACGTGCAACGGCTGAGGGCAGCAGTCTCAAGTGATTTGGACAAGATCAAAACGTGGTGCAACTCGAACCATCTCTCTTTGAATTTCTCCAAGACAAGCATTATGTCATTCAAATGTTGTTTGAACGGAGTACGAATGCATGATGTGGTCTTGTCAAATTTTGAGCAGGTCAAATTCTTGGTAATACATATCGACTGCAGACTGAACTTCGAGTCTCACATCGGACAATTGAAAACAAAAATATCGAGAGGCTGCTATGAACTAAGAACGGTCGTTCAGGAGCTTGATCTGGCCGTTTCCAGAAATGTATATTTCGCTCTCATTGAGTCCCATCTCCGCTATGGCATTTGCTTTTGGGGGACATTTGCTTTTGGGGGACTTCCTGCTCATTCATTTTGAAGTCGGTCTGTCTCATGTACAAGAAATTGGCAGTGATATCTTGTCTGTCGTTAAAAATCAGAGAACAAGGCAAAGTGGTTTTATCCCACTTCCCATCTCCAAGTCGACCCTCACAATCAGTCCGTGATTTTTGATAGCAAAAAACTATTCAACAAGCTTCCTTCAAACATCAGGCGGATAAAATCCTTCAGGCCTTTTAGAAGGGCAGTCAAGAACCTTCTGTTGGAGAAGGGGTTTTTTTTCGGTTGAGGAGTTTTTGACTTTATCTGAGGCGGATTTTTAGTTGATGTGATACTCACCCTCAACTATTATTTTTATTATTTTACTTTTTTATAGTTAAGTTTGTCTAGATTGTGTTCGTCTATTGTTATTGAACTTTATAGGCTTTTATGGTAATTGCTGAACGCGATGGATTTGGTTTTAATTAATTATTATTTATTTATGCTATATCTATATCTATGCTTTGGAAATGAATTCAATAAAGTTACTTTTGATTTGATTTTGATTTAATTTGATAAAATTGGTGAACGGCTTGAAAAATTTTTATATTTCTCACATACCAATTCAATTGAAATGCGTGAAATTCGGAGATGGCACTGAATAACAATAATTTAATTCAATGATCACATTATTTCTTACAATCATTTATTCGCGGCCTAATCTGACTTTTTTGACCAATAATACATATCAACAGGTCATTTTGATCTAAAAATAACAATAATTCCGATAAATAATGTAGAAATTAATGCAAAAGTCATTACGCAATCGCAATTTTGAGGCGATATGAATACCCGAAGCTAAACAGAAAGTCACGTACTTAGTTACGGTCGGTCCAAACGAAAGGTTTGATAAAAATGGAGAAACATAGGGTAGTTCCAGATGTAGTGCCCACATTGCCCAAAGAAGTACTGAAGGTGAGAGATGAAGTTCTCATTATCTATATTATTATTAGGTACTAACCACTATATTGTTCAAAGTGATTTGGAAAATGTTTAATTTTCATTCTATTATGATAGGAAATACTAACCAACCAAGCTCTTTTTTTAATCATCACACCTGTCAACTTGTTATTGTGTAAAAAAATGTGGGTAGGTATTCGTAAAAAATAGTATCTAATAAATGTCGGATTGAATAATTCAACTTGGGTACCTACATCATTTGAAACCTTGCTCCTATGATCATGTGACAAAAGTATTTAATCTATTGAAAAAAACAAAAAATGTCTATTTATTCACGACGTCGTTTTCTCATTGATAACCCAATAGTTTTCAACTATGGGATTGTTTTTTTTTTCAGATCTCCTACCCCAGTGGAGTTAACGTTGAATTGGGCAATGAACTTACTCCATCTCAAGTCAAAGAGATTCCAACTATCAGCTGGAATGCCGAACCCAATTCATTCTACACCTTATGCATGACTGGTAAGAGTGTGCATTGTTATCCACCAATAATTATTAAGTATTATACATAAAATTCAAGGATTTATTGAATAAAATGAATAAACAATACATAATTATTGTGAAAAACATTTTTGAATAATGTAAATGTGTGAGTAGGTTTATTGTTGTTCGCATACAAGGAATAAAAAAAAAACGAGAATGGAGTAATAATATTAATCATGTTAATCTTGGAACAACATTGTTATTTTACTGGTGTTTTGCAAATAATTCTAGAGAGTTCGAATTGAAAAAAATATTTGAAAATTTAATTTTTGTCTGAACTTAATTGATTTTTCTCATTTTACTATAAAAATAATAATTATTGAATACAAAATAAATTAAAGAGGTTCAAGCTACAGCGCAAAAAAAATTATTTTCGATCACCTATTTTTCTACTGAATACCTATGTATGTTTATTATTGTGGTTGTTGGTTCCCAGTTAACTTTTCAGAATTATTATATATATATATAATGGCTTAAAAACCCCAGGCGGGGTATCGCCGCAAAAAGCTTTCTAGATCTATTTAAATAGGGGTAGATCAGTCCCCAGTCTCTAATTCAAACACTTTCACATATCTGTCTCCATATATCTCTGTCCCCTGTCTTCTTCTGCCAGTTACGTACTCCGGCCCTGCTTAGGTCAGCTTGTACCTCTCTCATCCAGCTTGATCTTGGTCTTCCCCTCCTTCTTCTTGCACTAGGTTGCCATTCCACCATGCTATATATTGTAGATCTGCTTCCAGCTCTCCACACATGTCCCAGCCATCTAATTCTTTGTCTTTTAATCCTCTTTATCACGTCTTCCCCTTCTAGTTCCTCCAATATTTCTCTGTTCGTCCTTATTTTGAACTCACCATTTTCCGTCCTAACAGGTCCTAGTATTGCTCTCATTATCTTTCTCTCTTGTACTCTTAGCTCTTCTTCCTGTTTCTTAGTCATTGTTATCGTCTCCGCAGCGTACATCATTGTAGGTAGTATTATCGTCCTGTATATCCTCATTTTCGTTTTCTTGCCCAGTGTTTTATTTGTTAATAACTTCTTGTTTGCTTGATATACCCTGTTTGTGTTCCTTATTCTCTCCTTTATCTCTGCTCCTTTATCTCCATTATTGGTGATAGTCACCCCCAAATATTTGAATCTATCCACTTCTTCTAGTTTGAGGTTGCCTATTTTGATTTTATCATTTTTACTTCCTACTGCTTTATCCATTATCATCATTTTTGTTTTTTCTGTGTTTATCTTCAGTCCCATCTTTTCTCCTTGCCTTCTTCTAACAGGTTCTCTGATGTTTTACGGTTCTTTGAAATGATGACTATGTCATCGGCATACGCTATTATTTGTCCTTCTCTTGTTCTCAACGTTCCTTTGTTTATTTTTCTGACCACATACTCCAGAGCTATATTAAACAGTGTGGTCGATAGTGTGTCTCCCTGCTTCACTCCCTTATTAATTTCGAAGTCCTCTGTGTTTCCTTTTTGTGTTCTTATGCTAATTCTTGTATTGGTCATTGTCATCTGTATTAATCTTTTCAGTTTTCCTTGTACTCCCATTTTCTCCAAGACTTCCAGTACCTTGTCTCTGTTCAGCGAATCAAAAGCTTGTTTAAAATCTACGAAAATTAGCTCAGTATATAATTTATAATCATGAGCCTTTTCTATTATTTGTTTGAGGGTGTGTATTGCGTCAGTCGTTGATCTGCCCTTCATGAATCCACATTGATACTGTCCAATTAAGAGCCTTGTTTTGTCCACCAGTCTGTTTTGAATTATTGTTGACAGTACTTTGTATGCCGTGTTTAGCAAGGTCAATCCTCTATAGTTACTGCATATCTGCTGGTCGCCTTTCTTATGTATAGTTACGACTTGTCCCATCTCCCACTCGCTTGGCATTGTCTCTTCTGTCCAAACCCTCTTTATAAGTTGGAATATCTTCTTTTGTAAAGATTCACCACTATACTTTATAAGTTCTATGTTGATTCCGTCTCTACCTGGCGCTTTGCCGTTTTTAATTTTGTTGATAACGTTCTTTATTTCTTCTCTACTTGGGATGTCATCTGAGTCGTTTGTGTTTGCTACGTAATTTTCTTCATTTTCAGGTGGCGTCTCTATGTGGTTTGGGGGGGTTTCGTAAAGTAATTCTGTAAAGTATTGTTTCCACACTTCTTTATACTCCTCTTCGCTTTCGGCTACTTTTCCGTGCTTGTTTTTTATGCCTATTGATTTTCCTTTATAGTTTTTGTTTTGTTCACTGATCCTTTTATAGAATCGTTTTGTATTTGAGTTGCGACTTTCTCTTTCTATTTTATGTATTTCGTTTTGTATCCATGTTCTCTTGGCTTCTCTTATTACTTTTTTTGACTCCTTCCCAAGCTTGTCATATCTTTGTTTGTCTTGCTCTCTTTTACCATTTAACCATTTCAACCTAGCTTCTGCTTTCTTTGTTATGCTTTCTCGGCAGTCTTCATTGAACCATTGTTTGTCAGCCTTTCTCCTTGCTCCTATAATTTCACCTGCCACTATATTTATGCATTTTTCGATTTGTTGCCATTCTTCCTGTATATTCTTCTCCATTTCGCTTTGGTGTTCTAGAATTTCATTCATGCGTGCTGCATATTTCGTTTTTATTGTGCCACTTTCAAATTTTCTCAAGTCCCACTTAGTGGTTGTTCCCATTATCCTCCTTTTTACTTTTTGTGTGATCGTTGCCACCACTAGAAAATGATCGCTATCCGCGCATGCACCTCTGTATGTTCTCACGTCCTTCAAGTCTGATCTTTTCCTTCTCGATATGAGCACATGGTCTATTTGGGTGTTGGTTTTTTGATCTGGTGCTGTCCAGGTAACTTTATGTCGTGCCGGGTGCTTGAAAATCGTGCTGCCAATAATTAAGTTCATTCTAATCGCCATGTTCCATAGTCTTTCGCCGTTGTTATTAGTTTTTTCGTGAATTGTGTGTGTACCCGCTGTTTGTCTTAGGTAATCTTCTTTTCCTATTTGGGCATTACAGTCTCCTAATATAATGATTGTATCTTCTTTTGGTATCTTTTCGTATTCTGCTTCAAGTCTTTCGTAGAACTTGTCTTTCACTTCGTCTTCGGCGTTTTCCGTAGGAGCATATATGTTCAGCAATGACAGGTTAAATGGTTTCATTTCTATTCTCAAATAGGCTATTCTTTCACTTATTGGTTTGAAATCCACTATCTTGTCTTTTAGTTTCTTCATTACAATGAAGGCTACCCCATACTGGCCTTGTTTTTCATTTCCCGAGTAGTATACATCAAAGTTTGCTTCACTTATTACCCCATGCCCCTTCCATCGAATCTCCTGGATTGACGCCACTTCAATTCTATATTTTTCCAGTTCTAGCGCTACTTCCTGCACTTTCCCTGGTTCCAGCATCGTTCTCACATTCCATGTCCCTATCTTGATTTCTTGCTGTTTTCGCCTTTTGTTTGCATTGAACGTTTCAATAACTTTTTTGTCTTTCAAATTTTCTTTGTTTTTCCAATCTTCGTCGTCTCTTTGTTCCTTGTAATCAATATTCAAGTCCACTTCGCTGCCATTATCGTTCCGTTTTTCCAGTCCAGTTTTTTCTTCTGCTAATAGTTTTTTTTACTGCTTGTTCTAGTTATTTTCCTTAATTGTTCCAAGTCACTATTTGTCTCCGGTGACCTATCAGCCATTGTTCGTTTGTATGTGTTTTCAATCTCAATGTCGTTCTCCTCCCTTTCCTGCAAGCTATATCCATCATACACCATCCCATCGACTATAAGTTTGTCGTACTTCAGAACAGCTTTTTTCCCCTCTGCTCTTGCCTTTTTGAGGTGTGGTATCAGAGTGTTTCTGTCTCGTTGAGCCTTTTTCGTGAAGTCATCACTTATCCATATATTAGTTCCTTTTAGTCGTCTTGCAGCTTTTATTATGTCCATCTTTTTGTCCCACTGTATAAATTTAATTAGTATTGGTCTCCTTTTGTTTGGTTGATATGTTCCTATCTTTTTGATTTCACTAGCTGCTGTATCCAGTTTTATGTTGACTCCTATTTTCTTCAGTAATTCTTCTACTTTGGCTTTCAAGTGGTCCGAGTTTACTTCCTCGCTGTCCTCAATTCCCTGTATTATTATATTGTTTCTTTTCATTTCTCGCTCCATCATTTCCATCCTCTTCTCTTGCTCACTTAATTGTTCTCGCAGATCCCTGTTCTCATTTCTTAATGTCTGCATTTCCACTGTACTGTTATCAATCTTGTTTTCGATTGATGTTACTTTATCCTTAAGAAATGCAAACATTTCCTTTATTTCTCCCAAGTCTGTCATTTCTTATTCTGGTTCTCGCACTTCGTAAAGGAAAAAAGCGGAAAAAGTCAACCCGGATTACTGTCCAAGTCCACTAAGAGTTGTCGTAACTCTTGGCAACACTGCCGCACACAGGTGTCCAAAGGAACCCACTTCTACGATGATTAAGTTAATTAACTTGCATCGGTTCTAGTTTCTAGTTAACGGCAGAATGGAGCGCAGCGAATGAGGTTATGTTGGTCTGTTTTGTTTGTTTTGATGGTGAAAGATTTGAGAAAGACGTAGTTTCCCGCACTTCAAAAAGATATTTTACTCACGGTTCATGATATATGCGTTAGGGAATGTTATCTTCGGGTGTGAATATTCAGTTCCCTTGTTGAAATACGGTGCAATAACTTGTGGGAATAGGCAAAGGCAACAAGTAGCGTAGGCTTTGAGGTTAGCTCAAGAGGGCGCGAAAGTTTCGATGTTGAATAACGCACTTTTCGGCGCTATAAACACAAGTCCCACTCTCAAAGTCTTATCACTACCCACGAGGGGAGTTTCTTCTCTCCAGTCCAGTAATTTTCCGTTTATAAAACACTCGCTTTTCAACCAATATTCGTAATTTAATCGGGATCTCAAAAACAAAAACAATACTCAATCTGTCAACCCCAGAATCCTTCCCACAGTCATACACGCTCAATATTCTGCTAGTATGAGGAGAAAATCACTCAGGAAGTTTCACCTGAAGAATCATTTTGTTTCTCGTTGATTGATTTGACCTTGAATTCTCCATAATATGAAAATATGTGAAGCCGATTTTGATCCACTTATATTATACAAGCGTCTTCAGCTTGACAGGTGTAATTGAATCAAAACAATAAAAAATTCAGAATTATTACTACTTAATAAAACTGGAATTTAAAAAGAGTATAAGAGAATGCTCCGCAAAGTAGTCCGACAATATAGTTTACCCGTCCTTTACAAACTCATAAAAGTGAGTGATAAAATGTGGAAACAATGAAAAGTTAGAGGTTGTAAAAGACATTTTACCCAAAGCTAGTTCAGTTTATCGGAATTTTCTGCGCAGACTATTCAACAAGGAAAAAGTAGGTATCTTTAAAACTCCAGTTACGACATTGCGAAGATATTTTGTGATACCTAGGCTATTAGTAACGTGAAAGTAATATTTCCGATGGTACTTTGTTATGATAAGTAAAACTTTCTATAAAACTCAAATGTATTCATAAATAAAATAATAAAAATGGAAGTATGAGACCATTTCGTCCCAGAATGAGTTCAACTTGGAAGAAATAAATGAAAATGTTCCGGTTTGAGAATATACGGATATTAAGCTTTGACGTATACCTTAATTCACGTTTTCGCAGTAATATATGCAAGTGCAACTCACTTTACATATTTTTGCTTCGTCAAGCGTATACTGTGGATTTACTTAATTTTGCGTATTACATGGTGGCATCAGAATTCGTTCATTAATCACGTAATCCAAAATACTAGATGTTTGAAGAGGTAAGTTTCACAAAGAAACACTCATTTATGATCTTTGAGTAGATGAAGTATCGACTCCCTTTACCAAAAAGAATGAACTTTCTTCGCGAAATATGAACATTTAACCTAACATACGTTTGTTAAATATTTGAACTCCAGTGATCATTTTCAACTCTGTCCGAGTTCCAATAGATTAGGTACGCTAGGGCTATTATACCTACTATATTTCACTTTACTTGTTCCTGAGGTTTTGTCTTCCTAAATAGGATAGGTTAGGATTATAGAATAGGAGGGAGGCAGATATAATTTTTTATCTGAGAGCCAAAGTATTTTTCCCTAATCTCTCATTGGGTAAATGATCATGTTAGAATTCAATCATGAACAAAACTCTAGATCTGCACTATTTTGGGCATTACAAGTACTTATGTTTAGGGGAACAAAACCTAAAAGTGCAAATATCTGCAGACAAATTTGATATGGATAAAAAAAGGAAACCGTAGACAACATACTAGGCTGTTTAGCGATTCGGGCAGCATGTGGAAGAGTAGTTTCTCATCCGTCTATTTTTTTTTAAAGAAAAATACAGGTTGTCCTGTAAGTGTATGTCATAGTTTCGGGAACGTATAGGGGAGGTCACAATAACCCCAGTTTGTCATGAAACTTTTTTTTTCCAAAGTGCCTCCTAACGTAGATACAGAGCCCTAAAGGGGTACCCATCGATTTAATTTTTTAGCTCTGACTTTTGAACCGGCTTGTGAAATTTGATGTATGTTGTGTAGGCCATAAAGATTCATAAAACCATAGTGAAGTCAATATTTCAAATGGTAGGGGGAACCAGGAACGGATTGGCCAACAAACCTTTTGGGCCCAATTTTAGACAGGTGTGGATTTACAGAGCTGAAAACTACTTTCTCAAATACTCCGATCTTTTTTTATCAAAAAATGTACTCTTCATTTGTTCCGATAAAACTAACCGTTTTCGAGAAAAATAGATTTTTGTTTCACAGGTTACTGCAATAACACACTAAAATACTACGGCGAGACACCAGTTTTGAGTATTTTTGGTATTGAAAAATTTACGACACTCTCACATTGATTGCCTATACTAAAATTGGTTAAAAATTGGAAAAAACTAGGGCTCTGTATCTCCGTTAGGAGGCGCTTTAGAGAAAAAAGTGTAATGACAAACTGGGGTGGTTTTGACCTCCCCTAAACGCTTCCGAAATTATGCCATATCTTTACCGGAAATTCATATACAGAATTTCTATAAACTGCATTTTTTCTTGTTGTCTGATAGCATCAAATTCCATTTCTTTTTGTGATGTTGTAAGTCTGATTTTCCATCTTTTCAAAAATGTCAACAATTTTCAATCATGTTGAGGCGTGCCGGAAAATAAGTAATACTTGTTCAGTTTGCAAAACGAATTCTGTAAACATAATATCGAAAATTTAAAAATATAACTATATGTTTCAAAGTCAAAAAAGAGTCGTTAATTTGAAATAAATTAAGTTTTCTACATTTGTTGAATTTCAATCCAAGTTGAAGAGAAATCGTCCATAGTCTCAAAGAGGTCCTTTATATTCAAATGACGTAGATCGTTGCTCTTCTTCATTTCAATCTAAGTGTTTTTACATAGGCTTCAACCACTGTGCGGTGGGCATTTTGAGCATTTGCACTGGTTTTTTGTGTTTTTTTTGTCAATATAATTTTTTTATTTTATTTTTGGAATAAGATGTGTATTGGTCAATCGTATTATTTGTGGCTTTTAACGCACTTTATTCCACTCGACAGCTCCTCGTAGAAAAGAAAACGAAAAATAGTTGGCATTCTCACCTATAATAGTTTTTTCTTAACTTCTTTATTCTTCATTCTCCTATACATGCATCTATTTAGTGGTTTTGCATTTGAAAATTTTAAAAAAACCTCAAAAATAATTTTGAGTTTGACAATTACTTATGTTGTGTGTTCGGCTTAAAATAATAAGATTGATCCCAAGCACTTGCACTAGGAGGAAAATTAGGAAAATATATCGATTTTCTGTTTTCAAGGTACTCCTCCTAGAAACTGGAAATATATTTTCAGCATTTTCTCCTGGGCATATTACTATACAAATATTTTTCCCTGAGACTCTATGATGAATAGTTTACGAGAACTAGCATGCACCCTGTCGCTGATAATGAAATCACCCTGTATTTTGAAGCGAACTGTAGTTTTATAGATCTTATATAGTTTGGGCATTCGCTACGCTCCTTGAAAAATTAAGAGTTGGTGGCGTCATCGACGCTCGCAGTGTGACAACGAATCGAACGAATTCAGTCACGAATTCTTGTTGCATATGCAACCAAGAAGACATCGATTGAGATTTATTTATCAAAATAATTTGAAAAATAATAAAAGAATACAAATATACAGCATCATCTTCCCAAGTTTACGCTGTAACAAGAAACTCTGGAAGTAAAGTGAATGCTCTAGTAGCTTAAAAGAAAATCTCTACGAGGTATTTTGTTTGAGAGATTGGTTTTTAAATTACGCTAAATAGTCCATAAAACAAAAATTGGGTAGTGGTTATTTGAATAATAATTATGTAAAGACAAATGTACGTTGGAAATAGTCAAAGAAATCAAATACCCAAGAACAATAGGTATTTGATGAACACACAAGTCTTATCCCACATGCCGATTTTGTACTACGATCATTTTCTCAAAAGGTTAATTTTTTGCCAAGAATGAATAATAATACTACAATAATACTATAGGTAGACATTGGAATTTTGTCAATATTCACATTTATTTTGTGATTAATTGGAATAATAGAATTGATCATGTTTTCCACAGATCCTGACAATCGTCACCGAGATGAGCCCTACTACGAATGGCATCACTGGCTTGTTGGCAATATACCTGGAAAAAACGTACAAAAAGGGGAAACTCTCTCTGCTTATATTGGATCAGGACCTCCAGCTGGAACCGGCATTCATCGATACGTTTTCATGGTATATAAACAACCTGGAAAACTCGATTTTGACGAGCCACGTCTTGTGAGGTGATAAAAATCGAAACATAAAGTGTCAAACTTCTTGAAATTGTCGCATTTATAGATCTACTATCGGCCGTGGAAACTTTTTCTTGACAAAGTTTGCCGAGAAGTACAATCTTGGTCAACCTGTGGCTGGAAACTTCTACTTGGCTCAGTTTGATGACTACGTTCCATCGCTCTACAAGGAGTTAGGAGCATGAGTTCAACACTTGTTTTCATGGAAATACTAGCTTTTTGTAATTTGTTACAAAAATATATTATACAAAAAGGAACTTTCGTTCTATTTAGCATACTGTTCGCAATGCAATGTGAAACAATAATTTTGAGACGTGTAAATCAAACAGGGAGTGGTCTCACTTCATTAACCCTGTAGGTATATGTTTTGTCTAGCAAAGTTGGTCTGCAAAATACCCAAACAATCTCTGCTTTTCCCAGCTGAGAATTCGTCCTTTCACCAGGAAATGTAAATCAGGCTTTCCAGTAGATATTTCACCCCCTGATATAGGGATGTCTATTATGTAGTTATCTAATTGATTGGTTGTGATTGACTATCGCATGAGCTACCACTGTTGGGAGATCAAAAGCATATCAATGCATAATACATAACTGACAGCATTATTTCAGCCTAAAATCGTTGATGCTGAATATCTGATGCAGATCCGCCGAATCCAGTAGCGTGCGCAGATTTGTCCCAAAAATCGCTTATGGATTCTGAAATTTTCAGCTTTTGAATATTATGCTGTGTCCCTCCGTTTTTGTATAAAATAGCCGCCGCTAAGCCCCAAAATAAACCTTCCGGCCCTCTATATTGGAAAAAACTTCATATTGAAAAAAACTCGCAAAACTGCGTTTTTTTACATGATTAGGCTAACCGAACTTCACTTCATCCTCCAGCTGAAAAATGGTCAATAATTGTACTTGTGCAATGTTACATTTATTGTTTCGCATAATCTGTTTATTCTACTCGCGAGTAACTTGACGACAAACGATCGTTTCGTGTTTCGATCATTTTGAACAGTTTATTTTGACAGGATTAAGCTAACCTAACCCAACTTTGTAATCCAGCTGATAAACTGGTCAATCATTTTGCAGAGATCTTTTTTTGTTATTTATTGATCAATTTCTTACTGTACTGCAATGTATAACCGGACTCAAAAGAAGTCCAGTAAATGAGACATTACGTCATCAGATCCAGTAAAAATCGATTAATAATAGTCGTTTGTTAAGCAAAAGCTATACAACTCACTAATCACGATAATTTAATCCAAAATATTCCAAATCAAGGCGTCATAATAATGTTTGTTCATAAACAGAAACGAAGAAAGCTAGAACGCAGACAGCCATGAATTTACAATACCTACTTCGAAACCTATATAGCGGACACGTATGCAAGGAGGTGTTCCATAAAGCTAGAAACCAAAATATCGGTTTCGGTTGCCAGCACCAGTTTTCTCATCTCATTCATGAGGCGATTCGCCATGGGTTTGGCACACAAGTTTCAGAGGTCATACTTAATCTCCTGATTTGTTCATTAAAAGCACTGCCGCAAATGAAGCTCTCAGAGTGAGGGAGGCCAAATTGTGGAAACAGGCCACAAGTGCATGGACACTCAATGGTGCCGAAGAAAATCTAAAACGCAATGGATAATCACCTGGCGAAGCTGCTACAAACGGCAACAGACTACATGGTGACCAAGAGCTCTTTTGAGAAAAAGGTGGTGGTTAAAATACCTTCCAGAGAAGACTGGGAGCAAGACTCCATTATAAGAGAAGAACAGATCTCCATCTTCACAGACGCAGCAAAGTCAAATACAGGCACAGGAGCAGAGAGCAGGAAAATATTCAAAAGACCTAAACATCCAAAGGTCTTGAGTAAGGATGTGGCATTCTGCATGCAGAAATCATTATTCGCCATAAAAGAAGCAGCCAACCTGCTTCAAAGACTGAACAACACAACAAAAGACGTCACAATCTATGCAGACAGCAATGCAGCATTGAGACTACCAGAATCAATACAGTAAACTCAAAGGTAGTGATGAGTTGTCGTGAGGCATTGTCCTGGATCAGGAATCAGGAACAAGAAGCTTATTCTATGCTGGGTTCCTGGACATGGCAATATTGAAGGGAACACGATGGCAGATGGACTGGCAGAATTAGGACTGAGAAAGAACGATCAAACTATTAAAAGATAGTAGATAAACACATGGTAAAGCTACACAGCGACAGGTGGTGCAATCAGAACGACCGCAACACATCGAGAGCTCTGTGGCCAAACTTGGATATGGAAAAAACAGGGCAATTACTAAAGCAGAGCAATCTTCTGTGAGCACCCTTGTGGGAGTAATCACAGGACACCATCAAATCGGAACCATGCTCCGAAAATGGCTTAGGGACTGATGAACTCTGAAAAGACTCCATGGGAGAGGATGAAACGATATAACATCTACTGTGCCACTGCCCAACTCTGGAAGAGGGACGTCTCAGGAATATAGATAATACTTCCTCGAAAACTTGAAGGAAGCGGCAAATGTAGACATCGTGCTAATTTTGAACTTCGTGAAGACCATGAGATGGTTTAGAATAAAAAATAAAAAGGCTGCAGGTTAAGACTAAGGAGACACCTCTTCAAACAAGGGAACACAATGGGTCATTTGGCCTCCGAGTAAAAGCAATGCGAAGCAGAAAACTCCGGGGCAGGGCATACCCTTCGCAACCTAACCTAACTCAACCTTGATACCCCCGGTCAAAAATGTTCAACCAATTCCGGGATGATAAACGCTGACGTCACGGCAGATTTGGTACGTTGTTTGGTGAGCGTTTGGTCTGTCAACGAGATACCGAGGTCCAAATACGGTTAATCTTTTTGATATAGGATTGTCTCTTTCCAAAACGCAGGTTTTCCTTTTTTGTTTTTAAAGGTAAGTGGTAAATAGTGAATACAATAATAAAGCGGGCAAGTGGGTAACAAGTAAGGGACTGCATGTTACAACATTCCTTATTATAATATGCTGTGATTCATGGAAGATATTGAGAAATGCCGTTTGCCGCTAGCCAATAACCAATCCCCTTTACCAAACGATTTTGGCAGAGGTTGGTTTGATACGTCAATATATCAAAACAAATACCAACAAATGTCAAATCAACCAATTGGTTCATTTTGACTTGACCAACCAGACGGCCTATGGAGTACCTACTTCTTTCTTTCATCAATATCCAAATCTATTTGGTTTTTGTAATAAGAATTTTAGCCAAAATCAGTTTCAACTTTCAGCTCATTGACTTTCACGTACCTACCTGATTCAATCCTGCAAATTAAAAACCGATGAATCCCCTATTGATGAATTTGTTTTTAAAACTTGGAGCCGCCTTTGACTTGAGTGAATTGCTAAACCGAATAGTCGAGTAATCAAGTAATCAGTTAAACGAAAAACGGTTAACCGGAAGTTAACCAAAAATAAGTTATCCGAAAACCGGTTAACCGATTTTCGGTTCTGGTCAAAACCGCGCTTAACCAAAAATCGGTTTCGTTTGTCAGCACTAGTATAAGAATGTGAGACTTACAGCCACCACCGCCATCTCAATGTGTGGTTTGACAAGAAAGCACTTTCTCACTTAAGCCAATTGAAAAAAATGTTCACAGTGAAAGAAAACATTGTACGTACGTTACACAGCCGTGAAATCTCATTAAACTACTTGTCTAGAAATTCCGGAATCAGCTCCTTCGTCGCCTGGTATATGAACATCTTGTCTTGTAGTGACGTAGATTACTATTGCATATCACGTTTCCACTATCTATAATAGTCATAGGATTTTACTGGCGAGTGATGACTGTCACTCACTGGGACGATTATACCCACACTAGGTGCTCATGTCTCACATGTGTGACTAGTGGCGCAGACTTCATTCTCGTGAGTTATAGCCGTCATTCTTCTTCCATTAGATATTATTCTTTGAAATCTAAATTTATTTTTAAAAAAATTATTTCAATTTATTCTGGATATAAAAAAAAAAGTAATTGTGAAAACCTCAACACTCTTTTGATGGTGTAGAACTTTAGATCGGAAAATTCCGAGCAAGTCTAATTTCCTTTTTCTGAGAAACTCATGAAACGGGCTTTTTCTTCTTCTTTATATTCTACCAATACTGCTTCGTCAATTGCAAATTTGGCAACTAGGCACTCAATCTTTTTCAATCTCGCACATAAAATAGACAAGACGGAGACCACCATAATATTTCCATGATTCATCTATTCAACTAGGCTTAGCGATAATTCCGACGTTTTTGTGAAAAGTCAAAACAGATCGAGAGCTGAAGTTTTTCCTGACTAATTGGCGAACGAAACGTTACGATTCAAAAAATGCAATCGTCATGTAACTTATCGTCGTACACCATGTTTGATCATTTGGAAAAACACTTGAAAACTTCTTGAAAATGAAATTTTGATTGATAATATCAAAATTAATAACAGCAGTAGGGCCCAGGAAGATCAAATTTCTCATAACCGTTGTTCAGCGACAGCAAAGTATGGTTGAACGCAAATAAAATATCTACATTCACCTCCAAAAGTATTGGACCCCCACCCCCATGATGTTTCCTCATTTGAAATTTATCGCTTTTAGCAACTTCAAAACCGCATATCTAGGCTATAAACTAGTCAATCGTAGCGTAATTTATAGGATCGGTATAATGTTTGCCCCACTAACGAATGAAGTTATCCATTTTTTTTTTCAAACCACTTTGAACACCCGGCAATAGTGGCCTTTTCTTTCTTTCAGAGGTCAAAAAGGCACAATGACTTTTCAACAAAGAAAAAGTCTGAACATCTGAACTGGGAAAAAAATAAAGTACTTATTTATGTGACCACATTCTTAAAAACTCTAGAAATGGGGAAAAAACATGGGGGTCCAAAATGTTTGAAGGTGTGTGTACTTGAGAATTGTTTGGGAAAAGGTCAAGTTACCGAGTGATTCAACATATTATGATGTCTGAGTCCGGTTCTGCTTCAAGTTGCCCATCAGCCCATGATACTACGACAAACAGATAAGCTCACGCGCATCTTGTCGGGTGACCTTTGTGAGGTTATGTTGTCAAGCTTCTGTCAGTTTGCAATGTAAATATTGTTGTTCTGATATTTGTGTGATATAATATCTTATTATTTCGTGAATTTCGCATAATTTGATGATGGTGTACTGTGCCGTGATGTTCTGCAGAAGCAGCAATAAGAAAAATAAAGAAAACCGTCCGTGTAAATACCGTTTATTTCGGTTTCCAACATCCAAGTATATTCGCAAGATATGGATACAGAAGTGTTATCAAAAGGACAGTTTTAATGTTGAATATGCTAGAATTTGTTCAAAACATTTTTCTGAAGACGACTTTTGTGACAAAGAGAGACATTTGCAATTGCCAAAAACCAAAAAAACCACATAGAATCATGTAGAAAAACAAAAAACCACAAGGAACCACATAGAACCAGAAAAACCGCAATGGAACCAGAAAAACCGCATGGAACCACAAAACAAACATACAGAACCACATAGAAACACAAAGAACCAGAAAATCTACATGGAACCACATAGAATAACAAAAAATCTCTCAAAACCACAAAGAACCACATAGAACCAGAAAAACCGCATGGAACCACAAAAACCACATATAGAAAAACAAAAAAACACATATAGAACCACTGAAAACCACATGGAACCACAACAAAACACAAAGAACCACAAGAACTACATAAAAACACAAAAGAAACACAACGAACCTGAAAAACCACATGGAACCACAAAAAACACATAGAACCACAAAAACCACATGGAACCATGTAGAAACACAAAAAACCATAGAAACCACATGGAACTACTAAAAATTACGTAGAACCACAAGAAACACATAGAAACACAAGAAAACACATTGAACCACATGGAACCACAAAAACCACATGGAACCATGTAGAAACACAAAAAACCATAGAAACCACATGCCAAAACCTCTTAGAACCACATAGAATACCAAAAAGCCTCTTAGAACCACAAAACCACATGGAACCACATAGAACCACAAGAAGCCACATAGTACAACAAAAACCACATTTGACCAAAAATTAACCACATGCATGGAGCCACATAAAATCACAAAGAACCACATAGATTCTCAAAGAAACACATAAAACCACAAAAGAAGGAAGAAAAGATCATAGAATCATAAAAAACCACACAAAACCACAAAGAACCAAGTGTGTCGCAACCTCGAAATTCCACTTCCACCGCACATAAAAAAGTTTCACCTCAAACATCCTTTCTAACGTCGAAAACCAACTGAGAAAAATGTTTTTTCAATGTAATGAGAAAATTGAAATTATGATCTTTTTTTAAAGACTATTTAACCAATCTGGTGGGATTTGCGTAGATTATATTATCAATTTTGGATAGATAGATAGCCAACTAGATACATATTATTCATTTTGGGGTAAATAACCAACTATAATAATCAGAATTCAACAAAATCGCAATATAAGCCATGCTTTCCAATGCTATTTTATCCAATTGGGTCACCGGATAGCTTGATGCGCAGTTCAGTTCGAAACTCGTTCGGCTAGTGAGCATATCTTGTTTGTCGTAGTATCATGCCATCAGCCCATCAGATCGCAGTGACAAGTATTGATGTCATGATAGATTTAGATTATTCAGTTGAGTCGTCCAGTGATGAACATTCGGGAAATTTCTACGGGTGTTATGAACAGAGTTCGTGACCAAGGAACACTTCAAAATTAAAAATAATGTCGAGTGGTTGTTAATAAACATTGGATACCCACGTTGACAAAATAGATGAGTGTAAATAGATATTCTGAATATAAACCGAATTTCTTGTTACACCATAATTTGCGTAATATCCTCACTACGGAAGTAGAGAACTTTATCGTTTTCACGAGACATGCATCCTATCAAAAATAAATAAGCTGTAATCACACAACAAATAATGTTGTCTTGTGATCCTGTCACTTTTTTGACTAGACTCCAACTTTGCATAAGCCAACAGCATCATAAATTTTTACACAACTGCAGGATAAAGACGTATATCAGTTGATAAATCGTTAATTAATTTTTGATACATTTCACAGAGATAACTATTATTCACCGTTCCAGGAATATACATGATATTCCATACAATAAATAGAGAGCTGTGAAGGCTACTGTCAGCTCTCGTGAAATTCGCAGGCAAAATGACGTGAAAATATAAGTACCCAGGATGATGGATGATAACTAGGGATACTGTATGTGAGACGTTGCTCTTGCTGATGCATATACAACCCGTTTCAGAATCTTGAGAAATATTTGCTAGGATAAATAGCTAATAATCATGATAATAATACTTATCGACTGACATAATATAACAAAGTATGTGTTATATTATCATGACATTCACCAATAATGGTCTATTGTTACGCTATAGATAGGGTAAACAGAGTGTCCCGCATAAAAACCGACATAGAGCAGGAGCATGTGGGGAATCCCAAAATATTATCATCAAACGAAACTTACCTATATACCAAGTTGCAATACCATTATTATTCGCCTTGCAAGTGAGGTTCCAAAACAAAAAAAAATCAATCTTCGTTATACCTCGCCTTGGAAACACCAAATTTGATTGTAAGTATACCAAGAGCATCAATCGATAGTAATTGTAATTCAATTGAGACGTTCTGAGGGGTTGATAAGGTATATGATGCACCCTCAAAGTAAGACATTTTTTTTAACCCGTTGACGGACTTGAAGAATCATTGCTTTATTTTATGGGCCATCTAGTTCTTGCTCTTGTTATTTTTCAAAAAAAATCTCTGTTTTCAGCAAAAACCCAAATAACTGAAAACACGTATTGTAGCTGTCATTTTAAAAGTTGTCGAAAATACCAACGTTGCCTATGAAATTGAATGTCAGACTCTACAATCAGGTAAAAAGTTGAAATAACAATCATTTAATGAAAAAAATAAATAAAAACTTAACAATAGAAATAACAGAGTTTGTTCAAAATGTCCCTAAAGAAAAAAGTGATCATGGAGGCCAAAGTTGTGAACAATAATTTCCTCTTCCAATTCATTCATTATGATAATGTTGGTTTAAAAAGTATCCAATATTATTATTAAAATAAGGCGATGTTTCATCGTGCTCGTGCATAGACTAATGTTCCAGTCTAAGTTTTAGGGGCACCTTGTAAAGTAGATCTGGAAAGGTGTTTTGAAGAAACTCAAAATGAATAAGGCAGTTAAATACTTATCAACAAACGGGATCATTATTTATACACTCACGTTGGAGATTTCGAAGAGGAAAATCGAGAGGAAAATTTTCCGGCTCAATGGACAGTACAAAGCTAGAACCACTTATCAAATGAGTTACTCTCTGGATGGTCAAGTCCGACGTTTGATTTCATAGCCAATTGATGTTAAATTTCTCGACGACTTTCAATATGACAGCTTTAGTACGTATTTTCAAATATTTGGTTTTTTAAAAAATGACAACAGCATGAAAAGTTTGAGAACCCCATAAAATGAAACAATAATTTTTCAAGTCCGCCAAAGGGTCTTATTTTGAGAGTGCATCATCCATTATCCACACTTTGAAACACCTCAATTGAATTCCAATAACAGTCGATTAATGCTCTCACTACACTAAGAACGTGTACCAAATTTAAATAATCTCACCTTCGATTTACCCGAAAACTTAGTTGAGCTAATGAGAGCATTTTTGTGTATTTCCCGAAATTCTTAGATGACCTTATTTCAAGCACCGATTCACTGTGTTAATAGGTAAGTTGCGTTAAAACATAATCATCTGTGTTCCCCTACATGCTCCTGCTCTGTGTCGGTTCTTATGCGGGCGGGACACCCTGTATTTTGATATATCGAGTACACGATATACGAAATGGGTCAAATTTTGATAGCTCTATCACACAGGGTAAGAAGAATAACCAGTCAAGGCATCTTCAGATCCTATATCTACAGGGTCCCGCATAAAAACTGGCACAACAGGAAACATGTATAGGAACCCAATATTCTTGTGATTCCACGCAACCTATCTGTGCGGTCCCAGAGGTATTGGTAGATACAAAAAAAATATTCAACAAAAATAAGACTAAATAATGTTTTCTGAAATATTATTGTACGACCGTTTCTTTCGAAATTATTCGTACTTTGAAGTTTCTGTGAACAAGTAAAGATTTCCGTATAGCTATCCGAAATGGTGAAATCAATCTCGATTTGACTTGGACAGTATGCGCATTGCCCAAGTACCTACTGATAATTTGGAATAATATCAGTATTTCAATGTCATCTTCGAAGCCTGGAGAGGTCCACCCCTACCATAAAATTACCCTAAACTTGGATACGACATTGTTTTTTTTAGTTGAAATTTTTCATTTTGATTTGTCAATCAATTTAGAATGGAAATCATACACCTATAACTCACATCGAAAAAACAAATCATTCGCATGATAAATAGCAAATATGGTTAAAGTGTCCAACTAGTTACTATGACAACCTGACAAACGAAAAATCTCAAGTAAACATAATATGTATATGTTCAATGAATAATCACAATTTTATTTGAATAACATATCAAGGAATCATATGGCCTGAATTGTAAGAACTTGACTCTTGTGGTTGAAAATTGGAAGTGATTCCAGAAGCTTCAAACTCCGTTATGATCAGGGTCGAAGGAACTTCAAAATAAGGTACCTATCACTTAATCCCTCTTTCCATTCAACTTCTTCACACTAAGAGGATATGATGAGAGACAAAAGATCTTAGAAATGAGCGTTGCTTTAACTTAATCCTTTTGACGAGGATTCCCATCTAACATAGAAGGTCAAATTTTCCGCTTCTCGACCTACGAATTGGTCGAGAGATAATAATGTTCAATTATGTAAAGGGAAAATTACCGACATTTGTCCACATATTTCCCTATGCGGGGAAAGAAACTAAAGGGATGGAAGTAATAAAGAGGTAGGTCCTTGTCAACCATTAGGCTGAAGGTGAATAAAGGAACTGTCAACCTGTTTCACGTCAAAATGTGGAAAATCTGACCGTTTGTTGGTCCTCATAAAACCTAATTCTTACGTGTTCGTAAATAACAATGACAGGAAAAATAAACTTGCATATTAATGTGTAATGGACAATGGATGACATCGTCGCGTACATGTGTAAATATTGGAGTATGAATTTTGTCACGTGCCGAAGTGAAATAATTACTATGGCGTCTTACTTGGTATAATATTCACGAATTAGTCTATTGATTATTGGAAGGACATGTGACTGCGAAAGAAACTTTTCTGTATAGTATCGGGAAGATATATTATAAATTGATGCGCCCTTATTACATGTCCATTCCGATTCATTATCACCAAAGTTTGCGAAATTTATAAATATAACCTTGAATCCAGAATAACTATAATAGCCTAGGAATATTATAAACAAACTTGCCAGTTGTTGTAATCATCTTTGAATATGTTAATATCTCCAAAAGTAGTCAGAAATTTTATGAAATTCAAACATAACACATTGTTTTTTTTAATGACATAATTTCTTAACATAGGTCAAAATTGACTAGATATCGACCTTTGTTATAACCCGATAGACAGGTAGCGATAGAGACAGAATTCTGGTGATAATTTAAATCCAGAAGAAATGAAAGTCTTGTCCTTGAAGGTATACGTTTTGGTTGTTTTCTGATTCTTAGACCTTATATATGTCATGATTGTACAAGAGATAATGCATGTTTATCTTTTTCTTTTCTTCTGGTCTAGAGTTTTTAATTTGTTTGTTGGTACATCAGGTCAATATTACAAATAATTTTGCCACCCCATTTATTTGAACGACCTTTGTTATAACTCAACAGACAGGTAGCGATAAAGACAGAATAATGGCCATAATTTAGTAATATTCCACCTTAATTCAGAGGAAATATATTCTTGACCTTGAAGTCAACTTTTTTGGATATTTTCCAGTAAGTTTAGACTTCTTCGTATACCTTATACAGAGTGTCTCACGGTGACCGTCCATTAGAATATTTCGGGAAATAAAACGATTGGAATACACATACACATATTGTATGTGTTCTGTGAATAGAACTTCATTTATGTCGTGAATAAGATATAGTAGCCTCGTGTTGAATAACCATAAGCTGTTGATGACATTGAACTTAGATTGCAAGATAAAAGGAGGTAGTTTTATACCAAATCAAAACATTTTTTTTTCCTCTGGTCAAGAGTTCCTGAATGGTTTGTTTGGTGTTCTTTACTGAAAACCAATTATGTATATTGACTCCAATTGAAAACGCCTTGTATATTTTCGGTTAAAGAAATAAAATAAAAATATGAGGAACTGCACCCCAAACTTGTCATGCAAAGTCTTTCTGTTGATGGAACTTATAAAACTGTCGAACGCACCATGATATTCTTTGTCGATTACTTCAAACCACAATCAATTCACAAAATCAACAAATGATAACTACAGTTTGACATTTACAACTCACCAGATTCAAATCTCAGTGATATATTGAGATCAACAACGAAGCCAATGTTTGAGTATCTTGATCGGTACGTCGTGGCAGCATTTACCATTTTCTATAAATATTGCATAATGATTGCATGTCTACAGTTTAATGCATGACTTTCCGGCAACGCCCAGAAATGCTGCAATCTGCAGTAACTCGTCTTGATATTGTGGCTCTATTTTTTGCACTAGATTAGCTTACGGCTAGTACGTGAAGATATAAACTCAAGAATTACGACAGCCAGCCGGCCAGGATAACTACATACATATTGATATATGCGCTGATGAATCAGAGTATTACCAAATGCCAAATACGATAAGGTATATTTTCTTCTTTTATATTATTATACATATTGACGATTTTTTTAAGCCATGTCGTACGTTTGGATAGCGCTGTCACGAATGTGAGTGGTGTTTTGCCCGGTGGTACAATAAGAACAATATAAAAAGTCAAAACTATCAATATTATGTCAGACTAGAACCATGTATGTAGGTATGTGGAACAAAGTTCTTCATTCAACATTTATTGGATAGAAGGCCCTGATGACGGCGTTCTTTCATTTGTCCGCATAGTATTGTTATTCGTTAGGTGATATTTTGATGCATAATGTTTTTGTTAAAATTTCATTTGGATAAATGATAATTTTTCATTAGTAGAAAGCAACTCCAATTCTTCTGGTGCCATCCAGTCAGATAAAATGGAAATTGAAAAATTGAAACCTGATGTGAATATCATCTTATACTGAAAATATATCGCTAGTGTCACATCAACATTCGGAAAACTTGATTCTTCATTAGTGATTTGGAGGTACAGAAACAGACAATGTTTTGGAAAAAAAAACAAATACTATCATGTTCTGTTCCAAGTGCAATAAATATACTTTCCAAGGCGCCAGCTCTACTGTTAATATAATGTCCTCGAAAAGTGAGTTATCCGCCAGAAAAGTAAACTTGTTATGCACTTCGACTTTTTGCCATCTCAGCGTAAAGAATATTCTGAATAATAAAACATCAACTTCATGAGAAACTTTTGCTCTTCCAGAGAAGCTTTCGTCGTCAAAATGCTTGAAATAAATCGTAATAAATCACTGTCAAACGGCATCTTATAGATTTGTTGATATGCGCAATTGACTAGCTATTTTCAACAAAGTAAACTTTCAAATGGAATGGTCTGATTTCCGGATAACCACTTCTTTGTTCCGCAATAGAAGCCAAAAACCATACAAGGGCGTACCCTGACAGGTGCAGGTTAGGGAACCATTGAACAGCAAATGACATCAAGAGTGGTGACAAAATTGGAAAAATAAATAAAAACCTCTAGGATGCTGCAGAAGTTAGATACCCACCCTAATAACCGTAAACGTAGCAAAAACTCACAGCATCGCGGAACTTTCAATATTACTGAGCACAGAATCGCAATGGATTGAAGTCTTAACTGACCAGTTTGTTGAGAGCTCCTCAATCGGAAAATTCTTGGGAATAGATTCAATTTAGCCTCAGGGTTAGGGTAGTGAAGACAAAACTTTTGAAGTGAAAACTTCTTTCGGCGCGCTGAGCACCTTATTTTGTGGGTATTGGATAAGACAGAGCCGTCACGCACGTTCGGGTAAAGTCGGCTCGAGACGAGGAAGTCATGGCCTCATTCAGAACATTCTTGAAGGAGCGGAACACAAATGATAGTTTGCAGTGTTGATACACAATCATATATTTAACAAATAACACTGTGTCCTCAAAGTCTTGAGCACAAACAGTTTAACAAAAACATTTTTGAAGACACGAGAAAATGTTGTTCATCATAAATCACCATACTCATATAAAGAAAAAACATATATCAACAAGAACAAACTCGAGACGACATGACACATGACATGACATAGGTACGACAATCATGGGTAAAAGGATCCAAGCTTTGATCCTCGACAATCAACGATAATGACATTCAAATGAAGAAGAATTGACAAATGTTTGCGCGCATGCCGTTTCATTAAAATTGGATGCGCAGTTTTTGAACAATAACAAAAAATTGTATTTCGAGTTATCAATCTCGCCTTGGTGAAGTCTCCACTTCTGTCGTGTGGTCATAAGCATCACTACACTCTCGAACCAGCGAGCGAGCAGCGAGCTGATCCTTGGTTTACATTAGTGGGCATTGTCGGAAACGAACAAGCGGAAGAGCTAGCCAGACTAGGGTTTTCATCGTAAACGACTGATCTCTGGCGTTGAACGTGTGAGCTTGAGAGAAGACAGTAAAGATTTGGAGGATAAACACGAATTGTAGGCAAGCAGAGAGATGATCACACAACGCAACAAAGCAAGGACGGCCCGGCCAGTTGCTGAACAAGAGTATTGGAAGGCCCCGAGCATCTGTTGCATTCGGTCAGGACATTGCAAGGTCAGTCGATACTTGCATCTCCTAGGAATCGGCGAATCTACTGGGATTTTGCGATAGATAGCGTATATGGCGTAAAATAGGAAATCCACTGACTAAGATGAAATTTCTGTTGAAATTCTGCTTAGACTACCTCATGTGGCATTTGAGGTGTTAGCAAATACTGTCAACAAATCAAAGGTTCAGTGGACTTTTTCTTCATGGCTCAAGATGACGGTAGATAATCATTCCACTCTATGAAGGCAACATTTTAGAATTGGCCTTTTTTCCACCAATTGTTTCATTTTTCTCAATCACGGAGTGAGGGAGAGAATGGCAGAGAGACGGAATCATCTGCAGCATCACCACCTCATTACAGATCGCCAGTTTGCATACCAGGAGAACCGGTGCACTGCTGATGTCATATTTCAGCTTTGGAAGACGGTTCACATAAATTAACCATATTTGCTGATGAGACAATCATTGTGTGCACTGATGAATCAAATGATACACTGAGGAAAGCGATGCATGGAAGCAGACTTGAAACAATAATGGTTGGATTCCACTAAGCTCCTTCAGGTGTCAAATTGAGGACTATATCTGTTGGAGAAAGCTCTAACTCCAAATTTCTGGAGCTATCGATTGACAGCAATCTCCGATTTGATGAGCACATATACATCGTGTCCCCGGTTCGAAGCATGAATAGGATAGCTTCGATAAATCAAGTAGGTCTTGGAAATTAGCCTAAAAGCTATTTCCCCTACCAGTGAAGAGCTTCTTCTATAGGAGATACGTCAAAATGTTTTTGAAGAAAGTTGTTCAGAATGAAAAACTGAGTGAGATTGAAAAATTTCATAACCCTCCGCCTACTATCATATTTTGAATAAATAAATAAGAAAAGTTCATCAGCAAACTCTTTTAAATAATAAATTACGCAATTCTGCAGAATACAAAAGTATTTGAAAACCAAGAAAGCACAAATAAATATTCAGAATATCAAGATTAAAAATGTATTTTCATGCTATTCTGCAAAACTTGGAATGGAAAAATACAAAATATCAAAGTATGCGGAAAGTTTTTAAATTTTGCATTCGCACTCAGTTTTTCATTCTGAAAACTTTTTCCAAGTACATTTTGTCGTATCTTCCATAGAAAAAGCTCTTTGCTGGTGAGAGAAATAGCTTTTCAGTTAATTTCCAAGGCATACTTGATTTTTCGAAACTAAAACTATGACACAAATTAGTTTCCATTCAAGTAGGGCTGAACCCCAGAGGATGAAATTTCAATGAGTGGAAAACTCTTAACAATTTGCTATGCCTTAGAGTTGACGAGAGATCAAAGTGGGAGCTGACATTGCTCGCATGCCGTTCTCCTCTCTTTTGAAATCACAACTATCATACGTTTTTTTTTTGGTTTAATGCTAGCACGTATACCAGAATCCTGATTGTCCTGCAAAAAAAGTCTGTGGGATATATTTCGAGCATCAGCTATGATGTCTCCAGCAGACTCAGACCATTTTTCGTCAGACCAAGAATCCTGACACCAACATATCTATTTTTTTTATTTTGGAGAGTGCCACAATTGTTTGAAGGAATAATTGTTAGAGGTCAGAAGATTTAAAGTTACACAACACCACAACTGGTCACCGTGTTCGTTTAAGTATATTCATTTACATTCTAATTTTTAAATTATGTTGGTACAGGGTTTTTTAATATAATTTGTAACCCGTTTAAAGTCTAAAGAAATACAAAAAAAAATGTTTGAATAAAAGTTTCAGGATTTTTTCTGAAGAAAAGCTGATCGAAATAACAAATGACTATCGGAAATCATGAAAATGAGGAACAGATACATTGGTTCAAATGGAATGCTCTCTAGGTACAGGGTGTCCCATAATTAGTGGACCTAACTTCAGCCTTGTATTTTTTGGTCAAAAATAACCAAACTTTTTTTTTATAAAAATATATTTGCAAACGTCCCCTAAGGGAGTTACGCTTCCTTGAAGGGGGACATCCGGGGATAGATTTTTCCAAACGGTTTGAGATAAAGTTTTGAAACTTTGGAATTCTACTAATTTCAATAAGCTGATTTCAAATGTGCATTCAGAAATTTGATAACTTAGTCAGAGGCGTTTCATAAGGGGGGGAAGAAGGAACTAAAACTTTGTTGAAAATCATCTTTTCGCCTTTTTCACGTTTTTTTACGTAAAAGAGATTATTTTGGTTTGAGAAAACGAGAGATCTTGGCGTTTGGAAGATCTCTTCATCCATTCATACTTTGATATACAATTTTTGAGCGAATACCCTCAACCTGGACCTGCTTTAAATGAATACAAGTTAACGAACGTGGTTAATCATGTTAACTTGATATCGGAGTACTCCAACCGAGATGACATAGAATGGCTATACCGCCTGAAAATGGGGAACACCCAATTCCTTACTATAACTATCATGAAGTATCTAAAGAAAGTATCAACATTTTTTGATAGTAATACTTTGCGCAGAAAATGCACATACAAATTTTTTATACCTACATATTCTTCCCAATATTTGAAAGTCATGAGCGAAAACATTTTTTCAAAATACTCAAATATATAATGAATGAATAAGGAAGAAAACGCAAATTTCACCGAAAACCGGGCGGAGTTAAATGAAACAATCCTCTCTCCGTTTCTCATTACAGTCATATACGCCAGACGGAGATAGATAGTGTATTCTGTGACGTCAGCATGACTAATGGATGTTGATTGGCGTTTTTGAATCGGTAATTACTATGGATAGAGGTCGTAGGTTGATTTTCTAAATGGCATATCAGTACTTTCTTATTTTTTCATATTTCAAAAAAATGTGCAAATAGTCCGTCAGTAGTATTCTGACAAAAGAAGGTGACCGTCTTGCACAAATTTGCCGGTTAATAATTTATTATTCTTTTATTAATCATCTCAAGATATTCATGACGATCAAAATAACTAGCAAAATGTGAAAGATCTTGCTGCATCAGTAAGGTCTCCATTAGTAAGCAGGTACATATGATATGATAAACTATTCCGAAATATGTAATTAATTGATGTCGCATGACGTACATGTTCTAGTACGTCTATTTATTTTCGGATGCTATTTTGATATTCCGAGCTTTTCGTTCGAGTTCTAATTATAAAATATTATATCGGAACATACACTAATCTCATCTTGTCAAAATAGCTTCGAGTAGTTTTTTCGTCCATTATTGATAGTACATGTTTTTCAGGAACAAGACACTCTGATCTTGAAAGAATAATTTGTTAAAAATATAGAAACATCCCACATTTAAAGAAATAGCATGTAAACAATATCTCGGTTTCTCACAAAATCAGATAATTAATACGGCCAGATCTACCATTGATTGTTGTACTAGAAATGTGAAAAGTCATATACGAATGGTTCACAATGTTACAGAAGATTGAATACAGAGTTCCAAGTTTTATCCGGCAATCTTTCTTGCTTGTCTGCGTCCACTGCTGAACATAAGCGTCCTGCATCATCCTTCATCGGTTCTTGTCTTGGGCAGCCAGAATCCTGTTTCTTCCAGCAATTCTCCGAATGTCATCACGCCATCTTGCTTGCGGTCTTCCGATGTTTCTTTTTGACTCTCGTGGCCTCCATTCCATGAGTATTTTGGTCCATTTGTTATTATCTCTGGACACGTGACCTGCCCAGCGCCACTTTAGCCTTTTTCCCCCTCCCCGTACTACATCATTGACTTTTGTTCTCTGGCAAATGTCTTTATTTCGCACTCGATCTCTGAGGCTAATACCAAGCATCGCTCTTTTAATGGCGCGTTGAAAGATCCTCTACTTGTTACCACTTGCATGTGTCATAGTGACTATCTCTAAACCGTAGGTTGCTACTGGCAGAATGCATTAGTTTTAGATCCTAAGTTTCAGACTAATCGGGATATCCGGATTTTTAAGAATATAAGCCAATCTAGAGAAAGCTACCCAGGTAAGACCTGTTCGACGATTTATTTCAGCAGTCTGATTTCCTTTACCGAGTTCAAGAGATGGTCGAGCTAGTTATATTCGTTCACCACTTCGAGAGGATGATTTTCAATAATTACGTCGATATTGTCTATGCTCGTCATTTTAGTCTTCCGGATATTCATTGTCAGTCCTACTGCTTTGGATGTTAGTGTTGTAGTTCTTTTATCATATTGGATAATTCTCCAGAATCATTACTATTCATTACTGATGAGCACGATGTCCTTGGCAAATCTCAGATGGTTCAAGTGTTATCCATCAATTGAGATGCCTTTATCCAGACATGGTAACTATTTAAATACGTCCCCTGGAGCCATTGTGAACAGCTTAGGGAAGATCGTCTCCCCCTGTCTGACTCCCCTATTTATTGAGATTTTATCAGTGGTCACTTCATCGTCGATCTTCACTTTCTCATAACTCAATGAGGGTGTTGGTTTCTTTACTAATGTTTGTGTCTTTATTTCTGTTTCTATAACATAGAGCCTTTTTCGCTGTTTGAATGCTTCTTGCTATTTTCTTTAAGAGATCGTCTGGGCTTAACCCCCCAAGGTTTCCTATTTGCTGTGGTTTGTTTTCGATTATAGTATTATATTCTTCTCTTTTATCTGCAAGCTCTATTTTCGATGGACGTCTGCTCTTTTCTGTTCGCCTTTTACGTTCCAGTTGAGTGTTGATGCTGAACTTGGCTCTAATCGGTGGTCACTACCTGTGTTAAATTGGTTTGGTACAGAAACATCCAGGCAAATATTCTTGTTTGTTGATACAATATAATCGATTTCGTTTTCACCATGCCATCCAAGTCCATTTTTTTTAAGAAGCTTTTTTGAAAAAGGTGTTTAAGCAGTAAAGATTTTCACGACAGAGAGAGTCTAGCATTATCTGACCTCTATGATTTCGTTCTCTCAGCCCAAAATTTCCGATGTTTTGCGGGTCTGGTGCGTTTCGTCGGCCAAGCTTCGCATTAAAATCTCTTGATCTCATCTTAGATTTTGTTCTTTCAAAGTTAGTTATAGTAACCAGGTAATGTTTAATCCTCCTATGTATCATGATAGCGGTTCCTCCAATATGATGCCCCAACAAATTTCCCTTTGCGGGGTAAGAAACTGAAGTAGTTTGGAAGTTGTAAATAGGTCGATGTCCTTGCCAACCACTAGGTTGAAGGTGAACTGTCACCTTTTTTACGTCAAAATGTGGGAAATCTAACCGTATATAGGTCCTCAATGTCATATATCTATTAACTCTATATGGGAACCGTCCCATTTGAACAACGAGCGACGCTTGATGCCAGGATGAGAAAGAAGATCCCGCTGTACTGTATATTTATCGCGAGGGGACCGTCTTCCCGCGATAGAAAAGGAGAGACTTATGCGAAAAATATACAGTACAGCGGGATCTTCTATCTTATCCTGGCATCAAGCGTGTAGAATTGCTTCCCATATAGTTATTAATGGATTTATGCTCAATGTAGCCTATTTTTTACCTGTTGATAATAAACAATGACAGGGAAAATACATGTACACTAACTTGCACATAAAATGCGTACACAGACAGTGAAATCATGTTTTTTTTTAGCAGTGTAAGTAATAGGCTGTCAAAATATTTACATGCCATGCACTTGAACATTTTTTTTTTTCCAATGAAAACGATATATTGTTGGTACGACTTTGAATTTATTCACTCAGTTCGCTAGGAAAAATGTAGATTATTTTCCTGAAAATCCGGTAGCAGAACCATTTCTAGCCAAAACTTCTTGTAGTCGTCAAACAATGGAATTTGATAAATCTTGACAATATAGACGTCATTGGCGAGCTCATTCCACACATTAAGAATGGCATCTAATAGTTCTGCCTGATTCTGAGCTGAGGCCTACAGTTTATTTGATAAATTAATAATTTTCACCAATGGTCCCCACACATTCTCCATCGGATGTGGATCTGGTTATTTAGTCATTTAGTTATTTTTAGTTCTTCTCACCGACCATAGGTCTTCACTGAAGCGTCTAGGAATTTGTGTTCTCACAAAAGTGGATTATTATTGCAACTGACAAAACTTGACGTTTACTTGTCACCTTCATACACTGCTCAATCCAAAGCAATTTCACCATTTCTATGTACGCATTTTTTGTGCAAGTTAGTGTACATATGGTGGGGTGGACAAGGATAAAGAACTATAATGGCACAGTCGCGTACACGTGTGAATAATGGAGTTCAGATTTTGTAACGTGTTGAAGTGAAAACACTTCTATGGCGTCATACTGGGTATAATATCTACGTAGTAGTTTATTGCTTATTGGAAGAAGATGTAACTACTGCGAAACAAACTTTTCTGTATAATAACGGGAAGATACTTGCAAAAAATTGATGCAGCCCCAAATACATGACCATTTCGATTCATTATTGCCAGAATTTGCGAAATTTTTAAACATAGTTTTGAATACAAAATAACTGAAATAGCCTAGGAGTGTTATAAACAAACTCGCCAGTGGTTGTAATTGTCTTTGAATATTTGAATAACTCCGAAAGTAGTCAGAAATTCAATAAAATTCGGACATTACGCATTATTTTTTTAGATGCTGACATTGAAACATGGCCGGTCCCATGTTGTGTACCTATAAGTTAATTTTTCGACCTAAATGACATTATTTCTTGACTTAGGTCAAAATTGACAACTTATCGACTTTTGTTATAACCTAACAGACAGACAGACAGCGATAGAGACAAAATTATGGTGATAATTTAGTGATATTCGACCTAAATTCAGAAGAAAAGAAAAGTCTTGTCCTTGAAGGTAACGTTTTGATCTTTTTCAAGTGATTTTAGACTTCTCATACCTTATATGTGTCATGGTTGTATAAGAAGCGATAAATATCTATCTTTTTCTTTTGTTATGGTCCAGAGTTCCCAAATTGTTTGTTGGGACATCAGGTCAATATTCCAAATGAGTTGGCCATCCAATAATTTGAGCGTTCGAGATTAATTATAAAATTCAACGACCTTTGTAATAACTCGACAGACAGAAAGGGATAAAGACCAAATGTTGGTCATAATTTAGTAATTCTCCACCTAAATCCAGGTCATGTTTTTGATTATTTTCAAGTAAGTTAAGTCTTCTTGGTAAACCTTATACATGTTGTCGTTGTATATGATACAATTTATGTTTAAATGTAATAACCTGTCACAATATTGAATAACTTTCAGGAAAATCATGTAATAGAACTTTATTTATGTCTTTGATAAGATATAATTGTCTCGACCTCAATAACTAATAGCTTTTGATGACATTAAAGTTAAATTGTGAATTTAAAGGAGGTGGTTCTATACCAAATCAAAAAATGTTGCTTTTTTTCTGGTCAAGAGTTCTCAAACTGTTTGTTGGGATGGTTGATTTCTTGATTTTTTTGAAATAGCAGGTGTCCGGTTTGTAGAATGTTACAAGTTTCGCCCCTTTGTCTCGTTTCACTAATCCCGACTACATCAAGCATTCTCCAAGCTTTTCGGGCGTGTTCTTCCAGCCTCATTTTGCGTTTGTTGTATGTAGCAGAATATAGGCATTTATTTCGGAGTTATGATGAATTTTTGCCGCGCGCACCCTCACAGAATCCGTGGGGCAAACTGGCAGTAAGCCAGTGTGAGATTTTGAGCATGCAGCTCTACTCACCTGGGGTACATTTCTTATTTATTGCCAGTACACTACAGAATAAAATAATTTCAAATGGTACATACTGGATGAAATTGGTAAATGATAAAAAAATGAAATAATATAATAAAGTAAAATAAGGAACGTGGAACAAATCATCATTAAAAATGAAAAAATGCAACAAGACGGGAATAGTTTGACGCAGAAACGAAGACGAACAAAATATTGAACACATCAACAACAGTTTCTCAAATACGATTTCACACACGATAAGCTGTCGTAAAAAATATCACATTCGGAAAATGTTTTATTGCAGGAGCTTTGCAGCCTATCTGAGAAATGGGTCCGTTCCGTCTGGTGCGTCTCGCTGGGACCCGAGACAATATCAGGTCTCCTATTCCCCGATTTGAAAACCGGAATCAACGCGGAATTCTTCCACACCGCTGAAAAGATGCCATTATCGATGGATCGCTGGAACATATAGAATAGAATAGAATAGATTAATTTATTAACGAACAAGTCATTTTACAAAGCAATTTATGCTAATATTGTATCAATTAATGTAGTAAGATATATCAAAAAACAATAAATATTACAAATTTGCCTATATTCTAAGATAAAAATACAAAAAAGCAAGGTACAGGTTAACAATATCACAGAGTTACATAAGATAATCAATTGAATTCATATAGAGATATACATTCATATACATTGAGTTTTCTCTTCAAGCCCGCTGCGCTAATAGAGAACAAATCTAAGTCACTCGATAGTTTGTTGGCAGCTCTAGCCATTCTGGACAGAGGATTGAAGTATCCATAATTCGTGGAGGGAAAGTCAACCCAGAACAACTCATTCCTTCTCAGCCTCCTAGCTGTCCTGAGACCAAATGATGACAACAATTCAGAAGAGTCTATGAGGCCGTTCAATATCTTGTGCATGAAACAAATATCAAATGTATCTCTCCTTTTTTGGAGAGTATCTAGGTTCAAGATGTCATGAAGTTCATTGAAGTTTATTTCAACAGTTCGAATATTAAATTTAACTCTCTCAAGGTCAGCCTTATGAACCTTATAGTATGGTGACCAAACAAAAGTCTTTCAACGTTCGATAAACAAAACCCAACAGTTTAAATGCACGATTTACTGTCACATATGGCGTAGAGGTGATGCCAGAGATGGGCAGTTTTTTAAAAGTATCGGCGGAATTCCATCAGGGCCAGCTCGCTTTGAACGGCCCCGAGTCAACAGCTTCGTGGAGATTTCGTCTTCGGTGAAGTGGTGTGAGGCCTGGTAATTCTCAAAGGGAACAGAATCCATTTGTTCAATGCTAACATCAAGTTGGTTCGAGTAACACGAATGAAAGTGGACAGCAAAAGCGTCAGCAATCTCTTCAGAGGTGGTAAGCGTTAAACCATCATGAATCATGGCGGAAGGAAGATTATTGCCTTTGCGAAGGTTGTTGATGTAAGACCAAAAATGCTTGATATTCGTGGGTATTAGATGCTCGGATCTTGTAGCAAAAAATAGATAGCACAAGTCCATCCGGTGTTTCACCTCCTTGCGAATCGAGGAATACGGATCGTAGTCCGAGCTGAGCCCAGATTTCCCAAATTTTCTGTACAGCTTGTTCTTTTCATCGATCAGCTTTCTGAGAGGACGGTCGTACCATGAAGGGGACTTCTCGCTCTTAATGGTCTTCTTGGGCACATGTTTGTCTATTCCTTCAAACAGATGTTTATAAAATAGTTCTACTGTCTTTTCCATGGTGATGCCTGTCTCAAAATTCCAGTCCGCCTCCTTGAAGAAAGCATTCAAATCCGCGTACTGCGCATTGTTAAAGTTATACACTACAACAGCGACCTCAGGTCGGAGAGGCGGTGGATTGAGTTTTCTGAAGGTATTCGTCAGTGGAGGATGGTAAGAGTCGACAGACACTAGAGGATCGTCAGCCCGGCATATTTTGTAGAATGTTACTACTATAATCCTGACGTTCTGGAATTCGACATTTCAAATGGAAGGTATTGGCAATTTTGAAACTTCACGCTTACCGGGCGAGTTGGCAAGTGGACAAGGATAGGAAAGGACAGTTTGTATAATTTAGGTAGGATACGGGGTTTTGACATGATTTTCCTCGGTAAGAGTGTACAGGAAAATCAAGAGCGTCGCGTGGGCAGAGTTGCTAGGTCCCTGAAGTTAAGTAGGTTTGTCCCTCGGTTTCTCCTTTTTCGGGATCAAAGAGGAACACCTACCCGCCCTTATTTAGATTCTACTCATTAGAATGAACAATTTTTATTCTATGAAGAATTTCACAATCTTCAGTCTACAAGTTTCCATCCTCAATTTTTATAGTGGTTTTTGTCATGGTTCGAGAGGGCATTTCTTCGTCTTTCAGAATAAAACAAAAATCAGTCTCAACTGGATTTCATTCATAGAAAATTGAAGTTTAACTGTTTCAAATCAAATCAATGCCGAAAGAGAAAAAAAATGTTTATTTTAATTGATAGAATCTAAATTTTAAATATTGCTGGATAAAACTGGGTCGCCCTGTATAGGTTCATGTTTATGTAGTAGGGACTTTTTATCAACAACTTTTATAATAATTGACCATTGTACTTCAAGTAGACATTGTATTGTGGTGATATGATGTCTGTATAGAATAAAGTACTGCATTTAACAAAAAACTCTATCTTAAACTGTTGGTGAGCTATTTAGTCTGCAGTCCTTATTTGTGGAGCACTCATTGTTTCTTCAGCATGCTGAATCACATCAGATCATCCATCATGGTGGAGATAATAAATAAAAAAGCCAGAGGATCTGATGAACCATCTGGTGAGGTTCTGATGAGGTTACCAGCATCAGTTATTGCTGCCTTTGCAGAGGCCATAGATTCTTCCTGGATCTGGTAGCTTTTCTCGCTGTTTATTTCTTATATGTATACATTAATGAGAATGGCCTTAGTTCAGCTGTGTATCCTCTATGCAGATAACCTCACCAAGCATGGTCTAGCATGGTGGCTCCATTGAAATCCTGCAACAAACTATTGCTTATGATCATCGACCTTTAATATGAAAACAAAAACAAATTCAATGTCATGGATTTCAAATGGAATATGGAGAGATCTCAATGTGACAGTGTGCCTGAGAGTGCCGGTGTGTAGAGCTAATTCGATTTCTTAAAAGAACCCTAGATGAAATTTGAGAATCATATTTGAAGATTGAGCAAGAAATTGTATTCTGCCTTCTTTGCACTTGGTGCAATAAGGTCGGAGCTTGGATTCAATTTGTCACGCACGTCATATTTCTCCTTGATCTAAACTTTTGAGCATATACCTACTTAAATTCGAAATTTTCAAAAATTTTCGCATTCGAAAAATTATTTATTATTAATTTTCAATTTTATATCATCAAGAAATCAAAAAAATCATAAAACCCGTTTCAAATCTTCAAATCGGTTTTCCATGTACCCAATTCCAGAAATGGATGATGCGTTATCATTCATTGGTGTCCAATCGGGGCTGTTCGCAGGCCATTCAATTGGCGAAAGTATCCTTCCAATCCATAATGATTCAATTCCGAATATTTCAAAAATGGTTGAAACAGTATGGTATGAATGATATTTATGCTTGGAATTTCACGAGAAATCGAAAAATAAACTCAATTATAGGGTTATCCATTATTAAAAAAAAAAAATCTTTGTTTTATCCTGTATCAACCAATAACTTTTCCATTTTTTTTTATACGAAAAGGAATAGTTATCTATGGTACTACTGCATTATGTTGAAAATAAGTCACGCGAAAAAGACGTATACCACGACTCCGTTGGGTACATTTTCAAGTGACTTGGGAGACGTAATACATGAGTGGCATACAATGTTTTATCCAACAAGTGGAAAAAATCGTTTTTTTCATAAGATAACAATAGGTCTGTTCGTGGAGCAATCACAAATCGATCAGCGCTTCATCGATTGGTCAAAATAATCAGAAATAGTTTGCAAACTGCAAATGCTGAATGCTGATTGGCTCTGACTGGTTTGTGATTGTTCTACGAACAGACCTAATTATTTAATATTATTGTCAGTGTCAAAACTATTAGGCAGTGACATGTTCACATTTTGGTCAAGTTGTTTGTTTGGTTGCCACGGGAACGTGAGTTATAATCCATAACTTAATAGTGACTAGTGAGTTATGGATTATAATACGTTAGTGTGTCATTTGAAACTTTACTTGTCCAAGATGATATCAATAATGACACCTGTAACTTCTATGCATTAGATAATAGTAGATAAAACCACGAGTCAATAATGATAACTATTAATTCAGAGGATGGTTACGACTTGAGCCGCGTAGCGGCGAGAGAGTAAAATTCCGAGGGATTAATAGCCATTATTGTGAGTAGTATAATCTACTTTATTTACGACCAATTAATTTATTTGCGATTTTAAATGATATATATTAGGGATGGAACGGACGTCCGGTTTAGATACCGAATCCGGCCAGTCCGGCCTCCCAACCGGACGTCCGGTCCGGCCGGATTTCCTAACAAGTTCGGCCGGATTTTTGGTAACAGAAATGTATTATGATTTTACCAAAAAATAAAACACAAGAGAGTATAGTTTATATTTTAATCTATTTAGTCATTTGTGAAGAAACTAGAAACAAACACTGAGAATCGGTAATTTCCCGTAATAGGTACACTAAATTGGTGATTTTCCGAAAAATGCTCCTTGATTCATTTTATTATAGATGTTACTCGGATGTTATTCAACTTACCTACCTATAAAAAAAAATCGACTTATGGAGAAAAAATTACATGCTGAGGTGGTAATATAATATACAGGGTGAGTCGGGAGGAATGGCCCAAATTTCAGAAGTTTATTCTACATGCGAAAACAATGTAAAAAACCCATATGTTCATATCCGATATTCTTTTGTTTTCAAGTTATACCGCAATATAATTTTTTTTTCTACGTCAATTTTATCAGAATATTCACGTAATCAGATTATTAATTATTACTATTATAATTATTAATTATTATTATTATAATTATTAATTATTATTATAATTATTAATCATTACGTATTTTAGCAGTACTTAAACGTTTATTTTCCAGTTATTCAGTGATTAAAGTGTTGCAAAATGCCGAATACTTACTTATTCAAATTCAAGATGAATATCGGATAAAAACATATGGGTTTTTTTACATTGTCTCCGCGTGTAGAATACACTCCTGAAATTTGGGCCATTCCTCCCGACTCACCCTGTATAATATATTTGTGAAGAATGTTCGATTTGGTGAACACATCGTGTTAGAGAAGTTTCACTGAAGCAGTTAACAGCATAAAGAAACCCCTATCTTTATGGTTAACAGTTTTTTGGTGTCGCTACGAAAGTCACATCAATTTTTAAAAAAATTATAGAATTCATAGGTCCGGCCACCGGACGTCCGGTACCCGGTCCGTCCGCTTTGCCGGACGTTCGGTGTCCGGTAGTCCGGCCTAATGTGAGCCCGTTCCATCCCTAATATCTATCTCATCTACCTCAATACAAATACATAAACCCTAACTACGTGTTTGACAATGACACTTGAGTTTGTTGATATGTTTCCAATCGAAGAAAATTTTGTAGCTGCGTTCCACAATTGTGGTATAATGAGTTTCTGTTGTTTCTTATTCAGAAGCAAAATGTGTGATTGGTCCGCGAGTGACATAATCGTGGTTTTCTGATCCATCAAACCTTCGCAACAGTTATCATGGAATAAAGTTTGATATTATACTGTAAAGTTCACAAGTTTAAAACTTGCATTGTATCAAGTCGTGAATAGAAGTATTTTTTAGCACATAGGTACTTAATATATTATTCAAATTTCTCAGGATATATGAAATATCAGGTGTATTATTGATATAAGAGGATAAAATGGGTCTGGCCAACATCGCCAGTTGCCACTTTTGCGTTAATACAAAAATAAAATTATCGATGTACTTTTAACTGGTATTTTGATTTTATTGAACAACATAGTCATAAAAATAAAAGTTATCAGGATAACAACTTCACATCGTTTCTCCATGTTTTCTTTTTTCTAGCGAACGCAGATGATTGACGTAGGTAATCGTGTGAAATTAGAGTAATTGAATAATTTATCAAAAATAAACTAGTTGCTCATTGTTGAGTTTAGAAAGTAGAAATTGTGAGAGATAACGTCAAAAAAAGTCTGGATACGGTAGATCGAGACATGAACTTATACGACATGCACATTTTTGAGTAAAATATATTGTCCAATATCTTCAACGATAAAGAAGATATTTTTATGCTGTACGTGGATTTTTTCAGTAAGTTCCGTCCGCATTAAGCTGCATGGAATGAATCTCTCGTAAAAACAAGGAATTATGATATACAAGGTAGTTCATGAAGTCATGCGAAGAATCAAAATGTTTGTGTGTAAGGAATTCCAGGAAGATCAGATAACGACTAATTTGCTGACTGATTTTATCGTCGCTACTGAAAATAATATGATTATTTAGCTTAAAAACTGAAAATTTAGCAACCGGACGTGTGCTAGGCATACCTAACATCTCATCATAAAATTGTCTGACCGGTAGATTTTTCTCAACAGCTGACCGGCTTATGGGAAATTTTTGCCAGGCTCTTAATATCATAATTCATTATTTGTTGATTGCCATAAACGAAAAAATGCACCAGCAACCGAGTATTCTTTTGCAAGATGGCGCCTTTATTTTAACAATCTAAGTTCGTGCAAACCTTATGGTACCGTTTTTTTACTCTCACATTATCATATAATTTTAATGTATATGGCACGAGAGATTTAAAAAAATAACCTGTGTATTTTTTTCTGGAGAAGAAAAAAGAATCTTTTAGTATGTCTAGCACACGTCCGCTCGCTAAATTTTAATTTTTTCGAGCTCAACAATCATATTATTTTCAGTGGTTAAGATTCCAGTGACGAGAAAACTATTCAGCAAAATAATACAAATATCATCATCCGACAATCTAGAACTCAAATTCAGGCTATACAATATGATTTGTCACTATGATAATGCTGATAATCTCCAGAAGTTTTTGTCAGATTCTAATTCAAGCCCGCTGTCATTAAATACCCACGCTATCAACTTCATTATCAAGGTGAGAAAACAAAATGTTTAACAGCCATATGCACCGTACGAGAGCTTAGCCAATCTCGATTAATTTTCAAAGTTAGATTAAGCGGTGTTTTGTATGCACCGAAGAATTCGCTGCAAGGATCGTTAATCCCTGTTGAGACTTTTGACAACGTCACAAAATAACCTAGAAAAATATATAAATAACAATTCTGAAATTTATATTGCGTGATTTGTTTTGAGTTTTGCTATTTGCTTGCAAGTTTTAATGAAAAATGAGCAACAATATGGATCAGTAACATCCGCAAGCCTGATATGACGTTTAGCAAACATTAGCCAAGGGGTTTTTCTTCTAAATTCAATATTTGGTGTAGGTATCAACTTTTATTCTTGAACCATTCGTATATTTGCTTTTTCTCTTTTTTTGGGCTTAGATTTCATGATATTGAGTGGTTATTATATACTCTATACCTAGTCTAATACAGCAAGAATAACAATTCCATCCATCTGATGATAAATAAAAACATCAATTTTTACAACACAAGAAAATATATTTTAGTACAAACAAGTGGTTAATTACATGATTTTGTAAGGAATGCCCCGAGGAATGCCCATTGATAAATTAAAAATATTGTATAATTCTCAAAATCATTATCTACTTTGAAATTATCACAAATATGTACAACTCGATGTACAAACTTTGGAAAACGCAAATATAATTAAAATAATGTCTTATATAGTTGATAAAAACACAAACCTTCTTCTATTGGGATATCTGTTATAAATTGGGACTTGGATGTCAAGAAAATTGAATGAAAAGATCTCATTTGGGAAAACAAATAAAAAGTGATGAGACCATCAGTTTTAAAGGTTTTTATTTTAGTTTATCTTGTAGAGATGATTAGTACCTAAAGCTTTAAAAAAAGTAAATCACCGAGTCTTTTTGTTCATGAGTCTGGGTTTACCCGTAAACTTAAAATTTTGAATTGAATTAGAATTAGACAAAACTTTGAGATAAGTAGCCATTAGATACCTCTACAGGATATAGATAGGTAGGTACCTACTTTCAACACCAATCCAAATTGAGTCGATCGATTGAACGATAAAAAATCATAGGTAAAATATGCGGTAGATATCAGAGTGTGATAGGTACACTGTTTTTTTTTGTACCTACCTACAAAAATAGGTACCTATTCAATTCAATATTCTATTGAGCAATTCGCATTATTATGAGTGTGTTGTGGAGCAATAAATATTGCTTGATATTGAGATCTTTTTTGTATAGTACATAGTACCCATTGACCACCTATTGGAATTGGAAAAGAATCCTACTCCAATCGATGATTTTTTAAAAATCTAAATAATCCTCCGTTGATATTCCACTTTCATAGTTTTGTCTTTAGTCGCAAAACCTCAAAAACTGGTAGGATAAACATAAAGAAATGCAAGACTAGGTTAGAATTCGTTGAAATTCTTCGATTAAGCCTAGAAAATGGAGCAATCAGAGTTAAGCGACCGATTCAGGCTTAAGCGCTGCGGTGCATACAAAAATTGGAATATAATCGCGATAAAGACTTCATCCGGATTAGATTTCTACGGTGCATATAGGTGTAAAATGCTTCAACTTTGCAATGGAATGAGAAGTTTCTATTTACTTCCTAGATGCATTTCATGACTGACTGCGCCCATGGCTAATGAAACTGAGTAGGCTAGGTATTATTGATTACTGACAGTCCTGACTGTCAAAAAGTTAACAATTAGCCTAAATTAATGGATCTTGCAACTTGAATATCAAAACTAGGTGATGTTCTCAATCAGCACCTTAATGGGATCTGCGGGTTTGACGACGATGGTCCAAGAGAGCAAGCTCAATCCTCTTGGAGGTGCACAATGGTGCACCCGCTGCCGCTGTGGTATTCACCACCCTTTACCCCCATGGGTACATCAACTGCGTCAATAATTTGTTTTTGTTTTTTTTTTGGTAAGTGGGAGTAGTGTCGAAAAGTGCCATGAGAAATTGTACAACCGACATTTTTATCAACAACGATAGTTATCAACCCTTTTGCGGGGAATAACGATCGAACCCAAATTTTTCAAAATGAGTGACAATTCTCGAATTCTCAAAGCTGGAAGGACCGATATCTTCTCGAGAACAAGCTATTGATAGAATTGACTGACCTGCTAAGTATTCGGATCTTAATGTATTCGAAAACGTTTGGTGAAATTTTAAAGTTTCAAGTGATATTGCGCTAAAACGATAGAAGAGCTGAGTAGGATAATACGTGAAGAGTGGGAGAATATTCTTCAAAATGAAATTTTGTGACTTCTTCACCATTTACACAATTATCAATTTGCAAATGTACCGCTCAATCAAAATGCAACGGAATGGCGCTTTATTCGTAACATATGTTATATGTACGTTGACATTTGACGATTCATTTCATTCATTCCGAGCTTAGTTTCGACATTCTCCACTCTTCTCAGTGTTTACAGTTTTCGTTTGCTTATCCCGGTTAATCATCTTGTAATTGTTGGTATTTTTCGTGCTGGAGCCTTTTTTTGTGGAATCGAACCGTTCATTAAAAATTATCTACTATATTTCATGATCAATATACATACCTATTGTGATTACGGAATTGGAAAAGTAAGATCTCGTTTTTTGCTTGAGTATTTGAAATTTGAAGTGAACAGAAATGTGGTATGGAAGCAGTCAATAATAGAATAAGGCAAAGTATATGCTTAGTTTATTGCAAGTCAAGCTTTCGGCAGACAATCCCTCCCTTTGTGTTACAATTTTTCACAGAACAATACCACAGTTTATAGATTGGTTCACTCCTTGTCGACTTCTTTGAAAATCGTGTCTCTGAAGCGATTTTCCGAATTCCTGAAATCATAAACAAAATCCGGCCAAAAACCGACCCAGAACAAGTTTTACCAGGGAGACAAGTTGGGGAAAGGCTATCGATTTTCAAGCGGTGTACGAAACTCCAACGACGTATCTTAGCCGAAATTTCCGATCGGCGACACCTTTTATGATGTTGGGACCAGAGCGGGACTCGGAATGCGGCCAGCCGGAGGCATTTAAACATTCCGGTATACAGTTCAGCACCCGCTCAAATTTTATTGGTCGATTTCAACCTCTCGACCAATCAAAGGTGAAGTGCCAAAACCGATGGCAGTACGTTGAGCGGTGCTGAAATCTAGGTCGGAAAGTTGATATGTAGTCTGCATAGATAATTGTATTGGTGACTATGGTCAGAATGACGGGTGTGATTGATTAATTAAGTTTTTTTGGCAGTGACTCAACTGCTAGAAAAGAAAACCTTGCGGAATTCACGACCCTGTGTCAGGTTTTCGTGCAACTTTGAATTTCCTAACGAAATTTGTATACTAAGTAGGTATTTATACTATACATATAATAGATAATGTACTCGTACTCAAAATAGATATTGTTTCGTTTTTAAGGTACAGAGTGAAACAGATTTCGCGCTTTTTGGTGATGATGATCTTATATTTTGGACACCCTAAAAGAAGTAAAAATATAACTGGCGAAGTAAATTCTATTGGAAAAGTAATTCCAAACTGAGTCTAATGGGAAATCCCAGACCTAATTAACATAACGTAAATGATAAAAGGATAGAAAACTTACAAATTAAAATATAGTTTCTTTTAGAAAAACTTGATAGTTTTACAAACTTAAAACTCTACTGGGATCTTTTTTTAGTGACCAGTACCGTGGGTCTTGGCATTTGCTTGATTTTTTGCAACGTTAGCTGTCAGATTTCGCTTTCGTTTCTTGGGTTTCGGCTCTTTCTTTGGTGGCCTACCATATGGGAGTCCTTCCTACTTTGCGTCGGCTAATTGACGCTGGCTGTAGTTTTATAGATATGTTGATTCTATGACACAAGAAAATCGAGCTCTCTGCAGTATTAAAAAACGACTACGATGATGTTTTTGTTTTTATGAAGTTCAATCTTTTATAAAAAGATTGAACTTGCTTTCTGTTCGGTGGCTTCTTTTTATTCGCCATGAACTAGATGTCTGCTTCTCATATTCAGCGAACCATTCTATCACATCTCTCATTTTTCCTCTTGCCCCTGAACACTTCTTCTGTAACTTTTTTTAGATGCTCCATATTATTCATATTATTTACACCTACGCATCAGTATGTTAACTTCCCAACAAATCTCAGACAAATGCGTTCATTCATGCTCAGACCAGCACGTGACCATGACCATGCAGTAAATACGTAATACGTGTAGGTTAGATAGCTAGATACAAAAAAAGCATGCAAAATGCTGATTCAGACCTCTATTTCAGCACCGCTCAACATTCGGCTTCGGCACTTCGCCTTTGAGAGTTTGAAATCGACCAATAGAATTTGAGCAAGTGCTGAATTGTATACCGGAATGTTTAAATGCCAGCCGGAGCCACTTTTGACGGCAAGTGAACCTTCTTGTTTTTGCGATGGGATCCAAGGCATTAGATCTATCACATCACATGGTCTGAACCGAGGAATTCTTGACCTAGGTAGCGAACCCAGCCATGTTGCCATCAGCTGTATATTCGGAGCACCTGACCTTCTTTTAACAATTTTAACCAATCAAATCATCTTAACCTAACTTTATTTTTCAATGAAATTGGTGTGTCAACTTTGGTGATTTGACTTTTTATTGATTCCATTTCATATCCAAATGCCACTTCGAAACTCTAGACTTCAAAGTAACTCCAATCTCTAATGAAAGATTGGATTCAATTTTACCTTGAATTTAACAAACCTCAACTTCAACTGGGATGTCAGAAGTAGAAGTCCCACCTTCAGTAGGCAGATAAGGCCTCACTAATTCGATGATCTCCCTTTACTAAGGGTTTTGTTCACATTATGCCATTTGCTCCACATTCCAAAAATAAAAATTATTCATTTTCCAAAACCAGTGTAGGAGTGCAGGGAAGTTGATCTTGCCTTGTTGTGAGAAGGTTGCAGGGTGGTGAAGAATGAAGAACAAAAAATATACGACTTGTTACAGGAATTACCAGGGGTTGCACATTTCTTATACAGTGTGAGTTTTTTGAAGTGTAGATAGGTCAAAAAAGACTTCAATTTTTTTTACATTTTGGTAACGTGATGATTTCATGGGGTGACATATTTAACGATATTTTTCACACTTGTCCCTCCACCTCCTTGCATCTCCACCCCCTTAGCGGGGGTAGCGGGGGTGGAGATGCAAAAACCCAAACCAACCCAAACAAACCCAAACTAACCCAAAATATTGAATAGAAAAGGGGTCGAGTAATAACTTATTTTGAAGAGCCCTCGAACCTGATCACAACTGTTGAGTTTCAAGACTCTGCTGTTATTCATGTTGATTTAACAGTTTATCATATTTTTATTTGATCAACCGCAAGAGTTGACCTTTCCAAAAGGATGGAGAAATAGCTCATTTTGAAGATCTTTTGTCCTTCATCGTATCCTCATAGTGTGAGGAACTTAACTCTTGCGGTAAATTATTTATTGGATATAAAAATTAAAAACAAGCTGTCATATCTGGGGTGAAGTTGCAATGTTGAAGTTAGGAGGAAATTGTTCTCCCCTCGAAACAAAGTTTGACGGGTCCGAGCGTTTTTCAGTTTATTTTCTTGAACCTTTGTACCCTATAGATTTTTGAAGATAAACATCTGTGTATGATTTTCTTTTAGTTGTTCAATTTTTGAATTAGTGAATAATGTTTTCTCTGCAAAAACCGTAGAAATGTGTTAGCGTATCTTATGACAACGGGCTTGAATTGAAAAAAGGACAAACACGTCTGGAGATATCTGCATCACCATGCTAACAATCTAACAAACCATATTATATCGCTTGAATTTAGGTTTTGCTGAAATGGCATACACACAAACATTTTGATTTTTGGCATGACTTCATGAATCTCCCAGTAAATTATAATTCTTTGATTTCACGACATATCTAAACAGCATTAAAATATCGCTTCTCTTGTTTAAGATATTGGACATTACATTTTCTCCAAAAATGTGCATGCATAAGTTAGAGTGTCTGTTAGTTGAAAGAACTATATAAATATACTCAATTTCAATCGCATGATTTGTATATCAACTCAAAGTTGACACGAACACTCACATTGCAAATAACAGATCGTATTTTTACAATCAAATTTGTTATAAGTAATGACTTGCAGAGAGATTGAAATATGGTTCTTTGTGGTTTGAGTAACCTTATCCAGAACCCCCGTTGCTATTTGGTCAGAATCAGATAAAATCGATCAGTTAGACTTATAAACAATTTGGTATGGTCCAAGGCGGCAAACCGCAGTGTTGTGCGTTATGTCCATACGTTTCAAGGAATGATATGTATGTACATTCATAATAATATTGCACTTGATGGTGTTGTTTGGCGGGAAACAGCAGAAAGCGAAACCGCAAAGCGCACTTATGCCACTGCTCTAAATATTTCTGAGGCTTAACCTCTCAACCGACCACAGATCACGTGAAACATTATGTTCAATATCTATTGAGAGGTTGGGCAAAAGTACTTCACACTAAAAAAAAACGGAAGATACAATAAAACGAATTAGATTTGGTGATACTCATAATTTGTATCCGTCCTAAAACTAGCACTCGATACTTTTTGGAAGTTATATGCGGTAGCTCAGTGTAGATGGAAGATTTGTAGTTGGGGAAACTGTTTGCGTTAGTTGTTTTGCCGTTACGGTGGACCAAGAATCGTTGAAATTTTGTATTGTCAACACAATCGGAGTTTTCCCACATTTCCCAAGGATTTTGGCAAACCCCTCACATGTGTATGACAAGTCCAGCTTGAATGAGTTCTATGTAGATGGGAGCATAAAATCCGAATAAAGCTGATGGATTTCTCGAAGTTACTTATTTTCAATATCCCTTGCGTTCGATAAGCGTAATATCAAACAATCGCACTAATCTTTCACCGCCAATTCCAAATAGGCCTAACCAACATCCAAACTAATGCAAAACGCTTCAGCCCTGCGCTCGGCCCTCTTTCTGCTGCCCACATCTACCACGTTCGACTGTCGCCTCCTACTGCAGAGTGCAGGTCCTGCTTCTGCTACAGAAAGACACAGCCGAACAAAACGGAACACGATAGAATCGAACAGACCGTCTCGAGTTGTGCTTGTATTTGCACGGTCCTGCTACTGCTGCTGAATAGCGAAGCGATACATTGCGCGAGTCCCACGTGTGGCAACATTGCCGGAAGCTTGAATTTTGTGTTTTTTTTTTCACTCTTTTTTCTAAACTCTCATTCTATCTGATTTTGTGAGATTAGTGCGTTCACAATAGACCGTTTAGATTTTGTGAAGTTTGGAGCTATGTTGTGGAACTATAACCAAAAAGTCTGTGATTCTTTGTGGTTGTTCTCACAAGTGGATTAATTCAGTGATTCTTGTTTTCTGATCAAACTATTGTTCTGAAACTTGTTTGCTGTTATTCAGTGCAAAAAATTATCGACAAGGTAAGATTTTTCATTGATAAATAATTGGTAGATGATATACTGTCTAGAGCGACATCCCTTTTTTGAGGAAACAATTCATTCACTTAGCAGTTTGTTTATTCAATAATTTGCTATATTTCACGATAACAGAATAAAGCAACTTTTTTTTTTCGTCCTTTAGCTTGTACGGTGAAATTCCAGGTTCGAAATAGAATCAAATGTAAATAGGTAGGACTAACCTAACAAATATAAAACCCATAGCCAAATATTCTTCAGTTGATTTTCAAATCCCCTGATCATTAGAACATATACAAATTGTTAAACTCGGTTCATTTTATAAAAAAAAAAAACGGGAGTTCTCATAAACATGTGTCCGGAGATCCTTTATCACAGAGCTTAAAAGTGTTAAAATTCTAGTTTTATTTTGGTTTTTTTCGAGGTGTTTTCTAAATATTTGAATAAGAATTCTTGTGGTGTTGTTGAATAACATCATTATTCCTTACAAAAAAGTATGGAGCAATGATAAGAAGAATTGTATAACTTCTGACAGTGCTTCTTTGCCATTATTTTTGATCACATGTATCGATTATATAAATCCCGAATATCTGGAGAATGGTAGTGACTTTTACCAAGAATAAGTTTCAATATAGAATTAAAATTACATCTTATTGTTCTTCCGAGTGTTTTTTACTCAAAAATGTAAGTACCAAATACAGGGTACCGTATGCATAAGAAATAATGCATATACTGTGAATTAAGTTTAAATAGCGGCTTCCACAGGCCATACTGCGATTTGTTCGCATTATCAATAAAACACCCTGTGGATATGTGAAAAACTGATAAAAGATGACAATGAAAATTGGCCTACCTCAATAGGTACATGGAATTTCAACAAATAATTGAAATCAAATGTATGTATGTATTTTTTTCATATTTTATCAGAACTGCAAAAAAAACAACACAAATTCAAAAATCTGTTTGTGAAAACTATATAAATAATCATGTAGACATTCACCTATTTTCAATTTCTCAACTTCAAAAAAGTGAGCCTAAATTTAACTATAACTATAAACAGAATCTGTTTATTTTGCCCTTTTTCCTGTTTGTTTCAATCAAATTGAATATTTGCAGTTTGTTTGCGTCCAGTCAATTATATCACAATGATTATTTTTCGAAATTACTATTTATTTTGTTTTTACATCCATGAAACTGTGCCGGTTAACATTTTATTTTCACTTATACATATTATGTTTCGGTCCATACAATTATATTTTTGAATTAAATCATTCATTTGACGTTCCAGCAATCTGAGTCTTTATCATATTATCATAACCTACCGAGTTTGATTTTGTAATGAAAATTGCCAAGTTATATGAAATTCATCGATTGTTCGTGATAGCAGTTTCCCAGATGTATGTTTATTTCAGTCTTGCATCAATGTTGCTGAAGGACTTATCAGTTCGTGCAGAAAACATCTCATTTGCCGTGGCAATTGTCAGATTCATAGCACTTAGCTTTTTTTTTAAGTGGAAGATGAACTATGAGTGAGTCCATCCCTTAACTAAGACCCAATACTTGCTTACAATCAAATTTATTGCCTAACACTCATGATCTGATGAAAAAAAGGTCCCCACTTCCTAACTTTTAAACCACTTTATGTGGAATAATGAAGTTTGGATCTCCAATAAATGATCATTTACAACATTTCTCAACACAGAAGTGACTGCTGGTAATGTAAAAACTGCTATTGGGCGCCTTAAAACTTTCAGGGTGTAATAAAGATAAAAACATGTTCAAAATGAGGCATCACTCGACCCCCATTGCCATTTAATTTCTTCATTCAAAATGACGCCCAGCTGTCATTTTAATATTTTCAGTAAAAAAATACGAATATCCTCACAAATGATTTTTCCAAATTTCGTTCTTATATAACATTCGGTTGAAAAATTAGAGGGGGGAGGAACCCTTTGAGCCGTAATGAATACATCTTCTGACACTTTTCTTTCCGCTAGCAAAATCTCCTATCCGCTGACTTCTTTTAAGGATTTATCCACCTACTACCTACCACCTCACTCTTTTATTTCTTTCAATTAGTCCAATACAAATCAGATATTATAACATTCATAATAATCCAAGGAAATTGAAGTAAAATGTATTGAACCAGCCAGCAGCCAAAACAAACTGATTACATGTTGAAGGCCATCTCATTTTTCCATTGTCATTCATCGACTGAATATATGAAGCAAAGTTCCATACCATACCATACATACTTTTCCACCGGAGGAAAAGTGACCACACCAAACACGTTTTCACGGGGCTCTGTTTTAACATACCGCTTGAATACGAGTGCACTGCGTTTCAAATTATAAAATTATTATAATTGAATTTATGGCAAATTGAAAACAAATTATGTTTTTGCATAAATTTGTCGGCATTTGAAGAAAAAATAGCATATTTTATATGGAGGAAAAGTGACTTTTCATGACCTGCTCTCTATCATCAGCCTCACTTTGTTCGGCTGCTAAACACGTGCGCGTCATGGAAAGTATCACTTCTCCGTATAAAATAATATACTATTACCTCTATTTTGCTTAGGAAAGTATACTTTTCTCGATCAATTAATTGAAATATTACAAACTATGGATTTTAGCTCGGATTTTAGTTTGTCCAAAGAGAAATATTTTATATCAATAATAACCGGACTAAAAAAGAGGCAACTGATGCATGATTTTTTTCCTTTCTTTTTGCAAGCATAAGCTTTTTTGTCTCGTTTTTTACAATGTAAGCGAAATAAATCAGAGTTGGTTTTTCAAGATATTTGCCTTTGAAGTAATCTATGCAAAAAATTCAAAAGAATTTCAATTGTTTTTGTAAAAGAAAATTTCAAATTAGATTTTATTTTTCAAAATCAAGAAACACCGATCATGCAAGCTATTGTCAAAATTACCATGATAACGCCGTTTTAAAAGCCTCCTATATTCATTTTCAAAATTTTCCATCTCAAACCGCATTGCCTGGATTACTTCAAGTGCAAATATCTTGAAAAAGGTAACTCCTAGCCACTTCTACAAGGTAAACCTACTTTTTCCATGTAGACATGACGGAAAATCAATCATTTTTTTTTATTTTAAAAAAATGTATGGGGACGTACAAAAAGGTTCTGACCATTCGAATGAGTGAAAAAATATGTAAGTGGCTCCCCCTACAGGAAAGAGCAATTTCGTGCTCAGATTTGAATTTTGCATGTCAAACGATCTCCACATACCAAGTTTCATCGATATAACTTGATTATTTCAAAAGTTATTTGAGAAGAAACAAATATTTAAATTCAACTTTGACACTCTGTATCTCTGTTAATATCAACTTTCGGAATAGACACCCTGTATAATATGAGACATGTCTTTACAAATAACAATAACTGAAAACATAAATATTTCTCAAAAGAGTGAAATACGTTCGAGATCAAGATCTGTTTGATTTTTCCTTTGAAGTATTCATGGTCAAAATGCTTTGTCAGACAATGCACTATACAATTTTATTGCCCAATAACCTGAGCTGGTCTGACACCTTCTCACTTCTCAATCTCCAGTAAGCAGAAATTAGGTTTATTTATATTTCTGGTATCGTACTCATGAATGTCCCCGTGCACCCTGCTGGATGCTATGCTCTGTTTAATCAAGGTAGGTACTTAAGATGGATAAAAGCCAATATCTTAGTTGTTTCTTGAACGATGTTCATTTTTGGTATGAGGATGTATGGGCGTAATGGCGTAAGATTCACATTTTCCTCGGGTTATGAAGTATGATAACTCATAGTCGTACTTTTCAAAGGGGTTTGGATATTTTTGTTTCAAAAGTTAACTACTTTTAGGACCCAATCTATTTCAAATATGATAGTTGGCGTCGATAAGTTTGAAACCTAAAGACTCAATGGATGTCCGCTGCGTATCGGTTACCTACTTGATATATTTCAAAGAACACAACTTTCAATAATTGATATTTCGCGTTTGTTTTTTTTTTTTCATCAAATAAGTATGACACAAAACCATTTTGTTCTACGTTTTCATGTTAATTCATGATCTCTTTAGACTACGATCATTATCTAGACTCACTATCCAAGCCATAAAGGTTCCAAATTCGATGATCCTGAACTTATTTCATACTCGTTTACTTGTAACTACATAAATGCATGTCCTTGGAAAGCAACGCTCTCGCGGATTTTGCGTTGAGGATCAATGGCCTCGCAATGAATAGAGTATTGAAAATATCTTAGCCGTAGTGTGGTAGTTGCGTTATATTTTGCAGAGAGTTTATGACCTAGGATATTTTGATTTCCTGGAATTCTATATTGAACCCATAAATAGCATGAAAGTTCGAGTCTCCGATGTATCCTTTTTTATTCTACTGAAACACCAGGTGTCATTTCTTCAAAGGGCTTTGGACGCATGTTTTCTACTGCTGAATTTAATGTGGGTAAGACACTCCTGATTTTCTTCAAGGGGTCTGTTGATGCGACTCTTATTATTGACTCGTCCATTGACTCAGAGTAGCTGTTCCAGGTTCTTATTTGAAATCTGATCAGCATATTGCCAAGGTCTGTGGGCATGTGGCGTCTGGGTGCTTTGCTGTTGGTGTTGCTGCTGGGGAGCTGGGCTCTAGATAGGCGAGAAGTGTGTATCACTCTTTGGTGGAGTCACACTTGCGGTACGAAGCTACATTTTGGGGCAATGCTAGTCAATGCTTATTGAATTCCTTGTTTGTCCTGCAGAAGCGGGTGGTTTGTTCGTTGTATGGTGTGCCTCCTCGCGAATCGTGCAAATCCACATTTACGAGGTGAAGAATATTGACCCTGACGTCCATTTTTATTTTGGAGGTAGCAATTTTGATTTTCAAAGTGTAGAGTAGATTACCTCTTCTTTCTCATGATCATTTGACTCGTCAGGGCAACGATCTTCTTCTAGTCAGACCATCATCCCTTACTAAAAAATCCATTTTTTCATGATGGACGTGGAATTTTCAACTCTGCCTTCAAGAATAACTGGTAGCACGTCAGTTAAAAGATTTAGGGCACTTCTAAGCAGATTATTGTATGAGAGGGCTTATCATAATTTATTGGAATATTTAGATCTTATTCATAGTAAAGTTGTCTTTGTTATATTGTTCACTATTTATATGCATGTTATTCTTAAGTGTATTTCCAAACAGTTACTTTTCAACGTATTTTAATGCTATTGTGAAACTCTACTTATATTTTATTATTTTATGAACCATTTTTTTATTTATTCTATAGCTCAGAATTTTGTCCACAAATGTCGTTCATTTATGACAATATAGTATTTTATCAATCAATCAATCAATGAATATATCAATCGATGTTTTAGCTCGCAATGTAACTACTTAAATACTTTTTGAGAAACCCTGAACATTGGCTGAATGTTGATGCTGTTGAACGGTTAATTTGGATGCCTCCAAATCTCTTTTCATCACAAATGGAACGTGGTCGCGTTGTTCTCAAGTTTTCAAGTTGTGTAAAAAAGACATCGGTTCATACATAGAAAATTTTTAAGTCTTGATATTCATCTCAAGTAGATGATAAGCGAAGATTTGATTTCCATTTTTTTCAATGATATTATAACTCGAAAGTTTTCGAAGGTTCTCTTGCCTGATGATTATGACTGTTTACGGGCAAGTGTTGCCATTAGACATTCACAACAAAAGCGATACAATGAAAACAAATTCGTGAACCGTTTTCCGTCATCTCTTGAAAGGAACTGATGATCACTTTTAACTGAATAATGCTAAAAACCTCGTACTTTGAAAGTGCTCTCACCCTTCGATAATGAGTAAAGATACGAAATAGTCAAGAAGCATTCTCTATTTATGAAATTTGTAACGAGAACTTGTGCTTCATCGCTGGGGAAGACGAACTTTCTTTGGACAAAGTTTCTGTAATTTACTGGAAATTAATTTGTCAATATTATGTAGAGCTTCTTTCGATTTTATGTTACTAAATAGACGAATAGCAGGGGAAACTCAATCTTAGCAGAAGTTAGGGAATGTTATATTATATCAGGTTTGAAAATATCATATCAAAAGGTGATCTTTTGAGTGAATTATTGAGACTTTCATGTTTGGATCATGGAATATTACTGGAGTTCACATAAACATTATCTGCCTTAGTCACGCAAAAATTTCAGGTAGCAGCAGCATGGCTTCACTCAAGTTTCCCGCAACTAGACTCGTTGATAAAGTTTAATGGCGCTCTTTGGCAACCTCACAATGTTTTTTCATCGATTCAAGAGATGGAGATTGCTACGTTCCAATCCGTTTAATCATAAATGTTAGATGAAGCGAGTTTCTTTCGATTCAAAATACATCTTCTATGGAAAGCACAGCACTTTTTTGCAACTTGAATAATATTTCAACGATTCGAAAACATGCGTCAACATTTGTTAGTTTTCCATCAATCAGAAAGATGAAAAATAAGCGAGATACAGACAAAATTGATTCTGGCTTTTTGCATCAAGATGACCTGCTCTTTTTATGTTTAGTTTTTTGCAAGGATTTTTGTCCTATCGATCACGTTGTGTTGAGGTCGAGGTTAAAGATGATGGTGTCAACTTTGAACATCTCGTTAAGTTATACAGGAACGTATTGGACACTTTTTGTTTTTTTGAAAAAAGTTATTTCAAAAGTGTATAGGAATGAGTTCTATATGTATACAATATTATTATTATAAAATGTATCAACGTAGGAATCTCCTGTGTGGCTGACGTCCTTCAATCTTTTAACCAAGGAATATATTGGAAAAAAATTAATGTCCCCCTCTTTTTATAGATGGTAAAACATGATAGTATAAGTTGCAAAGTGCTCTCAGGCTTTCAGACGTGTATTCAAATCGTTCCACGTTAAAGTCGTTTAAAGCCGCATAAATCGACATTAAAATTCTTGGACAAAAGCAGGAGGTCGGAATGGGTCCAAAAGTGGTTCAGTAATATGTCTAAATAACAACAGAAAATAAAGATCTTGTTGCTTGTAGGTTCGAATAGACTATCAAAACCGGCACAATTACGCTGAAGCCGCAAAAAATAGCGAGGCAGTTAGACATTGATAAGGAGCTTCAAGTAAACAATGTCGGTCCGAAGATAATTTAACAAACATTTTTTGATAGAGTGAACTTTTGCAACTTTTTCCAGTTTCCACTCAAATCCTAGGTAACTTATTTCTGGGCAATCAAGAAAATTTTTCTTTGGCACAAAAGTTAACGTCAGGGAATGATTGGGACATATTCTAGCATTTTCAACACTGACACGGTGTTTTTGATAACCCTTTTGCGGAGTTTTGCGTCCTGACAGTTGGAGAGCGAAAGTATGGGTAGCTATAGTCATGGTCAGATAGTAAAATATAGTTTTTGCTCTGCTTATTATTGTTGTGGTTACACAGTGTGGTGCACAGTGAACTATCGTTAGAAGAATATCAATATTGCTCACAAATTTTATATTTTTCAAGTCACAAAACCACCAAAAATATCCAAATCAATAATTTGTCTCATCACTGATGTGAACAAACAAAAAAGATAGCCTCACCATGTCTTCTTATAACGTCAGGATTTCATGGATAAGTACTGTTCCAAAGCACGCTACAAAGTATATATATATATATATATTTTAAATCACTATCCTGGACATCTTCCAAAAGAATTATGACTGAAAAAAAGCACAATCTTATTGAATTGATTTAAAAATACAAAGAATATAGTCTGGAATATAATCATGGCCTAATTATCTTTTCAAGGTATAAAAGAGCAATCAAGTTCCAATTTGTTCACACATATCTGTGGCAACAATTGGGAGTTGAAGCTTGAAGACGAAATTTTGAATTTTACTGAAGTTGATCTCATGACAAGGTGTAGTGTGGTTTCCAATTACACTATTACTAATATTAGGTACAACGAGAGCAGTTGCTCCATCAAGTGCAAAATCGTTTGCTATACCTACCTGAAAGTCAGCTGAAGTTTTGCCGTTTTATCAAAACAATGATCATAATAAAAGCAAACTTTTATAATAAAATTTCATTCACGGGACAAGTTTTACGGGAATGACAATCACAAAAAATAAAAGTACATAACGAACATGTATGTGTATAGCGATGAGAGTCCTCATTCAGAATGAGTGTCTGGTCTGGGCAGTTATTATTGACAATTTTATAATAAAATTTAACCAGTTGTTCTAACAAACCGCTTGTACCAGCTATAATTCTGCTTGCCAAGCGATTTACAAGATTTATTAAGGGATCTTTAATAACAAGTTCGTGCGGAAATATGGTTTATGCTCGACGGAACGCCACTCCCATTTAGTATCGACGTCCGTAGATTTTGAATTGAATATAGGTAGATGGATAATAGATGGATAGGAAGGCAGCAAGATCACCAGATCTGACGCCTTCTGGATATTTTCTTGTGTGTGGCTCGTAAAAATAAAATATACACTCACGGAGGTTGAGTTCTTTCAATTATCAATGCTACAGGTTATTTCAAATAGTCTCGAAAGGATGCCTGTACAGCTCAAATATTTGAAGAAAATTGAATTCATGTATTCACAAAAATAATGAGCATTCCAAACATTTGTTTTAAGATTGAAGCTAGTTGGCAGTTATCAAGAATTAAAACCTCATTATGTTTTGACAAAGAAGTTTAATAATGAAGTCTGTAGTGGCATAGCTAATAGAAGTAATTTGGAGTAGCTGACAAACAGTACAAACATTTATTGACGTAGTGATATTTTCAGACATCACGTTTGCTCCGAAATGCCCCAATTCAATAATAATAATCATCAATTCGGAAAAACGATATTGTTTTGAGAACTTTGGTGCCCTGTAGCGTCAAAAGGAAGCCACACTGTATATAGATAAACACCCTTCAATATACTCATATTATTCACATCTTGGTTTGAGATCTAGAATGAGCGAACCCCGAATTTGAACATCCAGATCTAAAATTTTTTGTCATTTACACATTTACACACACTGTAGAATACAATCAGATAGGTGGACAAAAAACTAAGAGAGAGGGATTGAAGTAAGAGACAAATCAAAATAGTGGAACTAAAGAAGCAATCAAGACAACAGAAAAATATTTACAAGAAGATGTAGAAAACCAAAGAGCATTGAATTTTTTGTTTGGATGTGTCCGATACATACTTATTATCCGTTTAAAAATGATTAAAAAAACTTAATTTAAAAATAATTACAAAAACTATTTTCAAACGGATAAAGATATATTGAGAATAATGACGGACCTTTCAACATCTATTAAAGTGAATATAAAAATATTTCTAGATAGTTTGAATAAATTGAGTTCTTGTTTTGATAAACAGATTTTATTTTTTTTCGGTATTTTCACTTTCAAAGTCGAATACCTCGCAAACGACTTGAGATATTGATATTTATCAAAAGTACGTTTTCTACGTAGAAAGATTGACTCTTCCTAAATATTATGAAGTCAAAACAGTCCCACCTTTACAGATAAAAAAATTATAAAAACATGAATTCATCATTAAGTACGTAGGAAGTGTTCTTTACGAATCATAGGTTCAAACGAATTCGGATTATTTACCTCTGAAAACACTAGTATAGCAATTTTGAATTTGTTATCTTTATTCGTTTAAAAATTATTTGAATTTTTCGAAAATAAAGACTCACTTTTAACACCCTGTATCTTTTTAACGATTAGCATTTGCCACCTCATTTATTAGAAAAATTTTCTTATTTTCATTTATATCACACCCGCTGCTTATGGAGGATAAGTTGTATATACCTGTATATACCCCGGAGTTGTATATACCTGTATATACAAGGACTAACGTATTATAATTTATGTTCAGGCTTAGTATGCATCATTATTATTTATTCCCTCCGTAACACCAATATTGATCGAACCGCATTTCCATTGTCTTGGTGGTTAATATACTGTAAAGAGATCTCTAATGATTTATTCTGTCACACGATGTTCCCAGTTATCTTGTATGTGTCTCTCAAACATATAGCTATTTTATTTAAAAACCGAATGACAAGGTTATGGAAGAGCAAATCTTCGTTTTTTTCTTCAGAACTAATTTAACGCTCATTTCCTTATTTCATAATATTTGACATTGAAAAAAATGGCGATAAATTTCATATTAATTCAGCACTTCATATTCGTCAAAATTTTCAAATTGTCAAACGAAACGTTTTTGTTCTACTGACATGGAAATATTCATCACGATAGTTTTTTACATATATTTGGCATAATAATAATGAAACTTCTGCCCACATTTTTGTACACATTTCTGTTCTTCAAAATGTACTTAATACATATTAATATTTGAATAATATACAGAATGTCTGGTGATTGCTTTATCCCAACACTTGACACTTCGGAGATAGCGATCACTATAATGTCTGTTTTCTGCTAGAAATACTGTGATTTGTGGTTTTTTAGAGAAAAGTATTGTGACAAAACATCTGTGAACGTCCAGCGGACCGACTCATCGATGCTCCCAGAACAAACAGAGCACAGCCTCAGCAGATCTGAACTTGCCGGTATTTGTCCAATCCATTATCCATTGCGGGAATAACCGCCACCAAAGTTTACTTAGGTAAACTTTGCCGTCACTGTGAAATATCGATTACTTTCTAGAAGTTTCCGGCGTAGCCAGAATGCTTCATGCGAAAAGGATATAAAGAAGCGCGTTCATGTACCAAGTAGTGATATAAATTATTGTGGATGAACAGTTGAATGAATTGGTCTGTTGAGTGTGAACATAAATAGTGAGTTTAAATAAATTGGTTAAAACCGAACAGTGATTTCTATAGCGAAAACCGTTACGCTATTTCCTAGGAACTACCTTTAGGTACTCCATACTTTGCGGTTTGTGGATACTTCTTTAGTGGGTGCGTTACATATTAGTTAGTTACATCAGAACTTAATTGTTGATCAATTAAGTTCCATTTTCATGTTTAAAATGTTAGCTGAGATGTAATTAAATGTTTTACGGACTATAAATTATGAAATAAAACGAATGCAGTGACGGTCTTGAACTGTTAAACTTCAGGGTCGAAATGTCATAAAATCTGGCTAGTTGTACAGCGGAAAAAATTGTAATGAAGTTATGTATAATGATCCCTCGGATAATCCATAAAATATATTGTATAATAATCATAATCGATAAGATATTCTGGAAAAATATACAATAAATAATATAAAAGTGAGATCCTGCTTGAAAAACTATGCATTATCTTAACACTTGGAATAGTATGATTGTTTCAATTTCCTTTATATTCTTTAATTTGGATTTCTTCTTGGCGATTAAATCTGACATTAATTTATTCGCTATCAATTATTGAAATTCCATCCATAATTTTATTGTTAGATGATATGAGATGATTTCTAAGTTTCCAACGAGGTTTCCAAGGACTTCACATTTTGAAAATACCAGTTCAAAGACAACGTCTACTATTGAAAATTATTGATATTTTGCATGATCGTGAAGTCAAAACTATTTGTGTGGTACATCTTTGAGAAACAACATATTTAAAAAAATATTTGGTTGGTACTTGAAAATAATCATGGTGATGGTGGCTCGAACATGAAACGTTGTATAGCGGAAAAACTTTTAAAAAATTTCAAATTCAACATGTTTTTAATAATAATTAGATTTGAGAATACATGGGCAGTTTATTTCGGCATCCTTGACAAATCGATCTGTATATCTGATTAGATGTTTTGATCACGGTGAAACGATCTTGAATGGAACAATCATTTAACTGGCATAATGAGATTTTTTTTAGTAGGATTTATTCATAACAGCCTTCGAACTAAATTTTTGGGAAATAATAATCAATACAATTGATATGACAGCTCAGTATATACCATACATACTTACATCCAGTTCAAGATACCGAAACCTCTAATACCAAAAAGTGAAAAGCTCAACTCGAATTTACTCTATTCACTATTGAGATCAAGACACAGGCAACTTTGAAAGTGATATTTTCGAGTTCTACAATAATAACACATTGATGCTACTGATGCAAATCAACAGGCTGTATTGATTCTTTTTGAACAAAATTTCGTTTTGTATAATCTTGCATCTGTTTCTTACAGAAGCATCAAGCAATAAACTCGTATTCGTGAAATTAGATAAAAAAAAAACTGAAGCTGCTACGTTAATACAGGACAATAATAATTTTATAGGCCATAAAACATGGTTATTTTTAATCATCATAAAGAATAGTGTCATCAAAGAGAAAAGAATCGCTACATAACTAAAAAAAAACCTCTTGTGGCTTTTTATTTTGGTTTATGTGTCAAGATATCTGGTAAAAATAAAAGTCCTATGGTTAAAAAAAACGTGGATAGAGACATCTTTCCTTAAAAATGGAATTTATACAGGGTGTCCGGGAAAATGTGGGAGATCTCTCGGATTCAGATAGAACATTAAAAAATAAGATGACAAGTTCCCATAAATTTTTTTCCTAGCGGCCCTCCCTACGGAGATACGGCCCCCTAAAGGACCCCACTGGAAATCGGTTTTTCTTGAATAACTTTTAAACGACTCAATATAATTCAATGAAAATTTAATTTGATAAACAGTAGTAAGGACTTTTCAAAATACTTCTCTTAAAACATAATTAGCTTGTTTAGTTTACCAGGGACGGACTAGATTGTACATTTTAACGCTCAAATTTTTAACACCCTGTATGATAAGGAGTTGAAAAAAATAAATTTGGATACCTTGAACATTAAGCTAAAGAAAAGGTACTCTTGTTCATTGTCGATAAAATAAACCATTTTCGAGAAAAAACAATTTTTATTAAACAAAACCTCGAAAAAAGCCATGACGAAGTGGTGCTCTTGACGAAATTGTGAACCTAACGCTAGGAAAAAAATTTATGGGAACTTGTCATCTTATTTTTTAATATTTTATCAGAATCCGAGAGATCTCCCACATTTTCCCGGACACCCTGTATACAAAGATAGGAAAGGTTGCAAAAAATCAAAGGTACCTCTAATGATTTAGTCAACGGTCGTATAATATCTAACCGCAGTTTCTAAACTAATGATTCTAATGACAAAAATGACTGTTTGCTCTTGTTTGATTTTATGTTTTTACATTTTTAAGACGCCCTGCCCTGTATAATAAAAATCAATTTTCTCATCGCAGCTCCTATTTTAAGACCAAGCAAAAATTTTTATCAAAAATAAATTTTTGTCGTATCTTTCAATTTTTAGTCAATTTGTCCTCTTGTAAACCCCATCCGTGGACATACTGTATACTGATCTTGGTAAACGAGTTCAGTCATGAAGACATATTGCTTATGCAACCAAGACAACCCCGAATGGTATATATTCTCAAACAATTAAAAAATATATTAAAAAAATATAAATATACAGCATCATCTCCATCGGCATCAAACTTGTTTCCTTTTATTCTGTCGTGCTATTTTTTATCTTTTCGAAACAATCAAAATGGAATAAAAAGTGATGAGGTTATGAATGCACACGCAACCAATAATTACAAGTTGTTGGTAAAGTTGGTAGCCGAAACATGCATCAAGCCGGTAGTATTGTCATATTGTAATTTATGGCTTTATGGCCATCAATGGACTTTTCAACATTTTTTGTAGCAGTTTTTTAACAATATTCACGTCGCAGTGCCTCAACATGCTAAACCCAATATCTATTTTTTTATATGTACAGGCTGTTCACAGCTAAATGGACCCCCATTAACTTTTTAATTTGATCTTTGGAAAAAAAAATTCAAATAAAAGTTTAATGATTCAAAATGTATTTTGTGAAAACAATGTCCATTTAGCTGTGTATAGCCTGTACCAGTTATTTTGTTGAAATTTGAATATAGTATAATACCCCATTGAGTGATTGTGTATCTCGACATAGGTAGGTACCTACACTACATTATGTAAGTATAGACAGCATTCTTTACATTACACTCCTCGTGGCATACAGCTCAGTCAGCTGAAGATCAATTGGTCTCTTCAAGCAATATTTCCCAATAGCACACTACTTAGGTTTTGAAGTTGAACTTTGTCGAAAATCCAAATAACAAATTTCCAAGATACGCATTGTGTCATTTTCCTTTTCGATAAATCAGGAATCCTTTGGAAGCAGAATTACATATCACAGATCTTCATCACATTTGAATTTTCTGATATTTTCAGATATGCCCTCACGCAGACCTTGGTTCATCTTTGTTTCACAGAATTCTTGATTCTCTCTCATTAGACTTGATTATTCAGGATGATTTTATACCTAAATTACTACCTTTTCATGTAGAATTCAGTTTGGTTTGAAATGGTAGTTTTGTTGAGATATCCAAATCGTTTTAAGACTCAAGGTTGATTTCTGGTATCGAATCAAGATTAAAATATCTAAAATAGCATGAAAACGGAGATCGTATTGGAATATGCGTAAATCGAACGATTTTACATGACAGCTTTCTAAACATAATCTCAAAGCTGTCATTGTTTTTAGTGCAAATTTGAACACCAAAATCTGTTATAATATTTTATAACTGTTTGAAGAGGTTGAGTTTCTTTTCTCAAGACATGAAATTCCCAATGACTGATGTAAATAGAACGTGAACAAAAAGCTGACAGTGTTGATAAAAATGTCAGATGAAATCGCAGGTTTTAAAACGATCTGATTCCCATTCATGCAAACGATCGGTTGCGAATTCGATTTGGATTTCGTAGTAAAAACATTTTCGAAATAGTTTTTACGAGCGAATTTCGCCCATCTGGCAATGAATCACGTTTTCCATTGAACCACAGATCTGTAGAAAAATCTTTATCGATGAGACTGTGTTGATTTTCAATTATGTCAGGAATATTGTATTCAATTTACATTACACCTCGACATTACGACAGTAAGCGACGACTTGCCTGCTCTGCACGCTACAGTTTGCGCAAAATACATGGAACACTGTGTGTTTGTGAACGTTTGTTTGCGGATATGTTGCCAATTTACGAATGAATTGATTAGCTAACAACTAAACAGAAAGAACGAAAAACTAGCAGGTAACAAGCTTGAATTCGTGCACCAATGGCGAAGCTTGTACATGTCGCCCCTGCTTTACTGAAACGATGACAAGATCTATGCAATTCTTGATTTAAATTTATATTGTTTTGACCAAAACAACATTTTTGGCTTGACCTCATAAGTGTTGATAAAATTTGTTGTAAGTATCTACTGTAATAAATTCGATGGAATGATTGATTTTGTATTTTTGATATTTTGTTCTATCTTGGTATTTCTTAGTGTATATTGAATCTCAATTTTGTTATTCAATCCTAAGCGATAGTATTTGAATGGTATGTCATATCGATTGATAAATTTGTAACAGTGCAGAAGGTGAATACGAGAGTTATTTATCAAAATCTATAAAGTTGTTGATCCTTTCAGAACGCATCGAGTAGATCGTAGTCATGGCAACAATAATGACTTTTGACTTGAATACAGAAGCTCCAAGCTCCAAGTTTGAAAAACTTAAAAAAATAAAACAAAAAAATTTAAAAAATGTAGAACAAAAAAAATAAGAATGGTGCATTTTCAAGGAGCGAAGACTTGATGATGGTTGTGAGAATTCGAAACATCGGATTACAATTTCGACAATGCTATCTTGAAGAGCAGAGAAAGTAGCCATAAAAATGTGTCATTCGTTTCTAATTATCTCTTGAAATAAATTCAGGACCGAGTTCAGGACAAAATGAAAAAGGATTCCGAAAAAATCGGTTATCATCAGATATCTCCGGAAGTCTATGGAATTTTCCAAGATTCGATGCCGCTTCGAATTTTTTGAGTTTGAAATTGCGCAACTTTGCCTCCATCCAACTGACCTTGTTTCCCCTATGGTTCACGAGATCCTCATGCATACACTATTTATCTTTGGATTTTGGAAGACAACTATTGTATGAATGAGTTGATAACCAATGTGAGTTCATCATATTAATGATCAAAAAACGGGTCAAAAAATCTCACAGATCCCAAAAAATTTCTTTATTCACTCAAACGACATGTTTCGGGGTCAACATCTTACACCCCATCTTCAGGTTCGTAGGTACATGGGCTGTAGAAGATAACTTATATAAAAACTGTTGGATCACATTTTTTTTTAACTTACAATATCAGGTTACAAGGCAAGTTGAAGAGTTCGTCACACAATAAAACATTGAACATTAAACGTGAAACGAGATAATAACAGTCACAACAGGGAGGAAAATGGTACAAGTTGGACAAAATTGCAATGTTTACAAAGTAGGTACCTCCATACCCTATCAGTGGTTTCAGAACACTGCTGAAAGTGCTGAATCATGAACGTGATTAGTGACAAGTGACAAATCATAAACTCAACTTTGGCGAGGAACCTAACCTTACATTAAACCTAAACTACTAACAGTGTGGAGTGTCAACCTTCCATGAAACTAGATGTAGTAATGTGGACTTGGAAAAGTGTTTTGCTATAGTGTTTTGTTTGCAACTATTGTATTTTCATAAGAACTTTCATAAAACACACAATTATTGACCCTTTCACCCCTGATTCATCGTCGTGTACTTGGCAATCATTTGTTATTTGCATAGGTATACTTGTCATGTAAACTGATTACACTTGTGATAATCAATAATGCGTCTCTCCAACTCTCGTCGTGATATCATTTTTGTTCGGCAATTATTGGTACACTTTCCAAGACTTCGCTAGACTTGTGGAAACGCTCAAACGAAATGCACATATAATTTTTTTTTCTGCATTAATCTATTAACTTTAAACACAATATGTTCGTGCTAGCGCACTTGTAAAGGGGAACTCGGACGACGCGTGTACCTGGCAAATATTTGTTATTCGCATATCATTATACTTGCCATTTAGAGTGAGTGGATCCAATAATTATTATTCGCCCTGCTTGCCATGGCTATTTCCCCACTCTATTGGATTTCATCAACTCAATAAGTTGTTCGTTTACATCAATTATTTGCAATAGTTGAGTTTTCACTATACAGGGTGTCCGGAAATTACGCGTCAGGATTTTGGTGGGCGATTCTACATGAAAAATTAATGCAACAAACTTCTATACAATTTTTTCAAAAACTTCAAAAATTTTTTCAAAGTACGAATTTTTAATTATTTAAGGTACGGTTAATGTTTAAAGTCGTTTTTCTCGGAAACCGTTAATTCTACGATGATGCAACACGAGCACCTTTTTAAAAAATATTTTGATGCTCTTTACTAATTTGACATCCAAATTTATAAAAAGATTAAAACAAAAAAGTTCTAAGTAATTTTCCTAAGGTGAAGGACAGCTTCAGCCTTTTGTCATTGACGACTAGCGTCAAATTAATAGGGTGAATACAAAGAAACACTAGTGACATGCATGCAAAATTTGGCGAAAATCATTACACTAGAAAAAAAGTTATTAAAAAAAATAAGAAAAAAAAAATATTTTTTAACACCCTGTATCTTCCTTAATTTTGAGTTTTTGAAAAAATTGTATAGAAGTTTGTTGCATTAATTTTTCATGTAGAATCGCCCACCAAAATCCTGACGCGTAATTTCCGGACACCCTGTATTTTGAGGAAGTCGTTACTGATGATTTTCTTGTAAGAGAAATAGTTGCATCAAGTCATATATGTTTCTTTTTGCGCAGAAGACGTATCACGACGTGATCAGATTTTTTATTTATTGTACGCAATAAGAAAACACTCTGATAATTTGAATGAAATTAAAAATCTTAAACAGAAAAAACTACACGCTCAGAAAAAAGATGTTACATTAAAAAATCATAATGAAGTAAACAACAAAATATTCAAATCAGAAAAATAATCATATATGAACAAAAATCAATATCAATAATAAAACCAGATGTCACAATATTTAACCATGAAATGAATTACAATTTCATGTAGTATTACCGAATGGAATTATTATGACGCCCTCAGGGAACTAATCGACAAACTCGCTTTTCAAGACTGATTTACTCTGTAGTGGCATTGCCATTGACCAGTGTCCTCGAGACGATTTTATTTTATTGGTCATCAAGAGAGAGGTTGAAGACCACCATTGAATCTTTTGGTATTGATACAAAATATCGTCCATTTAGATACAGCGGCAAGGTTATTTAGGATAACTTCAGATGAATTAATTTTTTCAATGATTAAATGATTTGATTTCGGCGAAAAAAGGTATAAATCCCAAAGAATAAAACGTGTTCTTTATTTTGATTACTCGTCGAAAATCTTGTTTTTCAGTAAACGTCTGAGTCTTAGAAAATGTAATCAGATCATGATGAAGAATGTGGGAAGGAGATGGCTAATTCATTTTTGCAGATGTATGCATCATTTATCAAATATCTGCTCTGATGCTGGATTTAGAACGCAGTTTTTTGTATCAAAGCATTTTGTCTCAACAAAAAGCACCAGATAGTTTCTTAACAATGCATAGCCCCAAACCGTACTTTTGGCCATGATTGATAAAAGTTACTTGGAGAGAAAATTCTAGTTGGGAATTCGAATCTCGTCGTTTCATGGAGATTCCAAACTATCTTGGAAACATTTTTCTTTCGGGTAAGTTTTTATCTTGACCAGAAACTTTTAATTTTGTTTCAAATTCCACATTTGAGTCGATGTGGTGTTCTGTGTCTGCATGTTTTCTCAGTCACACTATTTAATTTTGAGTTATTATTATTATGTTTAATTGACTTATACTACTTTTTCCCTTCATGAAATGAGTCTTGATGAAGAGAATAAAATCTGGGTTTGCATGATAAAGCCTCACTTCACACTCTGACCAAACCTTTTCCAAAATTATGTTGAATTATAGAGCTGCTGCCGATTTTCAGTAACTAGATCACGAGGGCACCTTCCTTTTATGAAATACCGGATAAAAATAGAAATTTTGTTAAATTAAAAAACGTACATTGGATATTAGCATTCTCCTTTCAAAATAAGAGTACAGAGGCGTATATTAAAATGGTTTCAGTTGTTACGAAATGTCAAATACAAGCCCACTATATTCAATATCTCAACTGTTAAAACGCCATGTAGGTGTTGGGGTAAATAGAAGGTTACTTATTAAGATCATTTGCAGTTAGTAGGTATATCACTATATGTCTTGAAAATTAGCATCATAAATTATTATTATAGCCAATATACCTATTGAACAGCGTAACGAGTATTATGTCTACTATGTTTCAGAGGTATACTATTCTGATTTATTGGCTAATTTCGGATAGTATGCATGTAAGCATTGTTGCGTATATAGGCTCGTAGAACCGTGAAACCAGTTTACCGGATTTACATTGACCTTACTTGGATACAGCAAAGAGACACAGTTTACACTCGGTAATACCTACTATAAATCCCTGAAAATCGGGAACGTTGATTTTTGGTCGAATTTGCTATCGCATGACGCATGACTTATTTGTTGAACTCGTCATATGTTCTACTGTTTATTCAAGCTCGTTCTCTGGAGAAGAGCATTATTTACCGTCACAAATACTCAATATTGTCTTTGCGAACGTTGCATGTATTGTAGAATTTCTTTGCAAAATCGTAGTAGGTCTTGTTCGTGTAAATAGCACATCCACTACTTCTTGGAGCTCTAACAGACTATAGCTCAGTCAAATCCAAGCTACACGTTATTAGACAAAGCAGAACGATTGGATAGGTCGTGAAGAAATCTGGTGGAACTGAATATCTTTGCAAGAACTATACTGCTGCGCTGTATTTAGTAGTGTTAAAGACTTAGAACATAGAACTCACTAGAACTAGCGTACACCCTAGATTCCTGGCTAAGTGTTTGTCACTATAATAAACATGTTATTATTTACATCTCGTCCCTTGAATTCGTTCAACGTTCGTTCAACATTGCCTTGTTGCAAATAAAAAGCACTCAGAATTTTCACTTTTTATCAAAAGGGATTAACCAGTGTATTAACGAGGATATGTTTTGATTTTTTATTTGTTTCAATATCGTTGTTGTTATGGGACAGTTATGATTAACTGATTATTGATAAGTTTTATTCACATAAATCAGCTGTTCGGCCTTCAAAAATATTGAATTTTGAACAAGCCGACAACATTGTTCCAAGGGAGCTACAGGCTATGATTGGTTAAAATGACTAGGTATCAGCTGTGATTGGTTGATCTCGAATAGGCATTTGTTTCGTGTTGCCAGATGTATTTCGTTGCATCGTGTCTACATAAGTAGCCAAGGTACATGGAAAAATATGGGTCTTATTGAAAATGTTTTATTATCACTAGTGATCTAAAAATGTACATATTATATAATTGGTAACTACCGGAGATGCACTCATAGAGTATAGAGTACTTTTAATTAGAATAAAAATACCTTGAATATAAGGTAGCAGCTACTAATTAAATTTGCAGTTTGGCAAACTCGCAACAATTCTGGCAAGAATTCCTTTCTCCCCTCAATGTATAAACATGTGACACACAAAGAGACGTCGGGCTATATCTAGTTGTTGGAAAATCATTGGTTAAAGACTACTGCATCCTCCTATTTGCAGTATTTGCACTGTCTTAAGTGGTCAAGTATTGCAGGAAAAATACTATGCCTCAATAGAGATCTTCAAGGCTCTATCAAGGTCTATATGTATTAGTTAACTGTGACAAACCTGTAAGTAATGATTGTCTCATTTCTTTATTTAGCTTATTTTGCATCTCCAGCTGCAAAAAAAACCCTTCGGCAAGGATACGGTGTAGTTGTATGTCTTTGAACCAGCAGGTTTTGAAACAAGCAATGTCATTCATGAAATGCATTTACATTGGCTTGACCTAGACATAATTTTACTTATTTATTGGTTTATCTCAATAATGCGTATGAAAATTATGCATACACCGACTCGACAAGTTTCAATGGACTAGTGGGTGGTGCATCAGTTGATGATTATAGTGATTTCACGTCTGTGAAAGACTTAAAAAGTACGTCGGAATTGGAGGTTGAAAATTTTGAAGTTCTGCATTTCTTCTTCATTTAACATGATTGATATCAAACAGTGATAGAGTTGACCTTATTAAAAATAGGTATTGCTTGTCCTTAATACCTACTAAATGAGTGTGCAAAATCCAATATTTTGGTATTTAATCTAATAACTCCTTACCTATTTATTTCTTGTATTGTCTTTCAAGTTAACGTTTACATTAGGTGAATTTTTGAAATTCAGAATAATCCATTTTTGAAAAGGACACTTTGGAAGATGTCGTAGAAGCATTTAGTCCAGTAACCATATACATACATATCAAACTTTGCGTTAGATCCGGTAGTTCTGATTTTTTGCTGACATGTTTATGATGTTGGCCCAATAAATAATCCAAGTTTTCGACCTTGAGAGCCGAACGCAACATTGTCAAATTTCGAAAAAATCTCAAAATGTCTGCCTTCTATCAAGTTTTTGGCAATTTCAACCCCGAATTACCAAGTTTTCGATTATAACTATGAAATACTTTTTCGAAGTGGACCAAGTATGCTACAATTTGAGATCAGAATACGTGATACTAAAACAAACAAGATAAGCCTCGGCTCACGCGCAGGTTACGCTGACGTGGATGGAAGACCCAGGACCCAGGTAAGTGAAGTTGGGCGATGTTATAACGTGAAGTTGGTTTTTGTTTCCATCGTGAAGTGTCAAATTCAAATAATCAAGTTGAATATTTTCAGAAGTGTTGTGTGTTGTGGCTTGAAAATCTTGATTAATTTTTTGCACTTTGAACAATGGTTCACTGTGCGTTGCTGTGATGTGATCATCATAATAAAACCAGTAAAAATCATGTTTTTCATTTGTTTTTCAACGGCAGAAGATATTCGCAATTCACGGGTGCGAAAGTGTGAAACAACCAAACAGCCGAGCCCAGATCGTCAAACGTCAATTTTTCTTTCGATGAGCTGGCGTCAATGGGTCCTGTCGGCTGCCCAACGTCAAAAGTCAAAAATGCTGTCCGCTGATTGGATACGGATTGACAGAAATTAACGTATGTACATGCTTTTCATACCTTGCAATTGATCATACCTTGTTTGTTTTAGTATCATGATCAGAATGGTCTCTGTGGACCTTATAAATTACAAGATACATATTTTCCAAATTTAGCGTAATTTTTTCACACTTGTAAAATGTTCACATTATATCATATTATGGTGTCGACCTAGTAGGTGTCTCAAGGCTAGTTACCATATACCTACATTTATTGTTCTGTGGGAATTTCAACCCTTTAGACCTATTATCTTCGGAAAATTCACGCCTTGCTAATTCCGGAAGGGAAGAAGAATTATGCATAATTATTTTGATTTCTGTTACCCCCATATGCACCGTAGAAATCTAATCCGGATGAAGACTTCATCGCGATTATTTTCCATTGGGTGATATGGAAGTTAATCGCGATAAAGACTTCATCCGGATAAGATTTCTACGGTGCATATGGGGGTTAGAGATTAACATCGATGCGGCATCACCGCAATCAATGTTAAATTTGTGTTGGCAATCTTAGCGCTAGTTACTTTTAGTTTCTTTAGGTTTAAGTCAAGTATGTCAAATAAGTCAGTTGTGATATACGCCACTGTTATGATCGCAGCATTTTTGTTCCGAGTAAATTCGACATTTTTCAAGTTAAAGAAGCAGAATAAAACTTTCTGCCGTTTTCGTTAATTCCAGTATTCCATTGCGACCAAAAACCCCAACAGGTTATGGGCCCAGAGCTCCCGTAAAACGGAATAACGGGCGGTGAAAAGTCGGTGTCGGTACACGTGAAATAAAAAGTGACAGTCGGACAAAAGTGCGCGAAGGAAGTTTTCCAAGAAAAATGAGTTACAACGGACTAAGTGGTGTAGCCATAAAATTAAACGGCGAAAATTGGCCGGTGTGGAAATTTCAATTATCCATAATATTGAAGGGGCGAGGATATTTTGATGTAGTTGATGGATCCAGACCCAAACCAATAACAGCTGATGAGAACCTAACAAAATGGATGAAAGATGATGCCAAAGCTCAAGAGGTTATAGTGACACGTATGGAGCAGGAGCCACTGACCCACATTCTGTCTTGTGAAACATCCTATGATATGTGGCAAAAGCTGAAGAAAATCTATGACAAAGAATCAGCAGTGAGCATTCATCTATTACAACAAAGATTTTTCTTGTTGGAATTTGATAGCAGCGTTGCCAATTTTACATCTCAAATAGAGGAAATAAAAACAAAACTAAAAACAGCAGGTGAAACTCTCTCTGAAAGAAAGATAATGACAAAAATTCTAATGTCATTACCTGAAAAATACAAGCATTTTAGATCTGCTTGGGAATCAGTGCATGTAGACAACCAAACATTAGAGGAGCTGACGTCAAGGCTATCGTTGGAAGAGGAACGCTTCAAATCGTTCGAAAGTAGTACAGCATTGAATGTAAGGCCTGATAATAGAGTACAGACAAAACAACGTTGCTTCATATGTTCAAAGGTTGGACATTTAGCTAAAAGCTGCTTCTTCAGGAATAAAAATCAGGAAAAGAAGCCTGAGAATAATAAGAACAAGAAATATTGTACATGGTGCAAAAAATCCTCACATAACATAAGGGACTGCTGGTTAAAGAAGAAAGGGGGAGGCTCTGGACCAAGTAACAACAGTAGAGGAGATGAACAATCCGACACCAATGCATTTATGGTATACTCCAAAAAGTCACAAACGGATCAATGGTTCCTCGACTCAGGCGCGAGTGAACATATGTGCTGGAATAAGACACTTTTTGAGCACATGAAGACACTGGAAACAAGAAGATTTGTTCAAGTGGGCAACGGACAAAAATTGGAGGTCAAGGGCATTGGGAAAATAAATCTATGGGCACATAACGGCAAGAGACTGATGAAAACCACACTTTTAGAAGTTCTGTTTGTTCCAGAATTAAAATTCAACTTATTCTCAGCTGGGTGTGCGTTAGAAAAAGCCAGAGACAAAAACTATGTCATGCTATCTGATCATCAAAAGTGTCAAATTATCGACAATATGGGTGAGGTGAGAGTACTGGCAACAAGAGTGAACAAGCTCTATAGACTGCATTTTACCAGTGATAATAAGGAAGATGTAGTATGTGTTTCAAGAAGTTGTCAAGATTCAAAGCTCTTTGACCTGCAAGATGAAGATGAAGATGAAGACTGTATGATGACCGTTGAAACCGTAGATGACATTAGGATGTGGCATAACAGGCTAGGCCACCAAAATTTGAAACATATCAGAGAGTTTTTGAGGAGAAACAATATTGAATACAAGGACTGTGAAGGGGAGTTCATTTGTGAGTCTTGCCTGGCTGGCAAACAACATCGTTTAGTTTATGAAAACAGTGAGTCCAGAGCTACTGATCCATTGGAACTAGTTCACGCAGACGTATGCGGACCCATGGAATTGACGTCACTGGGAGGCTCCCGCTATATTATAGGTATGTGTATTTCTTGAAAGAAAAATCAGAAGTCAAGTCATGTCTTCGAAAATTTATAAACTTGGCAGAAAGAGAAACAGGTCATAAAATGAAAATTCTTAGAAGCGATAATGGCCTAGAGTTTGTAAATAAAGAAATACAGCAAACTTTAGAAGAGTTAGGAATAAACCATCAAAGAACTGTGATCTATACTCCTCAACAAAACGGAAGGGCTGAGAGGGAAAATAGGACCCTTGTTGAAGCTGCTAGAACATTAATAAGTAGCAGTGACAAGCCGGATAAAGCCTTCTGGGCTGAAGCAATTCATAATGTAACTTACACTTTAAACCGAACCGGTCCTAGTCCCCAGAAACAGAAGACACCATTTGAGCTATGGCACAAGAAAAAGGTAGATATACACAGTTTCAAAACTTTTGGAAGTACTGTCTCAGTACTTATACCCAAAGAGACCAGACTCAAATGGGACCCCAAAAACAAACTAGGTTGGTTTGTTGGTTACGGAATAGACGTGAAAGGATACAGAATATTTATAACAGAGACTCATCGAGACGTGATCTTTCTACAAGAAAAGATGAATATGGAACATGAAAAACCAATAGTGGACGTCTCCGGAAAAATAACTAATCATCAAGAAGAAAATGAAGATGTGATTGATGAAAGTGCATCTGAAGACGATGAAAATGAAAATGACAGTGGAAGTGGACAAAATCTTTCTCCAGAAGTTGCAAGTGATGGTTCCGAAGTGGAGAAGAAGAAACCCGAAGTACGATGAGTATGAAATGGACATGGACAATGTTTTGCTATCAATGGGAGATGAAGACGTCGAATCTATGAGCTATGACGATGCTATGGTGAGCAGCGATTGTGGAAAATGGAAAGAAGCCATAAAAGCTGAAAATGATGCACTAGAAGAAAACGAAACATGGTATAGTGTGAGTGATAGTGACATTAAAAGTAAAGCAATCGAGTGTAAATGGGTTTTTAAAGTTAAGAGAGATGAAGTGGACAATGTGAAGTCTTACAAAGCTCGATTGGTAGCACGAGGCTTTCAACAAATTGGTATGTACAATCATGACACCTACAGCCCTGTTGCCAAATTACCATCTGTAAGAATTTTTCTAGCTCTATGTAAAAACTTCAATTATCAGATTACACAACTAGATGTTTGTAGCGCTTTTCTAAATGGAGATATAACTGGTGATGTGTTAATTATAATTCCTAAAGGTTTCGGTGAAAGGGAAGGAACAATTGTGAAATTAAGAAAATCTTTAGACGTTCTTAAATCATCACCAAAAAATTGGTATACAAAGTTTAATAATTTGATGTCAAGTTTAAATTTCGTAAGGTCTGAAAATGAGTATTGCATTTATACAAAAATTACAGAATCAAGTAAGATATTCCTTTCACTTTACGTAGATGATTTGTTATTAGCTGGCAGTGATACTTCTGAAATCAACAAAATAAAGCAGGTTTTGAGAGAGAATTTTAAAATGAAAGATTTAGGCCCAATTAGACATTTTCTTGGTATGATCATTACCCAAAATGTATCACAGAACAAAATAACTATTAATCAGACTATTTATCTCAAAAATGTTCTGAAATTATTTGATATGCAAACTCGTAAACCCTGTAGTACACCTATGGATCTTAACTATAGACACGATGAACTTAAGAAGGAAAGTTCAGAAAATAAAGAGATAGAAAATAAGTGCAGAAGAGTTATAGGCTCATTGATGTACGCCATGCTATGTTCACGCCCCGACTTATGCATATCAATAAGTATTTCAAGCAGGTATCAAACATCGGCAAGTCTACAACTTTGGCAGTCTTTGAAAAGAGTGCTTCGATATGTACAAGGTACATTGAATTATAGTTTGGTGTTTGAGAAGAATAATTACAAAAATGTTATCGAAGGGTATGCGGATTCGGACTGGGCGGGGGACAGGAGTGATAGAAAGTCAACTTCGGGCTACATTTTTAAAGTTTTTGGATGTACAGTAAGTTGGTCTTCCAGAAAGCAAGGCACCGTAGCACTGTCCTCGAACGAGGCCGAATATGTGGCACTTAGCCTAGCTGTAAGTGAGGCATGTTGGCTAAAGGGTTTAATATTTGATTTAGAAGTGTTAGAAGTGGAATCTTTGAGTGTAGTTATTTTCGAGGACAATCAATCGGCGATCAAAGTGTGTAATAATCCTGAGTTTCATAAGAGACTGGAGCATGTGGACATACGCTACCATTTTGTTCGGGATAAGGTTAGAGATAAGGTGGTAATATTAAAGTACATCCCAACCAACAATCAAGTTGCTGATTTGTTCACAAAGTCATTGTCTTTGGCCCTATTTAGAAAGTTTAGTAATAAATGTGATTTGAGGGAATAGTTGCTGGAGAATACAAATTTACCATTGGGGGGAGTGTTAGAGATTAACATCAATGCGGCATCACCGCAATCAATGTTAAATTTGTGTTGGCAATCTTAGCGCTAGTTACTTTTAGTTTCTTTAGGTTTAAGTCAAGTATGTCAAATAAGTCAGTTGTAATATACGTCACTGCTATGATCGCAGCATTTTTGTTCCGGGTAAATTCGACATTTTTTAAGTTAAAGAAGCAGAATAAAACTTTCTGCCGTTTTCGTTAATTCCAGTATTCCATTGCGACCAAAAACCCCAACAATTTCAATAAAAAAAAAGTCAATTAAATACATGTTTGAAATCAAACTGAAAGTAGATTTTGCACTCTTTGAAGCACCCGTTGGAATCTCGTCGGTCTTTACACTCAAAACATCTGCAGTAGCAGGGCTTAACTTGACCCTCAAATGTTTAAAACGAAAGAGTAAAAATGGCTGCAGACACTTTTCAGGTAGATATAATCAAACATTTTCAAGTTTGTAAATATAACGCTTAATTTCGGAAAGCTGTATCTTAAAAACAATTGGGTCCACAGAGAGGGTTCTGATCTTAAATTGTAGCAAATTTAGTCTACTAAAAAAGTGTTCCATAGTTATAATCAAAAACATAGCCGTTCAGGGTTAAAATTGCAAAAAACTGAATAAAAGGTTGAAATTTTGGGATTGTTTTGAAATTTGACAATGTTGCGTTCGGCGCTCGAGGTCGAAAAGTTGGATTATTCATTGAGCCAACATCACAAACAAGTCAGCAAAAAATCAGAACTACCGGATCTAACGCAAGGTACTCCCTTTTTCAGACGACATGGTTACTGAATGAATTATTCGAGATCTCCGGAATTTTTGCACGATGCCTCAATAAAGCTAAGCACTATCCTTAATGGTGCAAATTCAGAATAGAATTTGCGCATGCCCAGATATCTAAATACGGACTGCCTTATCACTGCCTTGTCCCTATTCACATGTGCGATGACTTTAATAATTTTCTTCAATAACCTCTAATAAGGAGGATATTGGTTCATGATGTGATGAAACATCATTTGTCACCAATATTTGCCTTCCACCGTGGGATTTTAGCCACTGTTTCGACTCACGAAGGAAGTTGAAGCGTATCGATTTTTCTAGATAAATCCGTACTATTCTGGCTGTTTTGGCGAAGGGATATATAAGTCTTCCGCGTTGCGGCCGCCACTTAGTTTTAGTTGTTTTAGTTCAGTTCAGGTATTGATTGGCCGCGAAATATAAATGAGCTGCGATTGTGAACATCAATATTTGTGGTTGTGCTGTAGTGACTTCGAACACATAAATAAGAACTGAACAAGTGTTTCTATAGCGAAATCTGCAACACTAGTCTTCTTTTTGCCTAATAAACCGTTGACCGTTTTCCTTATTAAATTACTGACATTTCTCGAATGTAGTTTTTTTTTCAAATTGTGGTTTGACTTTTTGATAAGTCTTTCGAAATCATTATCTGGGTATATTCTGTATTGATGTTCTTCTCTATTGAAGAAAAACAACGATCAACGTCTTCAGGCCTCAAACAAATATAATATACGGATGAAAAGGTTACATGTTTCGCCACATACTATGGCATCATCAGACCTACAAAATACAATATTTACGTCCAGTTTATATTAAAAAGTATAAAATAATTACCGTACAAACACTTTTTTTGAGGCCTGAAGACGTTGATCGTTGTTTTTCTTCATTTGATTAAAGGACCTCCTTGATACTATGGACGATTTCTCTTCATTTCTTCTCTATTGTTAAGTGTTTTACAGTTTCGACAAATTGCTCTATTTTTGTATCCAGTGAAGATGCGTTATTGAGAGGTACGAATCCAATTTCCTTCCAAAGTTTCAGATAACCTATTCTCATCAATTTTATCAGTGTAACTCTGTTCCTTGATAGAACTTGTTTGCATCTTCAAGACAAAAATATGATTAATACAAGTTGCGGATCCTCGTTGGACACTTGTATCTTGTATTGAGGTTCATTACACTTTCAAATCTAAATTCGGTCATTTTATTTAAGAAGTCTTGCGTGCAGTTTTAGTTTGATTCCAATTCTAGTTACTACATCTTCAGTTTTGAACAATGAAATTAATAAACTAGAAATATAAATCTTATGAAAGGACCAACTATTTTCTTCAAATCTACGTTTGTAGCTATTGTGAAGAAATCAAAATGTTTTCTGAACCTATCAGAACATTATGAGGAAAAGTGGTAAGCCACTTTCAGGGAGGAACAACCTTATCTGATGTCATCTAGGTTTAACATGAATTGTTCAAACCTTTATTAAAATAAATAGAACAATGGTCTCTTCATCTATCATGGCAAACGTCACACAAGATCTTTATGCTGTGTTAAATTGACAATAATTGTCCGTCAAATATCAATAACAATAACTATACCCTTGGCAGTAGTTGCTCGTTCATATAAGTACCTAATGTGATTTGGAACCTTTCACCTCAATATAAACCGGTACAAAAAGAAATCAGTTTTCTCCTAAACATCGCCCTGTGTAACGTCGATTCAAGAAGGGCTGAGTAGTTCCCCTGAGGCAATGTAGATTGTTCACTAAATAATAAAATAGGATCCTTGAGATCGAATCGAAAGTGAAAATCAGTAGTTTGATACAATTAGTTGTAGATTTTGAAATAACATTCAAGGCCATTTTTAACATTAATTGTAGGTTTTATAGTCCATATTGATTCAAATGTTGTTGATGCCAAATTATATAATTCTCTGCAATAATGGCAGCAATTATAATATTTCACAGACAATAAAAACAGTCTTTACCATTCTTATTATAGCGAAGACATACAAAATAACTTATGGAATAAAGAAATAGAGCCAAAGGAATGTATAATATCAGAAATGAGAGTATCACAGCTATTTTTTATATCCTCGAAATTGACGATAATAAAAGAGAAAGAATTTCCTGAAACAAATATAGAATAGAATATATGTAACAGAAAAAAGAATGTAATGCATTAATGAACCGTTGAGAATAAAATTGTAACTATACTGATACCGAATCCAGATTCATCTTATCAAACAATTCTCACTATTCAATAGTGTAATAATAATGTTGACTCGTCCAAATTGAAAAATTAGATATTATTATTTGAAACATTGACTGCACTCTACGTAGTCACAAAATCTCGTATAAAATGTTTCTGCATCATCCATCCGGCTCGTCTATAATAGCAGTTCAATCTCTTTATCCGATTGTTTGGTTGAAATTAGGACATCGCTCAATATAACAGTCAACTAACACATACCGTTGATTGAGAAAACCAGACACAAATGATGGGGTTGAAGAAAATGCTTGTATTCATTGCCGATAACATCAATATTGTCGATACAGCGTTTATGAAATTCTGCAGTCATCTGATTTTTGAGGCCAGGGCATACAAACATGGAAATACTCACACTGTTTATGAAATACGATACATGTGAATTAGTTTTGCGAAACGAAAACAATAATATAGCTTTGTCAACGATTTTCTCTATCTCTCTACGAACAGGTACAAAGTTTATTATGTTGAACAAGAAAAATTAAAGTCGATTAATTGACTATAATGTCGAATTCTATCATATGCATTCTGAATAATCACATACAGAAACAAACAATAAAATCGAATCAACAAAAGTCAATTCAGAGCACACAATAATTAAACTATTTTGGGTTGTATAAAATTAGTATTTTAGAACAAGAGTTAATATCGTTATGAGTTCCGGTCATTTCATATCATTTTATAGGCAGAGGGGTTTATAATAGGACTGGCTAGTTATGGAAGGACTAGTGGTCAGTGAGGGTGCACTCTTAGTTGATTCTTCTTCTTTACGAAGTGGACATGAGGTAACGAGAAACCCTTTGAGGTTGGTAATGTCAATGTGTGAAAAAACATGGCCATCTGACAACTTTTGCCTCTTATTCTAGGCAGCTGACATTTTTTTTTCAATATACAACTTATAACGAAACTATTCACACATTTTTAGCTGTACTGAAATGACCTGAAAATTTCTACAACTTAGATAGCCTCCTCTCCTACACCGTTCGACCCCGCATGGTCACGCGAGATGACAGTTTTGTACATTGTTTCCATAACAAAAACCATAGTTTGACGGCAAAACCAAAAGTACTTGAATGACACGGCCAAAAGTGAAGATACCTTCCGGACTATGATATAAATTACATATTTACAGAAAAAAATACACAGGGTCGCTGATATATATGGAAACGGTCGATTATTGGTTAAACTATACGAGCTACTGGAAAAAGTTTAATAAAAAAGGTTTTTTGAATATTTATTAGTTGGTGAAAACTAGAATTATACATAAAGTCGTGGGACAACAATGTTTCATTTTTTTAAATAGAATACCCCATAAGCTTTAAAACTCAAACGGTTCAAGATAGAGAAAAATGGTCTGCACTTTCTCACCTTGACTTTTCAAGAGCTATTCAGTCAATTGAATAGAAGGTACTGTCAACTGTCAACTCTTTTTGTTACATTTTAGTATTATTTAAAAACAAATTCGTTTAAATCCCTTTGAAAGCTCTTGAAAAGATAATAGTAAAAAGTCCAGACCGTTTCTCTCCATCTTGAACCGTTTGAGTTTTATAGTTTGTCAAAGATACAAAAATGTCATTTATAAAACGCGATTATTCGAAAACGGCCAAATCTAGGAACATTATGTGTATCACAATTTTTGCTCAAAATTGAAGGAGAAATTGAAATATTCAATAATCTACAGGGGGTTCCATTTGAGAAGATTCAACTTTGTTGTCTCACGACTTTTTGATCGACCCTGTATAATTCTAATTTTCACCAGCTAATAGATATTTAAAAACCCTTCAACTTTTGTATTCAACTTTTTCCAGGAGCTCGTATAGTTCAATCAATATTCGACCGTTTCCATAGATATCAGCGACCATGTATACATATTATGTACAGGGTGTCCCATTTTGGGTACTTTTGCGGGGTATCTCCGTGATTCTTTTAGATAGAAAGTTGCGGTTTTCGCGACAGTGTGCTACTTTAATGTGAAACTGAAGATGCCGTTAACAAAATTTTCATTGCCCTTTTAGTTTTTAAGATACAGGGCTAAACTGAAAATGTTGCATTTTAAGGTACCCCTCGTATCTAAACTATCAGATAAGTTATGGAAAACCTGAAAACTGTTTCTTATATAACTTTTCCCGTAGAACTCGATTGTGCCTTTGGAATTAGTATACGGGGTCAGGTCAAAAAGTTATCGGACCCAACTTTATTTTTTTAAATGGAACACCCTGTATATTTATAGTCCATAAGATTTGTCTTTTCTTTACCTTTTCAAAAATATATAAGAGTATGCACTTTGAAAAAAAAAATGTTTAGCCTATAACTTCTTGACCTGACCCCGTAAACTTATTCCAAAGGCAGAATTGAGTTCCACGGGAAAAGTATATAACTTTGGATTTTGCCTCCGGAATTTGAATACAGGGGGTCAGGTCAAAAAGTTATAGGCTAAACATTTTTTTTTTTAAAGTGCATACGCTTTTATATATTTTTTAAAAGATCAAGAAAAGAAAAATCTTATGGACTATGAATATACAGGGTGTTCCATTTAAAAAAATAAAGTTGGGTCCGATAACTTTTTGACCTGACCCCGTATACCAATTCCGAAGGCAGAATCGAGTTCTACGGGAAAAGTTATATAAGAAACAGTTTTCACATTTTCCATAACTTATCTGATAGTTTAGATACGAGGGGTACTTAAAAATGCAACATTTTCAGTTTAGCCCTGTATCTTAAAAACTAAAAGGGCTATGAAAATTTTGTTAACGGCATCTTTAGTTTCACGAAAAAGTAGCACACTGTCGCGAAAACCGCAACTTTCTATCTATAAGAATAACGAAGATACCCCGCAAAAGTACCCAAAATGGGACACCATGTACAGGGTGATTCATTTTCAGCTTCAGGGTGCCAGTTCTCGTAAACTATCCATCATAGAGACCAAGGAAAAAAAACTGTATAGTAATGTGCCCAAGAGAAAATGCTGGAAATATATTTCAAGTTTCTAGGATCGCCGCAAGGATGTGTAATGGTACTGTAAAAACAGAAAATCGACATATTTTCCAAATTTCCCTTATTGAACTACTAAAAAAAAAATGTTTAGATTTGGGACGATATTCTTTACAAAATTGTCTCCCGACACTTTCCTCTAAATTGTCAAATGAGACAGCTACAGGAAGTCATGCAAACTTGATGTTACTAAATCGCCCATAACTTCGGAATTTCTAGACCGATTTGACTGTTCTTTGGTTCGTTTCAAAGAGAAAAACCTGGTCTATCCGGTGCATTTGCTTAGGATGAATTGTATTTGCTTAAGCTGACCACACAACATACATTATCAAAGTCAAAACTGTTTTTGAAGTTTTTTAAAAATTTTCAAATGCAAACCCATTAAATAGATGCATGTATCGGTTTATTTGGAACATTTTCTACCATCTTCAAGAAGATTATTTTTGCTCATCTCTTGAAATGGAAGAGGAGAGAAAGGAGACTTCATCGAGATCCCTCGAAAAATACTTTTGAAACTGCCCCTTAGAATTTGAATATATCAAAAAAAAAGAGCAGCTGTCAAGTAGAATAAAGTGCGTCACAAGTCACGACTTATTCTATCGACCATTAAATATCTTATTAAAAAAATCAAATTAACACAAATAAAAACAGTGCAAATGGTCAAAATGCCCACCGCACCGTCGGATCGCTGGCAAGGCACTCCCATCCTCTTGACACTATCAAGTCTACAGGGGCTGTTTCAAAAGTATATCAAGAAAAATTATCTGTATATGGTGTCAAATCAGTTAAGGGCTTCCGAAGTTATAGGCACTTTAGTAACATCAAGTTTGACGGCCTGTACCCGTCTTATTTGAAGTGGCAAAGAGCAATTTTGTAGAGAATATCGTCCAAAATCAGTTTCCACTTCCATTTTCTTTTTTGATACTTCAGTGGGGAAAATTTCGAAAATATGTCAATTTTTGGTTGGCTCGGTAGCGTTACGCCCCTTTGCGGCGATCCCAGAAACTTGAAATATATTTCCAGCATATTACTCTACAGATTTTTTTCTTGGATCTCTATGATGAATAGTTTACGAGAATTGGCTCCCTGTCGCTGAAAATGAATCACCCTGTGCATACTTACAAGATAAAAACCAAGATTTTTGTAATGTATGGAAACAGTGAGATTCATGACTATGACCAGAATTATGCTTATATACGTTGTAGATATCAAATATCCATAGTTTTCAAACACCTACATTGTTTAAAAACATTTTCTTTTCAGGTAAGCCATTGAAGATAAGCACAGCCAAGATTTTCAAATTTGTGGTAAGAAAAAATATATCTTTTGTTAATCAAGCTTAACTCAACTGATTTTATAAAGATCATCTAATTTTAAGTGATTGTTTAGGAATCGTGTCTCGCGGGTGTGCGTTGCGTCAATTATTACTTTCATAATATAACTCTCCAATCAAAAAATAAAAAACAACAAAACATAGTCATCTCTGTTATAATAAATTAGCGAGCGCTAAGCGGAGACTATTCTCAAAATATAATACTTACTATGCATTTTGATTTTAATTAACTTTGTTACGGTTTATTTTTTAAGCTTTGAGATTTCCAAATTCAGGATTGACTAAATTAAAATATTAGGATTAAGGATATTTTGTTAATTAGTTAAAGTAAGCTGATAATGACCATTTGTGATGATTGACACTAATTTTTCTCGGGTTAATCGTATCATTACCATTTTATGAAATAAGGGTAGAGAGAGTGAGTCGATCTTACCGGAGCATTATAGGATATTATTGCCAATCCCTCTTGGTCCGTCCAGGAATTAAGTTTCGTTCGTTATTTCATTCTCCCATCTCTGGTGACTTCTTTGGTTGAGCCCTCATAAATTGCCCCTATTTGGTTATTAATCAAAACATGTCAACGTCAATCTATTGCCAATCCCCTATCTTGAAATCTAGTGACCTTCAATTGTTGCCAATTGTTTAAAATATTGACCTTATAAACAATATACGAACCAATCAGCGGCCTCGAATTGAATGTCAATGTCAGAGGGTCCAGTTTTAGGGACTTTGTGTGGTGAGACCGTCATCGGTTCATTTAGCTGGACTTAGTGAGTTTTTCTTCCCAAGAAAGTGGTTGCTGTAGCACACTTGAGTCGCTGAGTGCGAATTTAAAAGGAAAATCCAAATCTTCAGTCATCCCTTTTCCGTTTTGGTTTTCGTTGATGAACCTGTGCCGCAGTGCATTTTTAAAACAAGGGGATTTTGAGTTCATGGAGATTTTTCTGGCAAATTGATCAAAAAGGCCACATGACATCTTTTGGTGAGTTATTTCTTATACTTTTAACCCCCTCAATCTTATTCAAAGTTATTCAAAGCTAGATTTCAGTCAATTTCAAGGTTTATTTCTGTTTTGGAGAATTTATTTGTAATTATGTGAATTTCTTCACTTACCTCGTTGTGAAGGGCGAATTCTTAGACGTGTTATCTTTCCAGGCCTTCAAGCTTCACGCTTCAAACTTACATCTTCAATCTTCAAGTTATAGTTCAAGTTACATTCAGGCTTTTACTTCAAGTTGAAGTAGTAAGCTCGTTATTATCGACATCGCCTTTTCTGCGAACCTGTACTTCGGCTCCAGAGCCCCTGATTGATTGGTATTGGCAATTCTATCCAACCCTATGATGAACGCCGTTGGAATTAAGACGAAAGGGAGCCCTTAGACCGAACTTACCCCATTGTCAGAACGTGATCAGAAAACCCGCAACACCATCACCATTTCAAGGTACTGTGCGATTAATATCATCTCTTGATCGGTTCTACATAGTTGGGATAGTTATACGCCGTATATATCGGTCAAACACCCTATTTTTATCAACTTACCGGAGTTGGAGGTTAGAATCCGAGTTCACTCTTAAACTTCGAAATAAATGCACTAATCAGTCACACAATGGTCATATCACATTCACTGGTCTTGGATACTAATTAATAAGGGTAGAATCATCAATTAGATCTAGGGAGTAGGCTAGTTTATAATCGAATTTTGGATAATTAACCACATGTGGAGCTGGTTTGCTGTTTACGTTCGGTGACACTACTTAGATATTTTAGATAAGAATAATTTGGTCACATTCCGAAATTATCGGCTTGTACCTGAGACGTGTTGTACATATTTTTGTGGTCAATAAATTCTATTTGTGGGTGAATCTTTGGTATTTTCTTGGCAGGATTTTCCCGTTTCAGGATTTGGGATTGGGGCACTAGGTAAATGGGATGGCGCTTATTATAGTCTGAGGAAGATCAATTTTTTATGTTAGAGAGCTTTTACCCCGCCCTCTCTATACGACTGGCTGGCAATAAATCCCCAAATCCTCCGCCACCTATAGTTCTCAAGAAAATATTCAAGCCTCCCACGAAATTATAAACATAAATAGGTATAATTTTTTTTTCATTGTAACAAATTGGCGCCCAAACGTGTCAAGGGTAGTATTGTTCAGAGTTTTTTTCTCTCTCTCTTGCGTTTTATGACCAGGACCATTGTGTGGTGCATCATAGGAAAACCTCACTGTGTACTGTATGAAATACACAGAAGCGTATTTTATTGTGTCGTGGTATTTATTTATTGATTTTTTATTTTTTTTTTGTTTTTGTTATTTAATTCTGAATTTTATTTTGCTCAGCCTGTGTTTGGAGATCACGTATTTAAGCAAGCTCTTCGAGTGATTTGGTACCTTTTTGTTCATTTTTTTTTTTTTTGTTGTTTTTTTTTTGGAAAGAGTTGGGTTGCTTTGCAATAGCACAAGAGCGTTCAGCTTATAAAAACGTATTTTTTTTCTACATTGACTGTATTCATATATTTTGATTGGATAACATGGACATGGATATTGACAACAACTCAATCGTCGATGATTTGATTAATCTGGATGCCGAGGACGTTAGCCATTCTTGTTGGCCGAATAATTCCGCGCGCCTGGACAGAAATATGGACTCTGGAATAGGACAAACGAGATCATTAATGGATGAAGATGTACCATCTATGGAAAGACCTACCCAACGTGATGAATCGACGAACATCCTGAATAGAGCCGCAATTGCTGATCAATCAAATAGCTATGAGCGTCCACGACCCAGATTCACGGAACAATCAATCCAGACAGATCACATGTCTTCCATGGGAAACCAAACAAATTCTCATGACATGAATTGGGACAGACAAGACAAGTTTCTTCCGTGGCGGTCCCGTCCGAGTATGCGGTCTAGACATGTTGATGGACTGGATGGTCGACAAGCTGGTAGTTATTCGGTTCGATTCCAACAAACCGAACCTGAAAATAATTCGTCGTTTTATCCTTATCATCAGGAAGAACCGGCCTTCGGGAATCGACTGGCGGACATGAGATTTTCACCTACCTCAGTTCCAAGAAGTCAATATCATCACCAGTCGCATCCACCACAATATTCTCATTATGACGTCACCAGATGGAATATATCCTATAACGGACAGTCGAGCGTCAATAGCTTTTTGGAGAGGATAGAGGAGTTGAGGCTCTCCAGAAGAGTATCCAAAGATCAGCTTCTGAAGTCAGCTCCCGAACTATTGTCTGGGGATGCGTTGCTGTGGTTCCGGACGACAACATTTGCTGATTGGGACGATTTGATTTTTAAGCTTCGCCAAGCCTTCCAGCCTTACGATTATGAGTATGGCCTTTGGGACGAAATTAGAAGAAGGACCCAGGGTGCTCAAGAAAGGGTTTTAAATTACGTTGTAGCAATGCAAAACCTCTTCCGGAAACTGGCTGATCAACCATCTGAAAGTACACAATTAGCTATGATTCGTCGAAATTTACTTCCATACCTCCAAAGTCGGTTAGCTACATACGAAATTTATAATCTGCAAGACCTCCTACGTTTGGCGAGATCCGTGGAAGAGACGGAATCTCGAATTCAAAGATTTGTTCCCCCTCCGACCAATGTGAGACAGCTGTTGGAACCCGAGTTAGGCTATAGAAGATCAACCATTAATCTTGCACCTGTTCAGACTAGTCCCTCACCAGAACCGTCGCCATCTACATCTTTTCCAAATCCAGTCGATGTAGTACAACAAAAGCCACAGATCTGCTGGAACTGCGATGGAACTGGGCATCGCTTCCGCTCCTGCGACAAGCCAAAAATTCTATTTTGCTACCGTTGTGGCAAAAAGAATGTGACCAGTCGAAATTGTGAGTCTTGTCCAAAAAACGGGACACTGGCAAGGCACTAGGCCGTGCACCTTGCCCTCTAGAACGTAGATTGGCCACTCAAGATTACGTCCCCCTTCTGAACTTTGTTTTGGCTCACGTGAGAGATGATCAGCGACCTTACCTGAGTGTTGAAGTTTTCGGTAAAAACTTTTTGGGACTACTGGACAGTGGCGCATCAAGAACCATAGTGGGAGAGGCTGGATGGAGAGTACTCAAACATCTGTGCACTCTGTCAAGATCTTCATTTTCTAGTTGTACTGTAGCCAACGGAGACACCTGCAATGTCATTGGCACAATAAATTTACCCTTTAGACTTCGTCAGCGCGTGGTTGTACTGGAGGTGTTGGTGGTGCCATCATTGCCTCATTCCCTTATTCTAGGGATAGACTTTTGGAAGCGGATGGGTATCGTGCCTGATCTCCTGGCGGAAGAGTGGACTTTTCGCAGTAGCCTGGAAGATTTATCAGCGTGTCACCTAGCAGCAATCCAATCAGTCCAATCACTTACGGAAGAACAAAAGTCCAAGCTTGATGCACTTGTGGAGAGGAGCTTTTTGACAATGGGTACCAAGCTGGGATGTACAAAACTGGTTCAACTTGTCATCAAAACCGAAGCAGCACCCATTAAACAACGCTACTACCCTCTGTCAAGAGCCCTCCAAAATGAGGTGAATGCTGAGCTTGAACAGATGCTAAGGGATGACATCATCGAACCTTCTGAATCTCCATGGTCATCACCTATTGTGATGATTCGCAAAAAGTCTGGTGGGTGGAGATTCTGTGTGGACTACCGTGCCCTGAACAGAGTCACTGTTCCCGATGCCTATCCTATCCCCTATGTTTCTGCCACTTTGGACAAGCTTCGTGATGCTCGCTTTCTCAGTACACTGGACATTAAATCCGCCTACTGGCAGATCCCCATCGCTGAGGAATCAAGAGCTCTCACCGCTTTCACCGTACCTTCTCGTGGACTATTCCAGTTCAAACGGATGCCGTTTGGTCTTACAAATGCTCCTGCTGTGTGGCAGCGGCTGATCGATAACGTCATTGGAGTGGATCTGGAAAAGTACGTGTTTGTTTATCTGGACGACGTGATTATCTGTACCCCAACCTTCGCCGAACATTTACAAGTTCTCCAAGAGGTCATCAGTAGGATTTTGAAAGCTGGCCTAACATTAAACAAGGAGAAGTGTAACTTTTGTAAATCCGAACTTAAATATCTGGGCTACGTGGTGAATGCCAATGGTTTGCTGGTGGATCCGGAGAAGGTGGAAGCCATCGTGCAGATTCCCTCTCCGAAGAATGTGACAGATGTTCGTCGTATCGTTGGACTTGCTTCGTGGTACAGGCGCTTTGTTCCGAATTTCTCCAGTGTAATATCACCTCTGACAGCCCTCACGAAGAAGAACACTAAATTTGAATGGGATGAACAGTGTGAAGCGGCCTTCAACAAAATTAAAGATTACCTTGTGAAAGCTCCTGTCCTTTCGTGTCCGGATTTTGAGAAGCAGTTCACGATTCAGTGTGATGCGTCTGATTTTGGCCTTGGCGCTGTGCTAACTCAAGTGAAGGATGGAGATGAGCACGTGATCAGTTACCTCAGTCGATCCCTAACGAAGGCAGAAAGAAAGTATAGTACGACAGAGAAAGAGTGCCTGGCTGTCCTGTTCGCTATAGAGAAGCTCCGCCCATACATCGAGGGAACTCATTTCACTGTCATCACCGACCACTACAGCCTTCTCTGGCTCAATTCTATCAAGGATCCAGTGGGTAGAATAGCTCGATGGGCCGTGCGGCTCCAGCAATATGATTTCTCGATAGTCCATCGAAAGGGAAAGGAAAATGTAGTCCCAGACGCTTTGTCCCGTACTGTGCCCGCCATTGATGCTCTAACCAATGCAGATCCCACTGATGTCGACCAGATATCTGACAAGTGGTACATTGGCATGGTTAGGAAGGTTGAAGAAGAGCCCCTCAAGTATCCTCTGTGGGCTATCATCAACGGTAAGCTTCACAAACGTGCAAGACCCCCTTATCCAGCCTTAGCGGAATCTGAAGATCCATGGTTGTTGGTGCCTCCAAAGGATGACCGTTCGAAGATCATTTCCATGCATCATGATCCTCCTACTTGTGGACATCTGGGCATCTTCAAGACGGTGTCGAGAATATCCCAGACATATTACTGGCCCACCCTGAAATATGACGTCGGAAAATACATTTCCAGGTGTGATACATGCCTGAAGACCAAACCTCTCCAAAAACCATCTGCTGGACTGATGTTGAGTCGTCAACCCACCGCTGTACGTCCTTGGCAGATACTGAGCATCGACATAGTAGGACCTCTGCCACGATCAATCTCGGGATATTCCTACGTACTATCGGTGTATGACGTCTTCAGCAAGTACGTTCTGTTCTATCCCCTCCGAAGTGCGACCTCTGGAAATATTCTGAAATGGTTCGAGGATCACGTAATACTCATTTATGGCTTACCTGAAACCATCCTTGCTGATAATGGACCTCAATTCAAGAGTAGGAAGTTCCAGGACGTGATGAGGAGCTATGGGATAAACATCCAGTTCTCAGCTCACTATCATCCACAGGCAAACCCAGTTGAGAGGACGCACAGAGTGATGAAGACCATCATATCCGGATATGTGGAGAGTGATCACCGAACATGGGACAAGTTTTTGGGAAAAGCCGCTTGCGCCATACGATCTTCGACTAGTGAGGTAACGGGTTTAACACCAAACTTTATCATGTTTGGACGGGAACCTACCTTCATTCCAGCGGTTGACGATGTCCCACAGCACAATACCGTCACCGATTCGGAGTATGACCCAGTTCAAAGGTCTGAGCATTTGAAGAAAGTCTTCAGTGATGTCAGTAAGCGTCTCAAATTGGCATTCGATAAGAGTCGCCAGAAATACGATCTGCGGAAGAGAGACGAACGATTCCAGCTTGATCAACGTGTCTGGCACAAAAATTACGTACTCTCCAAGGCGGCCAAACAGTTTACATCAAAGTTCGCTCCAAAATTTGTTGGACCATTTGTCATCACCAGAATTCTTTCTCCATGGTCATACGAACTATCGGACCCATCAGGACGGATCCAAGGAGTCTGGCATGCCAAGGACTTGAAGTCTCATCCACCTGAGGAATAGTTACCAATCAAATATATGTAATCGGTCAATTAACACTTACAATTTTCAGTTTTGGCGCTTCTTTAGGGGTGACACCTTCTAGCCTTTTTGTAAGTACCCTTCCGGTACGGTCTAGTGGTTGGGAAAACCTGCTCTACAGAGAGGGCGGCCTGTAATGTTCCCTCAATCAACTTGGCGCGAAACTGGTTGGTTGAGTGAATATTCTGGCAAGAATATCTTTGTACCGGGAACTGGTAGTGGTAAAAGTCCACTAAGTGCTCGGTGGTAGTCGATCCTCAATCGCTCCACTGTATTGAAAAGGGTTGTTTGTTTTTTTTTTGTTTGGTGGTATAACTGGGTAGATTGGGTTAAATATTTGGGGATTACTCTGCGGTTACGGTTGAGAAAACTGGGTGGTATAATGGTGAATGTCTTGGGTTGTACTCGTTTTTTTTTTTTTTTTTTTTTTTTTAAAAAAAAAAGGTATCGTCGCTCCGCCTTCGTTATCGAAGTTTTCCTTTTCCAAGAAAAACTTCTTTCCGGGAAGAGGAGGTGTTGTTACGGTTTATTTTTTAAGCTTTGAGATTTCCAAATTCAGGATTGACTAAATTAAAATATTAGGATTAAGGATATTTTGTTAATTAGTTAAAGTAAGCTGATAATGACCATTTGTGATGATTGACACTAATTTTTCTCGGGTTAATCGTATCATTACCATTTTATGAAATAAGGGTAGAGAGAGTGAGTCGATCTTACCGGAGCATTATAGGATATTATTGCCAATCCCTCTTGGTCCGTCCAGGAATTAAGTTTCGTTCGTTATTTCATTCTCCCATCTCTGGTGACTTCTTTGGTTGAGCCCTCATAAATTGCCCCTATTTGGTTATTAATCAAAACATGTCAACGTCAATCTATTGCCAATCCCCTATCTTGAAATCTAGTGACCTTCAATTGTTGCCAATTGTTTAAAATATTGACCTTATAAACAATATACGAACCAATCAGCGGCCTCGAATTGAATGTCAATGTCAGAGGGTCCAGTTTTAGGGACTTTGTGTGGTGAGACCGTCATCGGTTCATTTAGCTGGACTTAGTGAGTTTTTCTTCCCAAGAAAGTGGTTGCTGTAGCACACTTGAGTCGCTGAGTGCGAATTTAAAAGGAAAATCCAAATCTTCAGTCATCCCTTTTCCGTTTTGGTTTTCGTTGATGAACCTGTGCCGCAGTGCATTTTTAAAACAAGGGGATTTTGAGTTCATGGAGATTTTTCTGGCAAATTGATCAAAAAGGCCACATGACATCTTTTGGTGAGTTATTTCTTATACTTTTAACCCCCTCAATCTTATTCAAAGTTATTCAAAGCTAGATTTCAGTCAATTTCAAGGTTTATTTCTGTTTTGGAGAATTTATTTGTAATTATGTGAATTTCTTCACTTACCTCGTTGTGAAGGGCGAATTCTTAGACGTGTTATCTTTCCAGGCCTTCAAGCTTCACGCTTCAAACTTACATCTTCAATCTTCAAGTTATAGTTCAAGTTACATTCAGGCTTTTACTTCAAGTTGAAGTAGTAAGCTCGTTATTATCGACATCGCCTTTTCTGCGAACCTGTACTTCGGCTCCAGAGCCCCTGATTGATTGGTATTGGCAATTCTATCCAACCCTATGATGAACGCCGTTGGAATTAAGACGAAAGGGAGCCCTTAGACCGAACTTACCCCATTGTCAGAACGTGATCAGAAAACCCGCAACACCATCACCATTTCAAGGTACTGTGCGATTAATATCATCTCTTGATCGGTTCTACATAGTTGGGATAGTTATACGCCGTATATATCGGTCAAACACCCTATTTTTATCAACTTACCGGAGTTGGAGGTTAGAATCCGAGTTCACTCTTAAACTTCGAAATAAATGCACTAATCAGTCACACAATGGTCATATCACATTCACTGGTCTTGGATACTAATTAATAAGGGTAGAATCATCAATTAGATCTAGGGAGTAGGCTAGTTTATAATCGAATTTTGGATAATTAACCACATGTGGAGCTGGTTTGCTGTTTACGTTCGGTGACACTACTTAGATATTTTAGATAAGAATAATTTGGTCACATTCCGAAATTATCGGCTTGTACCTGAGACGTGTTGTACATATTTTTGTGGTCAATAAATTCTATTTGTGGGTGAATCTTTGGTATTTTCTTGGCAGGATTTTCCCGTTTCAGGATTTGGGATTGGGGCACTAGGTAAATGGGATGGCGCTTATTATAGTCTGAGGAAGATCAATTTTTTATGTTAGAGAGCTTTTACCCCGCCCTCTCTATACGACTGGCTGGCAATAAATCCCCAAATCCTCCGCCACCTATAGTTCTCAAGAAAATATTCAAGCCTCCCACGAAATTATAAACATAAATAGGTATAATTTCTTTTTTCATTGTAACAACTTGACTGGAATAAAGGAAACTAATTTACTGTAAAACATAAATAGATCTACCAGAACTCCAAGTGAAAGGCGAACTTTATTGCATCAAAAATTATCTTTCTAACTAAATAATCTAACAACAAACAAGTTCAAACTATCAATCAGCAACGGAACGAGAGAATTTGAGGCTTTGCAGAAATGAGGAATTCCGAAAGTCTGTGCACCTGATTCGTTAGTCGAGGCAAATAAGCGTGACTGGATTTTAAAATAGACCTTCAAATTAAAAATTTAAGGAAGCACCAGTTATGTCAATCATCAGAACGATTCGTTAGCATGTAGATGTTTTCTATGATTATTTAGTAAATATGCCAAAAACACGGCTGCCTAATTATTGCGGAATTTTGAAAATTTCGACATTATCGTTCAGCTGTCAACATAATTTTGATCAAATAACTTAGTTGTTTTGTATTTTTGTATCAAAAGACGTATGAAAAGTGGAAAAATTGTACAGGATGTCACAGTCTTTCAATTTATTCTTTTTTCATATTCATTGGCTATTTTATCCAAATTGACATAAATAGTAATGATGATCACATTTTTGGTTGTGGTTCTACGTGAGCAAATGCAGCACTCAACGGGTGGAAGGCATACATTAATCTTGATTCAATGTAACAATCACGTTTTTTACACATAATTGTAGATTCTGCTTCTGCTATCTCCTTCAGTTCAAATCGACGGTGGTTTAGCACTTTTTAACTGTCAAAAGTTGCGCAACCACATTTATTGACCAGTAAGGCCATCTTCACGTTAAAGCCAGAAACCATAATCAGGAAAATTGAAGAAACCAGCACCTGCGCTAGGTTTTCTAAGACGTGTAGGTATTGTGGAGACCACTTGATTGCCTTTAATTCTATTTACTGAATTCAAAAAAAGTACCCAGTAATGTAAGACAGAAAATAAAATATTTAGCTGAATTTTCTCTAAATCAGGAAATCTATTTTGGAGACCCAAGTCAAAAATTGACTTTGTGATAGGCCTTATACTGGAATCACACGATATAATGTAATCATGAAAATGTGTGCGAAGTTTCGCTGGTGATGCGGATTTCTCACTTCATCTGTTTCTGTGTGATGTGATTTGAGCTCAATCGTTACACAAATGGATAAAGTGTTTTTTGAAAAAGGACTGGAAAATTTATTGATTTTTAAATTGGAATGTTCGTCCATGAACTGGTTTGAATCTCATTTTCTGTGGTTTTTATATCGCAACTTACTCCATTACTCTACCGAGGTCTCCTCACGATAAAACAAAATGAAAGAAACTTTGCCGTAACATACAGTTCATTTTTTTAAGAGTTACACTGACTGATCAAAATCATAGATTGAAGGTCGAAAAACATTTTCTATTACAATAGTCATAAATTGAACCGTGATTAGTTTGATTTTGCTATCATCAAAATGTATTTGTTTTGATAAAAAAAATACTTTTCAAGAATAGACAATGATGACAATTTTGGAATTGATGAACAAAACCCTTCTTCAATCGAGAAAATGAAATAAATAATCAAATATTTTATCTTTTCATTAAAATTGACGAGCACTTAATGGCATTCAATTTTTTTACACACCTTCAACGTCCAATTTTGATCATTTCATTGAAATTGAAATGCAAAAGGCATTTATGTACCTGTTACTCATTCGATTTGTATTTTCATTGTATTGATATTGGACAACGCACTTTTTGTCAGGTCCACATTCTTGGAGGTTATGTTGTTGTTGATAAAAAATCATGTCACGTACAGGAAAATGATAACATGATTGGTTGATACGTCTGACAACGTCGCATGCAATCCAGAATACATCTTGTTTCCACCGAACAATGGTGATTTATCGGACAAGCGAAATGACTTCTCAGTAAGCACCAAGAGAAACAGCTGAGAATTCCATTGTTGAATAGGGAAATTTTACCAAACAAATGACTTTCTGAATGATTTCTTCTGAATTCTCCTTGGAATTCACTAATCACACAAATAAGGCTTAACCTAATGGCTTGATAATGCAGGGTGTCCGGAAAGACGGGCTGTTAGCAAAAGAAAATCAAAACTAACCGACTCTACTATTAAATCTACTTATCTGCGCAATTGCAACTTTCTCACTCTTAGGGAATGTTTATCAATTGAGATTTGACATCGGTTAGCTGACCCTGGGTCAACTTCATCAATCATCATCATCAACCAGCCTTTAGATAGTCCACTGCTGGACATAGGCCTCCCTTATAACCCTCCACCATTTCTATCTTGACCTGCCTGTATCCAATTATTTGCGATTCTTTTCAGGTCATCGTTCCAACGTGTAGGTGGTCTTACTCTGTTTCGCTTATCGCTCTGAGGCCTCCATTCCAACAACCTCTTTGTCCACCTGTTGTCACTCATTCTGGCCACGTGTCCTGTCCAATTCCACTATTTGCCCGACGATGTCTTTCACGCCGGTTCTTCGCCGCAGGTCCTGGTTTGTGACGTGGTCTCTCAAGCTCAATCCGATCATTGACCTTTCCATTTTGTGTTGTGCTACTCTGAGTTTTTCCGCGGATGTCATTTGGTAGAAAATACAATCCACGTATTTTCAAAGGCAATGCGGCCATGCTGTGTGCAAAACTTTGACAATTCTGTTTCGATAACCTCCAAAACTAGTACCTAAACCATTTGGTGAAATCAGGTGTATTGGCCGACCATTCGAACACGATCTGAGTCGTCTATGCGACGTAAGTTTACGGTCAAAGACTTGGACTTGAGAAGTTAGTTGCTGACGTCGCGTCGACATGACCAGGATCCGTACACCCCGTTCAGGTGAAAATTGCGGTCCTTGCAATGTCAGGTAATGAAAAAAGACAAATGTTCTCGCATTAACTAGAGGTCCCTACGATCATCCGTTACCGCGCAGCAAAGGATGATTAAAAAATAAATGTTCAAAATGACTACTATGAACTTCTTGACAATAATGGAGTCTATTTTGGAATCCTGCCCGAACATTTGTTAGCATTATTGTAGTTATTGTTGGAATAAAATTCTATAAATGTCTTGGGGATGTCACATTCAAACAAATCAACATCAATTGATCAAAATATTATTAACAAAATAATTCTTCATTGAATTTTTCAAGCTGAATCTTTCAATCATAAAATCGATGTAAAATCGAGATTCTGCATCCGTATCTTGTTCCACATCGCCTACCAACTCCAAACGAATGTTGTGTATGGCGTTACTGTTTATTTAGTAGGTAGTGTTTAACTATCTGGTATATTTCTTTGGTCTATTTAATTTGCTAACAATGGAAACCTGTACCTATTACTGGAATCAACGAAGCAAGTTGTTACACATTTGCTGGAGTTTAACAAAATATATGCACTTACTTCAAGTTCTAGTTTCTGGACATGATTTCTTTGCTTAAATCTAGAATTATGTTATGAATATGTTCAGATATGCATGTTGACAAATTTTCGAGCTATGAAATTTCCTGTTTTTACCGATGTTTAATGTTCTTAATTGCTTCTTTGTAATGGCCATATAAAATTTATTGCATTCAAGGAATCTGAGTAATAACTTTTTCATATGATTCGTTTGATTTGCTGTTAATTAGATTTTATGGTATTATTGGTTTTAAAAATAGTATTGTATAATTACTCAGGTATATACACTAATGAACAAAATTATAGCATCAGCCAAAAATTTGATAGAACTTTCACTTTGAACCTGCATCAGTTATCAAAGAAGTGATGGTGCATTCAAAAATTTTGTCTACAGTCTACGTATTCTGGCGATTTTTTGTTTTAAATGTCTGATGCCCTTTTCTCACGTTAAAAATAGTTTATAAATGAAACTTTTTTTTCTCCTGTGTAGTTTTTAATTTAAAAAAAAGGCCACCGCAAAGGATAGTCTGCTTATAAAATTTTAAACCTGACAATTTGCAGAAAACATAAAAAACCGATCATTTTTGACAGTTTTTTCACATAGTTTCTACATGATAAGAATGGGATGCAGTGAAGATATAAGAATAACAGCTCAATAAAACCACTAAAGAAATAACCATCAGATAAACACGTATTTCAACATGCTGAAAAATGTCCATCATATTTGTAAAAACAGGATGTTTGAGTATTATATTATTTAAATTATATAGATTGAATCACCTTCAACCAAGAACTTCATAAAAGATTAATTTCCAAATAAAAATGATCTTTGATAAAGATAAACAGTAATAATGTTAATTCTGATCAAATGCAAATTCCTATTTATAGGCAAATAGGTATGCAATGACAATTTGTTTTTTACAGAAAGATAATTTGTTTTTAAAAGCGAGCTTTGTGATAACTAATTTGCCAGTATTTATGTTTCTTGTTCAACAAATCAATCAATCGTGAATGGTTAAAAATGGTGATTACATTAACGAGTGGTTTCGTTAATGTTTATACTTATACGTATTAAATAGAATATAGTGATATCAAATAGTAATTACAGATTCTTATAGAGGTTTGTGGTATTTGATGATATTTCATGTGATCTTTATTATTTATATTATAGAGAAGAGAAGGTCGTAACATATGATATTTTTTTAAATAATTCACAATCATCATTTTCAAGAATATTGTTTTGAAGAAATTCATCCTTAAAGTATCAAGACAATCTTGTGGAATAGAAACAATCAGCAATAATTATAGAGAGATTATAGATTAATTGTACTAGATTTTTATTATTGTCTGTGTTGTATTCAACGTTGAAATTTTACTCAAAATCAAGGTAACGGGAGGTAATCTGATGATAAAAAAAAACGTTAGTCAATATCAGCAAAGCAGAATAGTTTATCCATCATATATGAAATATCAAAATTTGATAATAATCTTTCAGAAGACTGACGAAGAAAAAGAGTAGGTACTCAAAACCAAAAAGCCTCAAAATAGTCTTTTTGTACACATTATGATCATAATGAATTATGAAGATATTTTTTGCAAAATAAAATCTACTACACGAACGGCATTGATCGTACTCCAAATATTTTCGTATTCTTAAACATACACGTATAACTATCAAACTACTATCCGGCAAATGCTTAAATATAAATCAATTTCAAAAATAATTTCGTTTGCGTAGTTGAACGTAAGGATAGTCCAAAATAGCGTAGTAGTTCTATAAATATGTGTTAATATCTTGTTCTATGTCGTACCTACTCGGGATCGTTGCAATTTAATAATTATAGACATACACACGACTAATCATCTTATTTATAAGATTATCAGTAGTTTTGTATATTATTGAGTATTTGTTTTCACAACAGAGACAATGATATAGTCAAAGACATTACATTCCGTTGTATATGGTGGATAACAATCCCGAATCGATAATTATGTTTATAAAATGTTCAAAATAATCACTTAGATAAAGGGTGTTGAATAAAAAAAACGGTCGTAGGTGGCTGTGGATTTCTTATTCTATCATGAACTTAGGTCGTGGCCAAGTTCGTATGGTTTGATGGCAACTGTCACAATTGTCACTGAATGTCATCTATTGTCATTATTTGTTGACATAATTTTTCATGAATTCAAATAATGCAGTTCTTGATGAAAATGATATGAAATCCACAAAAACATTACAAGCCTTTTTGCGCCACCATCAGCACAAACAAGAATTTACTCTACAAGCGTTATCTCGATGGAACCAGTGAATTTTTGAACGTTTTTTCGAATTTGGCTTGCCCTCAACCTCTCCCCGTGTCGGTTTTGAACTCAAAATCAATAAAATGGTGAATTGTTGAGTGAGCGAAAATACCATGGCAACACTTGTCGAGTTCTGAAAAGAACTAATTTTGATTTATAAAAACGCACAGAACCTCAAAAACACTAAACTTCTCAAAAATTCGACAACATTAGAGTCATGTATGTAATAATGTCTGCGAAGTTAGCCAAAACATACGTTTTTTGAAACAATTGCAATCCATAGGTGACCGTATTTTGTATTGAACACTCCGCACTCGTTATAAACGTTTCAAGTGCATCAGGGCACTCTATTCTATTTCAGACACAAAATTTCATCCAGATTCTTTGATCAATTTATCGCGATAAGATCATCAAATTATAGATATCAGATCTACTCATATCGATTTGCGTGCAGTCCCTCTTTAGTTAAGTTTCTATTTTGTTGATATCCCGTTATTGGAAAAGTTTTTTCACAGTTTTATCGAAGATTTTCAAGTAAGGGACTTTGTTCAGTCTACCGTCTCATAGAAAGCCTATCAAACAGCAATTCGATATTTTGCTGTTCACTTTCAGTTGACTTAGTCCTATCCTTGATGGTTATTAGTCTGGGACAGATAATGTTTGGCTGATGGTCTTATATAAAATGAGATTGGGGGCTATGATTGAACGTTCACGTTAACTTAACGTATACGTTACGACTGTTTATTAATGCAAATAATGCTCCATTTGTCAACAGCGTAACCATGGTGAAAGGGACATGCTACGTTGACGTAAACGTTCAATCATACCCCCCAATGTATGTTCCAAATTCATCATCTTTTTTCCCAAGGCCGTTCAATGTTCTCTGAGGATCAACAACGGGCGAAACCTACTAATCAACACGATACGCCACGCAAGGTGGCATAGAATCACTTTTCCACGTAGCGTGGCGTGGCGTGGCATGCCGTGTTGATAGTGGGATCTAGTGTCCCCACCGAAAATCAAGCAATTTATTTTTTTTCAAATCTCTTTGGCAATGATGCACTATCTGATAGAACTTTGTTGTCTCTTCCGGGCAGCATTTAAACATTCCGGTATACAATTCAGCACCCGCTCAAATTCTATTGGTCGATTTCAACCTCTCGACCAATCAAAGGTGGAGTGCCGAAACCGATGCCAGTATGTTGAGCGGTGCTGAAATCTAGGTCGGAATGTTGATGTGATTGTGTAGTCTGCATAGATACTTGATGACTATGGTCAGAATTATTTTTTTTTTGTTAATCAATTAATCAATTTCTTTCGGCAGTGACTATCAACTGCTAGAAAAGAAAACCTTGTGGAATTCATGACCCTGTGTCAGGTTTTCTTGCAACATTGAATTTCCTAACGACATTTGTATACTAAGTGGGTATTTTGTCTATACATAATGTACAAGTACTCAAAAAATATATTGTTCCGTTTCTAGGGTACAGAGTGATACAGATTTCGCGTTTTTTGGTCAAGGTTACGTCACGATTGTCACGAATCTCAGCTGATTCCTGAAAGTGAAACATTAAAATCATTGTGACATATTTGAGAATTCAAGGTTGAGGTTATGCCTGAGTTACCTACATTCAATTTAATTTCGAAGTGGAACTGTCACATTTCTGCTTGGCAAATGGAAATCATATGCTACCATCCACATTGAATTTGGCGTAAGCGTGACCTTGACAACCTTGACCACTTCAACCTGAAATTTTGAACTGTCACTGTACTTCCAAAGAAAAAGTTGCTGTAAACGTGTAACATGCTTTTCAGGAATCAGATGTTTTCTACGTCACATGGAATCGGTCTATTAACCTTGGTTTTTGGTGATGGTGATCTTATATTTTGGACACCCCAAAAGAAGTAAAAATATAACTGGCGAAGTACAATTCATCGGTGAAGTCATCCCAAACTAAGTCTGGGGAAATCCCACACCTAAACATAATCTCATATTACTTGAGTGATTTGTGAACATAACGTAAATGATAAAAGGAAAAAAAAAACATACAAATTAAAATATAGTTTCTTTTAGAAAAACTTAATAGTTTACCAAACTTTAAACCCTACCAGGGTTATTTAGTGACCAGTATCGTGGGACTTGGCCGAGGACTTGACCTTTGCTTGATTATTTGCAACGTTACACCTGCCAGACTTCCCTTTCCTTTTTTGGGTTTCGGCTCTTCCTTTGGTGGCCTACCAAGTGAGAGAAGTTTACAGCCCCTTTTTATAGTTTTTTTTTTCTGGCACACGATGTGCCAAAAGTCCTATGATGTTCTCGCAAAAACTCAATATCATCAACATCGAAGATATCTTCATTTTCCGGTAAATGGATATTAACAGAACTAGTTTTTTCATGATGGATTTCGGAAAGGTCGGAGAATTTATTTTCAGTACTTTTCAAGGGCTCGTGAAAAGAAATTGGTTGGACCTTTTTTCCAAAATCTAATTTTGCCATCAAATATCGTGAGTTTAAGAGCATGCAATATTTCGTTATTAGTGCAAGATCCGTTGGTCCATTCCACAAAATAAAATAGGTATGCAGGTACCTACATATTAAATCTAAAAATACTTAAAAAATGTACCAGTTATTAAACCTTATAGGGTTACATCCCCCTCATTTTTCATCTTGCCCCTGAACACTTGTTACTTTTTTTAGATGCTCCATATTAAGTCGCAATCTTAAATTCTGTCTGTAAGGTTTTCAATCTCATTAACCCGGGGATTCTTCGCTCCCTAGGACTTTCAAGACTAGAAGCCATTATATTTTCATGTGATGACATTGGGATTGGGATATTCTTGGGAAAAATATATCAGAGTGATTTCCCGTTGACTTCTCTGATTTTTATATCTGCCGCTCCTAACATGGAGAAAAGACGTTGTTTGCAACCGCCCACTTTGGGTCAGACGCTGCATGGGAATCATTTCAGCTTCACCATCATCACTTCGAGACTTTACCGGTATGGGTGGCCCTACCAGTGTAGCTACGCCACCGCCGGTATCGCTCCCTGGATGGTAGGGTTACTGAGTCATCTCACCAACGACAAGGGCTTGAGGGACTATAACGTGGGTGGAAAGTTTCTTGTGCCTCACCCTGTATCTCGATGACTGCAAACTGCAATAAAGTATTTCCTGATTAAATCTTTGTTTCGTTGAAACATTTTTAATATGGATCTGATATTTCCAAAAACTCTATTATTAAGCTTTAACTAATTGAAATCAATTATATTTCATGAAAATTGTTTTAACTTGTTTTCTTTATAATAATTTAAAAGGTTGATCAATATAATAATGTACATATTGGTGGTTTGTTCAACAATCTAAAATCATTATTAAAAAGGGATTCGTGCATTATCGAAACAGTACGTATCAATTTTCATACATAATTTCCATATTTTCACAATAAATAATTCAAATTATCATAATTTCAAGCAAAAATAAACCAATAAATTGATTCAACTAGTATTGAAAATATGTGAAATGATGTTCTACCGATTTTTCTACAATACCTACCACCCACCTAAGCGTTAAAATAACATGCGGAAATATGATTTTATTTAAACAGAAACGAGAGTTTTCAATAGTTTTAGAAAAAATCAGGCAAACATCATTATTCACATATACAGTATTTATCATCGACAACTCTAATCCAACTTGCATAAGATACAAACTGCACTCCAGAACCGACATGTATTATAATATTATGAATCTTACATTACATGTAAGTTTAAATTGAAATACGGCTTTTATGCTCTTCAAAATCCTTTCCGTCCTCTCGAGGTAATCCGACACTCCTGCTCCTGAGATTGGTTATGAGTGGGACGTGGGTTTGACTATTTCCAGTAAATCTGGCCGTTCTGTCTGAGAGTTGCATTGTGAATTTCAGTACATATTACAATTTGACAATCATTGAAATAGAATGTTTTGTCCACATTTCACGGTGAGCAAACACAAGTTTCAGTTTCATTCTGTTGAAATAGACACGAATCAGAAGATTTAAAATGGGGTGTATAAAGAATTAGACTCCACGTTCAACGATGTAAAATAATTCAGGATGTTCCATTAGAAGAAACCCCCTTTCGAAAACTACTGCAGCTGACAATGATTTACATTTTCAAATTGGTGAGGTGCGATTATCGAATTGGAGTGCCTGAAAATAAATAATTCTCAATTTTGCCATTCGTTTTTTGAAAAAGTAGCACATCATTTCTGAAACTCTACCCCCCTATAGTCTCTATCTTCACTTTGATGGTTCGTTAGTAGCAGGCTCATCCGTTGGCTAGAAGGGAACCCCATGCTTTTTTCCAGAAGCAAGTAGACAGCTACAGACTGACCTACCTGCAGAATATTTTCCAGACAAAAATATAGCTGAAAAGAAAGGGGAAAGCCTGCAATTCGAAATCCAAAAACGCAAGAATATTTTTTGTGACAATTTCATGAATCATCAAGCATTTAGTAAATATTTCAGTCACCCAAATTTTATGGATAATATTTCATTTTTCTGACAAGAGTCATTGAACATGTCGAGTAATATATATTCTTCATCTAGTGAATTCAAATTCAAGTAGTAACAGCAACAACGAGTTAATTAACTACTCAATTTGGTAATACCAAAAGTTAGATAATTTAACATCGACAGAATATTTTCGAGGCCATCACATTGACATTGCCGCCTAATTGATGTTGTGTATGGTATTGGGTTTATATTCAATATACCTTCATTTAGATGAGATAGGTTTAACAAGGCAATGTATTTGAATAAACAGATCAATAATAATTAAATTATCAAGGTTGGGCTATGAGAGATTCTACAACTCTTCGCAGATTATAATTTTGATCAGATTTTTGTAATGCACGGTATCCTCAATTTATTAATTTGGGATGAAAATCCATATAAGAAAGCGTTTTACTCAATCTTGATACTGAAGTTTGCGAAACAACATCGATTTAGATCTCCGGTACCACGGTACGACAGTACTAATCTCTTTCTTGTAAAAGAAGACCCAGAAGCATGTAGATATGTACAGGGTGTCTCCTCAACTCTCTTATCTTGGAAGATATGCGATTTACGAAAAAAATTGAATAAAAAGTCTCATTGTTTTCGAAGGAACTTTATTGTTATTCACATATATTTGACTTATACAGGGTGCTCAGTTTTTTTCTGGGTTGGACCTAACGTTTGAAAAAACGTTACTTATTTCAGAAATGAATCCTACATAAAAGATAAAGGTAACTTTCTATTGGATGTCCTATACGTATCTCCAATAGTTGGGGATATAATAGCGATTTTAATTTTTTTTTTGCAAAAAATGCATTTATTTCAAACGGTGAAAGAAATAAAGATTCATAGTCGAACTCAATCGGGACATTCAAAATCACCAATAAGATGAAAATGTTGAATAGAACACCCTGTATATATTTACGGATTTTGATTGTTCACCAAAAATAAAGGTTAGTTTGTATGATATAGTATATACCTATCTCTAGTTCTTTGGAAAATCTTCTCCATGCAAAAAAAGACCAACAGAAGTCGATTAGTCAGAAATGCCCAACGAAAACGGAAATCATCTATACAACTTGTATCGCCCAGAATGGAGAACATGTAGGAGTAGGACATCAACTTTAATTCTCTGCTGGTGATTTCGTTTCATCATAATTATATGTATGTATTTGTTTGGTTTGTGTAATGTGTTAATACATACTCGTTTTTTCCACATTGAATTTGCAAAGAAGATTTTTTTACATAAAAAAGATTAAATAGCGAATATTATTTGAACGGCTAGGGATAGGTATAGACTATTTCACAGAAAGTAACCTTTATTTTTGGCAAAAACTCAAAATCCGTGACTTTATACGGGATGTTTCATTCAACATTTTCGACCTATTGGTGATTTTATATGTCCTGATTGGGTTCATCTTCTGACATCACCCTGGCAGCCAGTCTAACCGACCGGAATTATATATTATGGTATTGTCTATTGTCTGTAGGAAAAAAATGGCAATCACGAAATAATATGAACTTATATTTTTTTCACCACTTGAAATAAATGCGTTTTTTCCAAAAAAAAAAAAAAAAGTCGCTATCATATCCCAAACTATTGAAAATACATATAGGATATCGTATAGAAACGTACCTTTATTTTTTTATGTAGAATTCATTTCTGAAATAATATACAGGGTGTTCCATTTCATTTTAAAAAGTGGGATCTAGCCCAGGGAAAACTGAGCACAATGTATATGTCAAATATATATAACAATAAAGTTCTTTTGAAAACATCTGATCTGATCATAAACTTTGGATAACGTGTGTAACAAAGAGAGTCGAGACATATGGCAACTGGCAACCCAACTTTGCTTTATTCGAGTTTGTTGATTCTCTTGACGCCGGCGCCGGTTTGTGAGGTTATGAAAATAATGACTACTTTTCTGCAACGCTCTGCAAACTGCAGACGCTCTAACCAATCTTTACACTGATAATAGAAACACAAAAAACAAGATTTAGGTGGTGAAATATCCAAACGAACATGGATCAACAGTATCAAAACAAAGCATCCTTCACTTCTCTTGCTTCTTGCCGGACTGTAATTTTCGAGGGTTTTTCATGTGAAATTCTCTTTGAAAATATTTTTCTAAAGTGAGAAGAAATATCAAATGATATTACTTTCAAATACATTATGAATGAATGGATAGAATCTTTTTTTCATGGAAAGTTACCCTTTTTTTTCAATTGAGTAATTTTGGAAGGTGAATAACTTGAAAACTGTCAATTTTAGCTGTAGGAAAAAGTGTCAATCGAAAGAAAATTTTGCCTAGAATAATGTCTGAAATAATAAATGAGTCATTTCGTTTGAGAAACCTGAGTTTTTTTGTAAAAACTGAAATCTTTCAAAAGACTCTGTTGATTATTGTGAAAAAGATTAGGATCATTTGAATGATACTGGTCATTTAAATAATCCTTTGCAGGAATGTGGTAGCCAATAGGTGTACCGTGCCTGAACAAACTATATCCACCATGACAAAACACGCATTTATTTTGGAGTTACCACACTACTCACACTGTATCAACACATAGATTGGGTTTCGGTTTTCGGTTAGGTGTAAATGACTAAAATTTTCCGAGTTAGATTCTGATATTCTGAGAATCGCTCCTGCTTGGTTTAAAACTAGAAAATGGGCGGAATCAATTTGTATATCAATTGATTCCGCCCATTTTCTGGGTGGTTTGAAACTGAAAAGTTTATTGGGAAAAGTCGATTGGAATTAAAAACCAGAGCAGATTTTCAGAAAACTTTACTCTTGTCTATTTTCACTAAATCAATTCAATACCACCCTGTATATAAATCGATTTAGCTCATTTTCCAAACATCTTAGATTTGGATTAAGCAGGAGCGATTCCCAGAATATTAGAATCTAACTCGGATTTTTTTTGTAATTTATACCTTACCGAAACCCAATTTGTGGACAACTGTAGACTTCGTCGATTTGTCCTTAATCTACCACAACTGTTCCGAATTCTTTGAAAATACTTTCCACTATTTGACAATAAAAATGGAGATTATCACGAAAATGATATACACAGTGTTTCACTGTTGGTTTACGTAAAAGCGTATCGAAAAAACGTACTTACTTACTTACAGGTAGTAGATCGATCTCGGGTATGACTTTTTCGAATTATGAAAGAAAAGGAATAATACAATTAGTTATAAAAAAGTTATGACTACTGAAGTCATTCCAAAAAAATAAAGTAGCTGACGCAGTCATACCAACATAATATAATTCGAATTCCGCACTCATACAAACTCCCATTCAAATAAAAACAGCATTCATTAAATATTTATGAAACGCATTGAAATATTTACTTTCCGATGATTTGTGGAAGTTCTATTTTTACGCAGGAACACATCGTCAATTTTTCCGCAATATCAAAAGAACTTCTTGTTTATTTGACAGTACAAATCAGTCACACCTTGTCTGGCATTCAAAATGAAGACACCCACATATTTTTGCTATTTGGAGACAATTTTGCACAGCCATACAGATTGATGGGTCGCATCTTTCGAGATACCTACTCAGCTCAAAATCCAATTTTTGTACTGAGCCTCAGAACTCTGTGTACAGGATGTCCCATATAAGATCCTCTGCTACGTTATCTAGGAACATATGCGTTTCACGAAAAAAAGTTTGATATAAAGTCTTATTGTTTTCAAAAAAACTTCATGCTATATACCAGAATCAAATATTAGGTCCTCTATTCATGGAAAACCATATGAACGGTGCGGCATACCTGGAGTTATTGGAAAACGATATCAGACCATTACTACAGGCCAATGGTGACATGAATAATATGATCTACCAGATGGATGGAGCCCCGTGCCACAAAGCACGGCAAGTCAGAAATTATGTGCCTTGAAGGAAAAGATCTATAAAAGGAGAGCTCAAGACATTGATGTTCTTATGGATAGAGTAAGGGAAGAAATCCAAATTCTCAACAGAAGTCACCCAATCAGAGATGCCTTAAGAAAACTGGAAATTATCTATACAACTTGTATCGCCCAGAATGGAGGACATTCCGTTTTATCATTGTTATATGTACCTATGTATTTGTTTGATTTTTGTTAATACATACTCATTTTTCCTTTTTGAATTTGCACATTTTTTTTGAATAAAAATAATTAAATAGCAGATATTATCTAAACGGAGATAGGTATAGACTATTTCATACAAACCAACCTTTATTTTTAGTGAACAATCAAAATCCGTAACAATATACATGGTATTCTATTTAACATGTTTGACTTATTGGCGATTTTAGATGTCCCGATTGGGTTTGAACTCTGACATCACCCTGTAGAATTGGCCGCCATATTAACCAACGGGAATAATATATTATAATAGCGTCTGTGAAAAAAAATTGCAGCGTCACGAACTACTTTGAACCTATATTTTTTTTCACCACTTGAAATAAATGCGTTTTTTGCAATTAAAATCACTATTATATCCCAAGCTATTGGAGATACGTATAGAACAACCTCAAGAAAGTTACCTTTATTTTTTATGTAGATTCCATTTCGGAAATAATATACAGGGTGTTCTATTCAATTTTTCAAAGTTGGGTCCAGCCCAGGGAATACCGAGCACCCTGTGTATGTCAAATATATATATAACTATAAAGTTTTCTGAAAACAATAAGACTTTGAGATAAACTTTTTGTCGTAAATCGCATATCTTCCGAGATAAGGTAGTAGAGGATCTTATATGGGACACCCTGTACAAAGAATAATTATCAAAAGAATTATTGAAGAAAGTGGTTTAGAAGCTTATATACTTGACAATTTTTTTGAAAAAACCGCGCATTTCCTTCAGTATATTTACAAAATTATTATTTTTTTTTTATTTGATAAGGAGACCACCGTTAATCCAATAGATAAAAATGTCTGGCATGATGAGGCGTTCTCTCGAGGTGATGGGTTTTGTAGGGCTCTGGTTCGAATCTAGCGGTGAACAGAAACTATTATCTGTACGAATATCCGTTTCTCACCTCAAGGCTTATAAAACTGAGTGGAGCTTTGGTATAATTAATCAGTAGCTGCCAAAAGAGATGATTCAGCTGAATTTCATTGACCTCATCAAACGTCTACAGCACTAGGTGCATGGTGTTGTGTCTTCATCATCACTCTAGTCAAGCCCGTGGCTGCAGTGCAATGGGGCTCAACCTAACCCGCTTGAAGCAAACAAATGTCGTTGGATTCATAAGAACAGATCTAAATAATTTGTTGAACTTGCTCGCAGACATCATTATCTTGTTTAGAGTTCAACTAGGGATATTCTGGACGTGCCTCCATTACTCATGAAAATGCGCTGTTATACTCCCCCCAGTGAAACTGAATGGAAAAATAAACCGTCGAATACTCCCGCATCCCAAGGATAACAAAATATTGGCGGTAAATCTAGCAAGTCCATTCATGACCTTTCGAAATTCATGATCTAATTTGAATATTAGCAAGGAAGGTGATGGAAATGAAAGATCAAAGCATTTTTTTCAATGACAGAGATTTTTTGTAAAAGATTATGATGAATCTAGATTTCCTACTAGTCACAATCCTGTAAATACTTGACCATAGATGATGCTTACTGAAAGATCAATATTCCCCGAGACTCGATGTCTGATGTGGGGTTGTAAGAACCCGAATAATTGGTCGATAGGTCAAGTCCTTCGATGGGATGCAATCATCTAAAAATGTCCGACAGCATAATGACTTGGATTCATGCAGCATTTCAGTCCTCTATTCAAAACGAGCGGTTAAGCCAATAATTTCCTATAGGCTGCATAAGAAGAAACAAGTTTTTGCAACAGTACAACAGTTCCTCTCGAAAACTCCGAATATTGTATCACTCGATTTTTTTTTTTGAAAAATGGTTTTCAAAGAAGATCCAGAAATCGGAATTGCCTTTATGTCAGCATAAAGCAAATTTGTTAAGAAATCGGCACACCATAGCTTAAAAGAACTATGAAAAAATAGAAGCATGTATTTGCTAATGGAGAGAGAATCCAATCGATCGTCATTCACAAAGTTGACAAAAGAATTCATGATCAATCATATCTATTTAGAACTTGTAACTAGAGAAATCCTGAATTTGTATGTATAAGCACCAAATATAATATTAGGTATAATAATAATATAGAAGACTGACTCCAAGTGCGGCACTTTGAACCTGCATCATGAAATGAAAGCCGGCCGATTGCTGTTCGCGTGTGACATGTATTTGATATTAGACTAACGAGAATGACAGACACTGTCTCAAACACCCTTGACGCTCAGATCGCCAACTGAAACGTAGGTCGTTGAACATCTCCGTTTCCGCGGTAAACAGCAGAGTGGAGACGCGGAGCATGTGTTTGAAAGGCCGGTGGTCCTCGTGTGGCTTTCGCACGCTTTACAGAGTGATCCTTCCAAATTGTTATATGTTAGGTGGTATCAGCAGTGCTGCATAACATGCGTATACTAAATCTCTCAGCGAAAGCACGGGTTTTCCTTTGATAGCCTTGCCAGGTGCACACGACTTTCCACAAAAAATAAGTGTGTTCAAAGATTTTTAAATCCTTATCTATGTAGATAACTCCCGAGAAAACTCCAGATTTTCAGAATTTGTGGGAAAAAACTAATTAAAATCCAAAATCAAAAAATGTAGGGCAAACTTTTATTGAACCCATCCCTGTATATCCCACTCATGAAAGCTATACAGAAACCAAGTTTTCATTCATTAGATAGAGTGTAAGAATTAAGCATTTTTAATAAATTGTATTCAATCATCTAGATAGGTTACGTAAATATCTTCAAAAAACCGTCATCAGGTCTCTACTTCTAACACCCTGTATTTCGAAAACGAAGGTCTTGCGGAACCATATTCATAAAAACTTGTATGTTCATTTTTGGGCTCTGAATGCGTACATCTCCTATGACATCCCCCATGACATCTTCCCATGAATCACCCTGTGTATATATTATTGAAATCATTTACTATGTTCCAATGAAAAATCAGAATTGACACCAATTTTTTCATTAATCATCTCGGTTCAAGTAAATGGAGTATGTGCTGGATTTTGCCTTTGAAAGAGATCTTCATCACCATATTTTGTCTTTTGATATATTATCCACTCACATAAAGAAGCAGAGAGCTTGCTGGCAAAAATTATGCAGTTTCCATTAAAAGGAAATGGCTGACTCGAGATCATGAGCAAAAGATGGACGGGGAAAAATGTATTCGAGTACTGTGAATTGTTAACTTACATCATTTTCATCTTTTTCAAACATTTAAGTGATAAGTGAATGCCCAAATTTGAATAACTCTCGAAAATAATTATGCTTTTATATTGAGAAAACCGATGTCATTGTTTATTCTTGTATTTTGTTTTCGGATTGTTCCGAAATATTTGAAACGCACACTAGTCTCTGCTCGATTGTTTACGAATCAAAGCAATAAGAATGGGATTGTTTGCGACAATCGCTTGCCCATATCTTCAACTTTCCATCGCTAAAACACACCATCAAGATTTCTGGCTTCTAGCTTTATCCATAAAGCTAGCTTTTATTTGAAGCTATTCATTAATAAAATGTGAAGCCAGAACGCATGGACGAGTCAGTGACGTCATTTCCTGTATTGTTTGCCCGGCAACACCTTAGTTTGGTTTTTGATTTATTGCTGTTTAACTTTTCTAGCATGAAGGTATTCAGTTAAAAACAGAATTGATACAGCAATCCCTTTGGGTTGTTTTCCCATCAGTCAGACCAATCCATGAACGTTTCTGCCTACTAGGCTTCATCGGCATGAATTGGTGCAGTCGCCTTCGGCTAGTGCTACAAACCTTCATACTCGTAGGAAATGGGTATCATTCCATGCTTGTTGCACAATTTACTATTGGAGCAGACACAAAATGTAGTAATAGATTAATGATAACAACAAATGTATATCTATTACGTCTGTAATAGGCATCCCAACTTTGGATTCATCTCAATTTTCGTGTCTCACTGACAACTGACAAGTGTAAAAGAATAGTAGAGTGTCATAGATCCTAAGGACATCAGTCGGCAAACTCACCAACAAGTCAATGCGAATAAACATCCTTTACAGGTGGATCATCCACCATACTGACAACAAAGTCTAAAAAAAAGATGCCAGAATTCACCTTAGGTTGAGGGAAATCATGTCATCGCGAGCTCACGCTTCGTTTTATGCTGCCCAATTTCATCAATTATTTATTCTAGGGCCTAAACGTTTGAAAAAGAAATTTTGTATATGGCCACAAAATATGTTCTAGTTTCGATTAACATTATAAAAAAAAGTGAAAGGGCATTGTGTAAAAGATATACATTTTGAAAGTATTTCATGAAGTATATTCAGTTCCTGGCACAAGATAATCACAACGTTAGATCTCGAGCATCCGGGGATGTCGACCTGAAAGATGTGAGGTTATGAAATGGTGAACTGTGGTATTTCTCAGCACTAAGTTTTGGTGCTGATTCTAGCCCTGATATTCATCAATAACCAGGTCTTCTCTGATATTAGAGGTTTGCTACTTTAATCATTTAAAATGAACAGAATTAGGCAAGACTGGAGATGACCATCACTGAACATCAGCTTGAGACTTGGGACCTGAACTCAAGTGAGAGAAATAGCTTCCAAGCTAACTTCCAAGATATGCTTGATTTTTCGAAACTGAAATTATCACACAATTAGTTTCTATTCAAGCAGGGCTGAACCAATAACTCCTATACAGGGTTAGGAAAAATTACCAAAACGGTCGATTATTTCAGAAGATAAGGATCTTTTGATAAAGATTCGCCTTTCAGTATTCAAGAAATCAATCTCCGTTATAATTTTATCTTGAATTTCTTGGATGGATTGGCGCCTGTTGCTGTATACTTTTCCTCTAAGGTATCCCCAAAGAAATGTATCGAGGGGTGTTAAATCAGAGCTGTTTGGTGGCCATTTCATTGGGTCATTTTTGGCAATCCACAGTTGGTAATTATTTGACAAGAAGTTTGTTACAGCCGCAACACCATGAGCAGGAGCTCCATCTTGTGATAATATTTAGAAACATATCTAACGCTAAACTACACTGAATTTTCAATGTCATTCTCCAAAAAATGTAGATATCTTTCTCCAGTAAGCGATTCGTTAAAACAAAATTGCCTATTGTTCTATCTTTCATTAAGCCACACCAAATTCCAATCGACCTTCTTCCGGAACGTTTGATTTCTACAAAATTTTGTGGATTTTCAATCGACCAAAAATGTAAATTATGTTTATTAGGTAGGGAGGCAGTGTTGAAATGCGCCTCACAAGTCCAAAGAATTTTGGTAAAGAATTCTGGGTCTTGACCCAACCTCGTCAGCATCATCTAGCAAAATTCCAAACGCCATTGTTTGTCGCGATCACTCAAGCCTTGCATAGAAAAATATTTGAAGTCATGCAATTTATGTTTTTTTTTAAGTTGTTTGAATTCTAGTACGAGAGCTTAGGGTTAGGCTTAAGCCACGACTGCAGTCTCTAATTGAATGATTTGAGTATCTAAAGAATGTGTTACCAAAACTAACTCAAACTAACCCAAACTAAAAAATACAAAATTTAATGTGTTACCTTGGAAATACAGAAGAGTATCTGGTTTAACATTTTCGTTACCCAAAACTTGTCTATTCTTCCGTTTAAGTGTCTTTCTGTGTCGCAATTGTTTATAAATATTTGTAAATGTCTGTGAGCTTGGCGGGGCCCTGTTGGGATATACTCTTATACATACAGTGAGGACGTAAATAGTCCCCCCCCCTCTAACTTTTGAACGCATTAATATTTTTGACTCAAATTTGGAGGTGTTGTTCAGGGTAGGCTCTACAAAGTTTTGACCTCCAAAAAAAAATTTCAACTGTCAAACTGACAGCTGGGCACCATTTTGAAACAAATTATTAAATGGAAAAGGAGGTCATGTGATACCTTATTTGAAAAGTCCTTCCATTCTCTTTTTACCCCCAAAGTTTGAAGTCCTTAGCATTTTTCTTAAGGAAATGGCGCCATATCGAAAATAAATTATTTGGGTCAAAATACTATCTCTAATTCTTAAAAGAACTTTATTAACAATGAAAAAACTAACCTATAACATAAGTGATTGTTTCTACACAAGATTTAATAAAAAATTTCAAAAAAAGCTAATACTAAAGATAATATTAAGAACGAAATCATGCAAAATTATTTAATTATTAATTCCTTATGAAAAATAATAAAGACTTCAAACTTTGGGGGTGAAAAGAGAATGGAAGGACCTTTCAAATAAAGTATCACATGACCCCCTTATCCATTTAATTTTTGGTTTCAAAATGGTGCCCAGCTGTCAGTTTGACGGATGAAAATTTTTTTTGGAGGTCAAAACTTAGTAAAGCCTACCCTGAAACACACTTCCAAATTTGAGCCAAAAATATTAATGCGTTCAAAAGTTAGAGGGGGGGGGATTATTTACGTCCTCACGGTATATTCGGCACGGGCCATACGCCTATTTTGATTGCAGCGAAGGAATATCTCAACAACACAAACTATTTATATTCGGAATAAGGAGACAATTCTCCATCGAACTGTGATAAAATATACAGGGTGTCCCATTTAAAAGACTCAATAATCTGTCAAAATTCCCTATCACCGATTCGATTTTGGGTTTTTGGACCACGGATTCTGAATGCTGGTGAGATTTACTTCAACTTTGATGATTCAAACGTTTCTCTATGATCAATAATAAGAAAGTTATCCAATGGCTAAAATATAACGGAACACCCTGTACACTGTAGAATATCCATATTATAGTCTATTTCATTATATACATACATTTGCATATTTACATAATTAAAGACATATTATATTCGTAATAACGAACATCTAGTGGCATAAGTCAATGTAAATTAATTTGATCATAGTTATTTAGACCCAAGTATTATTTCTCATTTCTTGGAACAAGATCACTGTCCGGGTAGAAGAATACCTTGACAAATACAACCAAAATCGTGTAAGATAAAATTTAATCAATTAGTAATCAGTCGATTTACGGAGACTATTTAATTAATGAAGTTGAAGAAACTTTTGTATTGTGCATATAGTAATGGTTCTGCATCACTGGGTTCAAAGTCATATTCGATGCTTAGCATCCTTGGTCCGAGAAATTTCCTGCACTGTCAACATGATTTTATTCAGATTACAGATAAAGCGCCAAAATTATCTGTTTCAATTTCTTCTGAAAATTATTCATTGGCTATTATACGAATAAATGAAAAAACACAGTGAAACTGATCATAGGACTCCATAATGAAAAAAGTATTCTAGAGAGTGTCAATTTATCACTGATAGAATGTTTAATGGCCGATTGCACCAACCTATTTTGAGGATACTTAACGCTAAGGGACCCTTAACTTGACAGTTTTGCATGCAAATATGTCAAGTTAAGGATCCCTTAGCCCTTAGCGTTAAGTATCCTCAAAATAAGTTGGTGCAATCGGCCATAAATCTTTGAAAAAACCACTACTAAGTACAGGATAAAGTCAAGCGGCCGACATCGTCCAGAAATAAAATGAGAAATACATAGTTCTTGACGCATCAATTTTTTTTTTGATAATAAGCAGAAATATTTTTTTAAAACATCGTCATTTTTTCACATCGAAAGGATTTTGAATAGAAATACGCAATGGCATTTCCAAAAAATCTTTCCAAGCCAAGATAACGCTAACGCACCGGCACACTTAAAAAGATAAATCTATCAATCAAGTGAACGTTTTCAACGAGTCAATCCAGTTAGCCAGCCTTTCCCTTGTTTCTAACTTCTCTCCTTATCATTCAATTTTTTCATCTCATCTCCCTTGGCTAATTTGAAGCAATTCGACATGGGGTGAAAGTTTGTCGTCATGCAATCCATTCGACTGCGAACCACGATTTTTTCATCAAGGAACTTTTTGCGGTCCAGAAAGTAATTTTCGAACCGTCCAAAATCTTTGTCTGTAATGGACCTTTTTTATAGACGACCCTGTCGGGAACAAATTGGCTATCAATCAACCGGGTTATTAACTGAGCACATAAAATTGTTCATTGTTGATTATCTTGATATACGATATTGAGGAAAATTAAGTGTCTTGCATTTAGTGGCGTTGACCGTTGCGAAAAAAAAAATAGAAATGTATATGTATTGTGTTTGAATCAAGTTTCACTACTAGTTATTATTTATGCATGTGTTGTCAGCATACTCATGTACGTTATCCTAGTTACAAGAATTGGATGAAGGTTTATTGTGTTAAAAGTAGTCAATGTATGGGGTAGTTATTGTTCACAGTTAAACAAATTACACGCCTACCAAGAGTAAAGCGTCGCGACGCGTCGAAAATAGTAATCGATTGCAGGGACTTTGAAATTACGCGCATGCAATAGTTAATGTTATTTAATAGCTATTTACCTAAGACTCGTGCGGAAAAACTAATTTTCCGCACGAGTCTGCCGTTCACCGACCGACGCGTAGCGGAGTTCGGTGAAGCAGCTGAGGGCGGAAAAACATTTTCCGCAAGTGTTAGGCACAATAGTTTTTCTACAGACGTGCGGAAATAAGGATATGATTCGTAATTTAAAAGTTTCTGATGCAACTAATGACAAATAAATAATAATGAATGTCGAAATGTGTAACTAAGCGACCATAGTTACCTGGAAACCGGGTTGCTGTTTGCTTATGATATTGTTAATTTTTTCGCACTGGTGCGGGAAATCTGATTTTCCACACGGATATCGGTGCGGACGGTGCGGAAAATTGAATTTTCCGCACGGAATTTTCCGCACGGCTGTAAAAAATAGCTATTTACCTAACAAGTTCGGAAAATTAGTTTTTCCGCACGAGTCTGCCGTTCACCGACCGACGCGTAGCGGAGTTTGGTGAAGCAGCCGAGGGCGGAAAAACATTTTCCGCAAGTGTTAGGTACAATAGTTTTTCTACAGACGTGCGGAAATAAGGATATAATTCGTAATTTAAAAGTTTCTGATGCAACTAATGACAAATAAATAATAATGAATGTCGAAATGTGTAACTAAGCGACCATAGTTACCTGGAAACCTGGTTGCTGTTTGCTTATGATATTGGTAATTTTGACATATCCGCACATTTTTTCCGAACGGAAATGTCGTGCGGAAAAATTTTTCCGCACTGGTGCGGGAAATCTGATTTTCCACACGGATATCGGTGCGGAAAATTGAATTTTCCGCACGGCTGTAGGAAATAGCTATTTACCTAACAAGTGCGGAAAATTAGTTTTTCCACACGAGTCTGCCGTTCACCGACCGACGCGTAGCGGAGTTCGGTGAAGCAGCCGAGGGCGGAAAAACATTTTCCGCAAGTGTCAGGTACAATAGTTTTTCTACAGACGTGCGGAAATAAGGATATAATTCGTACTTTTAAAGTTTCTGATGCAACCAATGACAAATAAATAATAATGAATGTCGAAATGTGTAACTAAGCGACCATAGTTACCTGGAAACCTGGTTGCTGTTTGCTTATGATATTGTTAATTTTGACATATCCGTGCAGAAAAATATTTCCGCACGGAAATGTCATGCGGAAAAATTTTTCCGCACTGGTGCGGGAAATCTGATTTTCCACACGGATATCGGTGCGGAAAATTCATTTTTCCGCACGGCTGTAGGAAAACACTTTTTTGTCATTTACTCGAACCCGTTTATCTGACCGAGTTTATAGTAAACATTCCTTGATTGACAAAAAATGCGATTATTTATGATTTTTACAAGAATGCTAGGTGTGAAGTGTTCAGTGTATGGCGTCAGGTGGATATTTTTCAAGGTTTATAAGTTTGACTCCTACTAAGAGCTAAACGTCGCGACGCGTCAAAAATATCAATCGGTTGCAGGGACTTTGAAATTACGCGCATGCGGAAGTACAAGTTATTTATAAACTTTTTTGTTATTTACTTGAACCCATTTATCTTGATCATTCCTGAGTTGAACCGGTTCATTACCTAAACCTACCTAAAAGAAATCATTGAGACTTGGTTGACAAAAAAAACTTGTAAAAATCATTCGTAATCGCATTTTTTGAAAATTAAGAAATGTTTACTGTAAACTGGTATAACTCAGGAAGATGGAGAATAAATAAGTTCGAGTAAATATCAATAGAATTTTCTAATAAGAATAATAAAATGGACTTTCGCATGAGCGTGATTTCAAACCAAAAAACTGAAACCGAATTATATTTCCGACGCGTCGCGACCCTTCGCTCCTGGAGACGTCGATTTTTTTAAACTTTGGAAAATATTTACTTGTCCCCAAACACTGATTACTTTTTACTGATATTGAGACTAGTGTATTCTTGTAAAAATCGTCCGTTATCGAATCTTTTGTCAATCAAGACATTTCAACTAAAAACCGGTATAACTCAGAAATGAGTAGGATAGATGAATTCTTATGGATAACATGTACCTTAGCATGCGCGTAATTTCAAAGTCCCTGCATTCGATTTATATTTTTGACGCGTCGCGGTGCTCAGCTCTCGATAGGCGTCGATTTTTTTTTAACTGTGAAATATATCTACTTGACCCCATACATTGAACTTTTTTTCACAGAAAATGAATATTCATATTCGTTTTGGAGATATTGACATGCGGAGTTCTAAGTGAAAAGCCATGTAGAGGATTTTTTAACAAGAACGATATGTCACCAGTTGTTATTCTCGAAAACTTTGATCTGAATAATCGCATTTCTTTGATTCCCATTGATCGCATCGTTGAGAAATTCGAAAATATTCTTCTCCAGGATGATAAAACAACAGCCAGGCACCAAAATACTTCACTTGATGTAAATAGTTCATTTTCTTTCAAACCCACTTTTATACATACATACTACAGTACTTGAAATGTTCTGGAAATATAACATGCGATAACCTTCCATTGAATAAGTGTTAAGGAACTCTTGAAGTTTTCAGTTCATTGTAGTTTCTCCTTTCCATCTAATCGCACATAAGATATTTTGTCCATTGGATCAATCATGTACAATGGAAAGCATATGAATTCGCACACACAGTTATTTTTCGACAACCCTCGTATTATGCATATAGGTGAATAAAACCAACACACATGTGATCTGCTAGATCGTTTCACTGTCTCTGATCACGTTTCGTTTGTTTACTTCTATGATTTTTGGTTTCAACCATGAATAACAATAACTATCAAGCCACTGTGGTGAGTATTCTGTAATTTGTTTAAGGTGATATACAGGGTGTTTCCTAACCTCTGTGACAAAATGAAAGGGGTGATTCTTCGCTTAATTTTAAGACGAAAATGTGGTATAACTTTTTTTCGAATTTCGCTTTGTTTCCAAAATACAGGGTGTTTAATTTTTTTAATTAATTTATTACGAATAAATTGAGAGACAATAGTTACTCAAATACATTATTGGAAACTTTCATACAGTAGGCAAATGTCATGAAGAAAACAAATAATGTGGTTGCCATGGATCGAAGCAAAAAGCCTACTTTGCATCATATTGTTATTTTTGTGTAGTCCAGAGACATGCAATAAAGTGGTTTATCTCAAAAATTACGCAAGATACGATAAAAATTTAGGAGATCAGAAAGTTGCGTTTTTAGTTGAATAACCTGAGAAAAAAATGAAAATGACACAAAAAGTCAGTGGCGTACATTTTTTTCCCAATAATATTGGTTGAAGTGCCGCTCGGGACGCCACTGTATTCGATAATTTTTATTTGTTCATGGCAAAATGAGCCCGTTATCACTATAAATACCGTTACCAAACTTCAACAAAATCGAGTAAAAGATAAATTGATTAAAAATAAAAAACTAATCAAAAAAAAAATTAAACACACTGTATTTTGGAAACAAAGCGAAATTCGAAAAAAAGTTATAACACATTTTCGTCTTAAAATTAAGCGAAGAATCACCCCTTTCATTTTGTCACAGAGGTTAGGAAACACCCTGTATATTTAGTAATCTGATATAAAAGTGATGCAATTAATGTATTTTTTATTACCTTCTATTTTGTTTTCCACATAAATATCTTATATACTAGCCAATAATTCAATTGCCCTTCGTCCTTCGCATCACTGAATAATATATTTGAGAAACCATGCATCTTGTTGTATTAAGATTATTTGAACTAAGCTAAAATAATCAATCCCAAAACCAAAAACCAGCTTTTTTGATTACTCATGAGTTGTTATTTTAACAAAAGTGATGTGTTACTATGCTTTCCACTGTACAGGGTGTCCCATTTTGGGTACTTTTGCGAGGTATCTCCGTTATTCTTATAGATAGAAAGTTGCGGTTTTCGCGACAGTGTGCTACTTTTTCGTGAAACTAAAGATGCCGTTAACAAAATTTCCATAGCTCTTTTAGTTTTTAAGATACAGGGCTAAACTGAAAATGTTGCATTTTAAGGTACCCCTCGTATCTAAACTATCAGATAAGTTATGGAAAATGTCAAAACTGTTTCTTATATAACTTTTCCCGTAGAACTCGATTCTGCCTTCGGAATTAGTAAACGGGGTCAGGTCAAAAAGTTATCGGACCCAACTTTATTTTTTTTAATGGAACACCCTGTATATTTATAGTCCATAAGATTTGTCCTTTCTTTACCTTTTCAAAAATATATAAGAGTATGCACTTAAGAAAAAAAAAGGTTTAGCCTATAACTTTTTGACCTGACCCCGTATACTAATTCCGAAGGCAGAATCGAGTTCCACGGGAAAAGTATATAACTTTCGATTTTGCCTCCGGAATTTGTATACAGGGTCAGGTCAAAAAGTTATAGGCTAAAAATTTTTTTTTCAAAGTGCATACTTTTATATATTTTTGAAAAGTTAAAGAAAAGACAAATCTTATGGACTATAAATATACAGGGTGTTCCATTAAAAAAAAAAAAAGTTGGGTCCGATAACTTTTTGACCTGACCCCGTATACTAATTCCGAAGGCAGAATCGAGTTCTACGGGAAAAGTTATATAAGAAACAGTTTTCGCATTTTCCATAACTTATCTGATAGTTTAGATACGAGGGGTACCTTGAAATGCAACATTTTCAGTTTAGCCCTGTATCTTAAAAACTAAAAGGGCTATGAAAATGTTGTTAACGGCATCTTTAGTTTCACGAAAAAGTAGCAGACTGTCGCGAAAACCGTAACTTTCTATCTTATAAGAATAACGGAGATACCCCGCAAAAGTACCCAAAATGGGACACCCACGTTCATGTGCCGGGCTATGTGCAACTACAGAGTTGACAATATACATAATCGGATAAAAATTTGATAAAATTATAAAATACAAATTATAATAGAATTGTTAGTCCAAATAACAAATTTATATCAATAAGAATCTTGGCGCGATTCACAGGTTATTTCATCAATAATGCGAATGAGTTTTTCTGCTTAAAAATAAGAAGAAATGTTCTTATAAACATGTACCTTTCCAGAAAGAATTACAGGGTGCCAAAGTTTTTTTTAAGTTTCTCTCGTTTTTTTCTGGAAAATCTTCGAATAAGAGCTGTTTACACTACTCACTAGTCGAATACTTTTTTATTTTTGACTTTGAGATATGGAGCAATGATACGCAAAATGTTGTGACTTCTAGCAGGGTGTCATAATTTTAAAATTGAATGTATCGATTATATCGAATCCAAATGTCTTGAGAATAGTAATTTGCTCTTAACGACGTTTACCAGGCAAACTTTTTCTGTATTAAAATGACAAACGAATAAACTTCTTCATTCAACAATGTGATACAAGTACGTATAGAAAAGTTATGGCTAGTACAAATTAGTTTACGGGGCACCATCTACAAGTTAAAGCCATACTGACGAGATAAAATTCGAGTTTCACATGACAAAAAACTATAAATGCAAAGTTACTGTATCGAAGCTCTTCCGCGCACATGTTTATAAGACTTTTCGTGTTGCAGTGACCATTTCCTGAATTTTTTCGCATTATCAATGAAACGGCCCGTATTATAGACACATTATCACAAACTGAAAATCCAACAGAACGAATATAACTAAATTATATTCCAGGCTTATGTGATCAATTATAGCTTGTTTTGAGTGATAAATATAAACCAGTTCTATCATGTGGGCAATTTATATACAGAATTAAAACACCGGGAAGATTTTGGAAAACAAACAGATGTCTTATTGGAATATATAGCAGTTCGTGTGTGGTTGAACGCAGAACAATATTTCGGACCGACTGATTAATGATTAAAAAAAAATAGTCAATAGTCGATATGGATCAAATAATCTTATCAAATTCAACGTTTTCCATGAATCATAGCACTATCGGTTCTCATTTATTCTGAAATAACGCAGAGTTCATGAAATTTCACATTCAACATGTACGTTTGTTTCCTAAATTTGGGCTGATATTTTGTGGTTAATATTTACAACGAGCATCTCATGCTAACAAAACTTACTTCAACACAACTCAACTTAGAATTTCGTCGTTTCCCACAAACGCTCAGCTTAGCAGGTATGTGAAAATTTGATAAGATTTTTTTCAATATTTTCAACATTGTTTTGTGCTCGAATTGGGTGTATAATGAGTGCTACGTTTGTCTGATCCACTACAATCGACTACAATAATAATTATCAATTTAAGATCTGATAACTATTCGTTTCAGCTCCCTAAAAGAAACCGAACATAAACGTAGCTGAAACTATGCAACTCTATAATCTAGAATCATTGTGCCAATTGGCCGCTTCTAAATAATTACCAGCTTCACTTTTACTAGTTTATAACTATAGGACTACAGCGTGCTCATTTTTTCAGACAACCGCTTCAGCTTTTACGATTTTAAAGGCTGTCCGAGTTTTGCTAATGGACTAATAATCTTTGGTTGAAAATGGAGCACTGTATTTTCAACAACAGTGAGCTACACCTTTACTGCACTTGAAACATTGATGAAAGTGGAATACGTAAATATCGTAAATATTATGGAGTATGTGTAGCCCACTTCAATTATGAATACTTTAAGTTTGTAGTAGTTCAAAGATACAACGTATCATCTTTTTTGTGATGATCAAAGATCAAGGATCGCTGTAGAATGGAGATACTGAGTGAAAAAGTTAATCCCATCTTCAAAAATGATTGGTCTGCAGAACTATTATGATTCAATGACCACAAACTCATCATCTCAAATAATCTGGAACGCTAAAACCTGAAGACTCATATACGATCGCGTTTTTTGTTCAACTAAACATAATTACTAGATCGGAAACATACATAGCAAACCAGTTTTAAATGCCGATTCCGTTGCTATTTCAATGAACCTATTAGGTAACCAGTCATGGTATGTAATTTATTTGCTTAGTGTTTTCTCTGTCAAGGATTATGTCTTTCTAGCAATGGAAATTTTGTGGCGTCAATCAGTTGGAGCTTGATATCATTATAATGCGATATGAAGGTTTTGAAATTAAATATTTTAAAATAATCTGATCTAATGAGCGAGAAGTGGGTAATTGGTATAGTTTATACCCGTACCCTTCTCAGAATCATAATCTCGAAAATGGTTAAAAACTTGTCAGCCATTTTCTAAGTGGCAAATCCAACTTTTCCATGGCAGAAAAAACTTGAGATCCCCTAGTATTCTGGTGGGAATTATTCTACCCCATGAATAATTACTGTTTTCAGAAAGTGATCATCATTCCCGGGAAGGATGTTTACATGTTTGATGAAACATGATGTGTTTGTAGTTGAAAACAACGAAGTTAGTTTGTTATTATCATTATCAATATTGATTTTGATGATAAAGGTGGTACATTATGGATATAAAAGTGGTTGATCTATCGTTTGTATCTACAGTTTGCTATATAAAAATATGTTCGCAAATGCTTCGTTTTTTCTTTAAAAAGATTGAGATCATTACCCTTATTCGCGCAACTGATGAACATGAAATTCCTAATTACATGTCAAAAAATGCTCAATTACTACTTAAAACCCACTAAATTTCATTTGCATATCTCCACCGGTTTCAGAGCACTCAATAATTCTTTAGTTTTAAAGAAAAACTTTAACACTCCGTATCTCAGAAAACGAAGCATTATTGCGGACATATGTTTATATAGCAGACGTCATTATTTTTTCATTCAGAATCACCTCCTGAAGTTTATCACACTTATTGACATAACCCTGTATATGTGACGATATTACATTAATTATTGCTACGTAGATATGTCGCCCCTCGCGAGAAAAACCACCGACAATTTTTTTTTGAATAAAATCAAGTTGCAACAAAATGTTGCTCAAAGTAAAATTCAATAGATGAATGCTTTCAAAACATCCGATTCAACTCTTCTCCGATACTCTGCCGCGGTGTTTGTCAAACTTTGGTTGGTATTTTGAATATTGAATTCATTAATTTTGTAAAAGCTTTGTGTCATTTGTCATTTTTTGCTTCTAAACTTCCCAGATATCCTTGATATGCTCTAACTGTGGATTTATTTTACAGTACCAATTATGAAAAGCACAGAAAGCTATTCTGTTTTAAAGTCAATGGACAATGGGGAACTTTCCTTTTTTTTTATTGTATTAGAGTGTGCGTTCATGTCCAAAAACACCGTATACCAAATATCAGCCATTGAATCGCACTAGTTATTTTACAATAAATGATCAAAGTTGACATCGACGCTGAGAAAATTCAAACGAAACAAAAAGACAGGGAAAGTTTTGACGTCATAACGCGTATCTTTGGCAACCATTTGAATGTTTGAAGTCTGATGTGACATTGAGTTAGTTTATTTCGTAGTTTTTGAAAAAAAGAGGATGGTATTATAAATATTGCACTCTGCCGCAGGCCGCAGTGTAGGTACTAATAATTCAACTTTGAAATTTCCCAACAACTTTTTATTCGCGTGCCTGATGACGAAAATCGGCAAAAAAAATTGCTCAGAGTATGCAGAAGTAAGAGAATGGAGAATATCTCATTGAAAAACAGTGCTATTTATGTATGTGGAGATCAATCTTATGTAATATAAATACCAATAATTGTGTTTTTACATTTTTAGAGATTTTATTCTTGAGTACGTACTACTCCGCATATTACATATTATAACAAATTTAAAAAATGGACCTTGCTATTTCATTTTATCTGTATCCTACAGTATTTCAGGCGATGAGGTATACAAAAGGACAAATGGACCAAAACTTTAATTTCTCGAGCAAAGGTCATTCTTCATAAGAATTTTCACTTACTAAAGAAAAACGATTGTTGATGGAAAAACCAAAGTCTGTACAGGGTCTTTGAGAAGTCGGAAAATCAATTTATTTCTCTTTCCACCCACATTCATAATATACTCAGAAGTTTTTAGCAAAAATGTGACTTGAAATATTCTATTGGTTCACAGTGTTGATAATGGATCAAAGAAGACACATTTTTTCTATTTCTAGTTATGTATTTCGAAGAAGGGGCAACAATTAATACTTTCAACGTAATACGATAAATATAATAAAATAAACCAATAATTATTAGTGATTAATAGTTAAGGCATAATTCATACAAATTTGTAAACCAATCGATACCACACCTTACAATAATAATGATTACCCAGACACTTGAACTACTTTTTAGTAGAATACAGATTTGAATTGAAAAAATTTTGGCTTCACAATTTAATTTTTTCTTTTTGCCAGAAACTTTCATATGGCGGGGTAATTCACGCTTTCCGCTTGAAAAAGAGATTATATTTCAACTTTTTTTTATTTTTGAAGGGTATTCTTGCATAAAATATTGTTTTTTTCATCGACAATCATATTTTTTCAACAAGCAACATTTTTTTATAAAAATGACTTTCTCGTGAAATAAAAATTTTGGTCCATAATTTGTCCTTCTGTCTACCTCATTGCCGAGCATACTGTATACTGGTAAAATAAAATGAAAAGGTTCATTTTCGCAATCTGTCTGTAGTAATATGTTACCCAAGAATAAAATATCTCAAAATCTAAAAAGACAATAATTAGGTTATGGTATTTTTTGTCAAAGTACATACACACATAAAAATGATCTCCACATACACATAAATAGCACTGCTTTTCAACGAAATAATTCCCCTCATTGCTTCTGCATGCTCTAAGTATAGTATTTTATTTAACGAGCATATAATGGGCCAAATATTACACGAGATTAAAATTTATATCACGAGCCGAAGGCGAGTGTTATTAATTTTATTCGAGTGTGATATATTCATTATATGCGAGTCAAATACAATGCTTTATCTACAACTGTCAAGAAATTTGGAAAAAAAGTCACTAAATAAAGCCAAAAATAGTTGTGTTTAGGCCCACTGCCCGTGAATAAAGAACCTGCCCGTGGATAAAGAACTATGATCCACGCGTTACTGGTAATACTCGCTTATGATTGTCCCACTGGCCGTGAATAAAGAACCTGCCCGTTGATAAAGAACTATGATCCACGGGTTTCTCTCAGGCCGTGTAATATGTGGAACATTTTATATCTATAGATAGTTGCAAAAAAACACTATTTTTTTACAGTTTTAGATAAAAAGCTTTATTCCTCTAATATCTTTCAAATAAAAGAAAAATTGAAAAAAAGCGTTTATTTAGCTTCGAGGCTATACAGTGTGTCTAGAATAAAATGATGTACATGGGAATATTGGAAACGGTAAGAGATACGGCGTCGCTTGAATGGAAGAAAAGTTGCGTATTTGTATGCCCAAAAATAATCTACTTTTGTTTTATTTTGAATCGATACCGTGATGTAGATACAGGGTGAAAAAGAAAATGTCCATATTCGAAAAACTACAAAATTTTGCTTATTATAAAAGTCAATATTTTCAAATTTACAGGATATGGGTAAGAGGAAATGACGATTCTAAAAACGGCATCAAAAAATGTTGTAGGCCCACGATGTTGCGTCCGGCCGAGGCCAACTTTGGTTTTTCTTATGGAGGCCATATTGAACTTCTCCATTTTCATGGTCCGTATTGAAAATAATTTCCAAAAATATGACTTCCATAAAAAAAACAGACTTGACTTTGTCTGGACGCAACATAGTAGGTCTAGAATTTTTTTGACGCCGTTTTAGAATCGTCGTATCCTCTTACCTATATCCTGAAAATTTGAAAGTGTTGGGTTTTATAACAAGCAAAATATTGTGTTTTTTTCAAAATGAACCTTTTCTTTTTTCACCCTGTATGAACATAACGAAATCGATTCAAAATGAAACAAAGGTAGAATATTTTTGAGCATACAAATACGCAACTTTTCTTCCATTTAAGCAACGTCGTATCTTTTACCGTTTCCAATATCCTCGTATAGTCCCATGTACATCATTTTATTCTGGACACACTGTATACAAAAACATACAATGTGAAAAAAAAACAAACAATATTTTAAATACAGGGTGTTTTTTGATTGAATGCCGATACTTAAGGGTGATAATCCTTGAATGATTTAAAGGCACAAAGTTCATATGGACATAGGTCCTCAAGAGCCTAATTTTTAAGATACAGGGTGTTGAAATTTTAAAAACTAAATGATTTTTTTATAATTACTTTGATACTATTCCAGATATCTTCATGGAATTTGGTACACGTCTTCTTTGCATCAACATACATTTTGTGATGTACGAACAATTTTATTATTTTAACCAGTAGCGTCCGTACGGGTTTTGCACTCAATATTTTTGGAGAAAAAACTTGTACGCCACTGCTTCCTTTCAAAATAAAAATTATTTTTAAAATCTCTATTTATTTCTGAGCCAATTTGTTGTCTTTATTTTTTTTCGTCCGGTGCATGGTTTTCGCTTAAAAAAATAAATTCTACTTAATTGCATTGACACCCTGCTGTGTCTTCCAATATTTTTAAAACAGTGGCGCCCTCTTCAACATTCCCATGCATATTGATGCATAGAAGACGTGTACCAAATTTCAAAAATATATCTAGAATAGTATCAAAGTGATGATATATTTTTTTTTTTTTTAATTTCATCTTAAAATCTAGGCTCTTGCGGACCCATGTCCATATGAACTTTTTGTTTCAAAATCATCCAAGGATTATCACCCCTAAGTATCGGCATTCAATTAATGAATGGGCTAAAACATAATCTCTAATTAAAAATTTGTATCTCCTGTAGTTATCACAGTTCTTGATACTCGAAGGCAATGAATTAAATTCATATAATCCTCTATGCATCACTGATTTGAGCATTTGAGTGGTGTTACAGCGATAATTCAAAATAAAGTCGTGCTTATTTCTGGTATCATGTTCAGAAAAAAGTTTAGTTCTATCACAGACATACTTAGGTAACAGTTGGTTTCTTATTTTGAAAATGAAGAATGTACATTATTTACTACTTTTTGTTTCACAGAAAATAAATTTAAAACATTTAACATAGTATCTATTGGTGTATATATATCACGGTGTTAAATGGATCTCATAGCCCTATTCTGTATTTTCTGGAATTCCTGTATTTTATAATCAGGAAGATTAAATAGTAATGTCGAACAAAAGTCTAGGTGTCCTCAATAATAATTGAAACATCGATTTAGTACGACCAGTGATTCACACATTTTTGAGTAAATACAAAAAGAAAACAGATGTGAAGTTGGTTTTCTCAACTGTCAAGTATTGGGGACATCATTCAATATTCAATGAAATCGATCAATGCCTATTTTTGAAAGGAATATGACGTCTTCGTCGACAACAATGAAATAATTTATTGACATTTCTTCCGAACCAGAAATCATATCGATTGACATTTCTTTTCCTCCTACTGACATTTGAAGTTTGTATCGCTGCAAAATATTACTCAAGACAGTGGTTCAGTCATAATAGCTTCATCATTAGTTTAATAAAAAAAAATATCCATCCAAAGTTAATTATAATCCTTTTTTCTAAAAATACTCTTATCGATTAACCTCAATCATTTTTCCCTGAACGGTTATTGGTGTTATAAGGATTTGTGCACGAGTAATGTATGATTATTATTGAATTATCGTTGCGTTACATTGGAGCGATATGGGGTTTATGCCAGAACTCAAATGTATGCTGCATAATATGGCATAATTCCATAATATAATAGATTTATGAAAATACTGTATTTCATTGTGATTTGAACTTCTGTGTTATCGAGTACGTGTCTTATCCACCTGAACTGACAGCTGAATTGTATAGGTCGTAATAATACATGATACTACGTGTCGTAGTATCATGGTAATAATATATTATATTTGATGGATTTCCATGGAAACGGTGTTCCAAGAAACCATTGAACTCCATACTACGTACCTGGAAAGGACCCGGTCATTGTCTTTAACGACTCGTAAAGTGTGTCATTTATCTCCATGTATAGGCCAATGGGTTAGAAAGAGACAGGTATCCGTAACTATCGCTATATCTCTACTTGATTCACTCTCAATAATGAGCGGTTCCGTTCCAGGTACGTAGTATGGAGTTCAATGCAAAAAACTAATACATCACTACGACTTGCCTCGAGAAACAAAATCATTGTTTCAACGTCAACTCCCAGTATGTAATACTAAGCATCTCCGGCTGTATTAGGTTGACCATGATTCTGCAAAATATGTTCACTCATATACTCATATGAGAGGTCAGCATCAGCTCCAGACCCAGTTACCAATTAGGAAGTTCTGTCTTCATAACCGAGTCTCTGTCAACAAAGTATCATATTTTGTCATTTTCTTGAATGCCTATTAGTCTATCGCTGTACCAACATCATCTGGATCCTGAGAGTGGTCTCAAGAGACCATTGCTATCAGGAATATGATATGTATCTCACAGCTTCACATATCGATACAGGGGTGATATCCTTGTGGAAGAAAAATGCGAGTTACTTGATATAGATTACCTTCGAAATCGAGGTGTTACATGATAGATTCAGTTCCTAAAACTAGTGGTCGCGGTGAAATGGAGCCATGCGCCCACTCACAAGTCGAAATCACTAATAATACTAAGGCAAAATGCACCACCAAAATAATGTACAAAATAATAATTGGACATGAATATTATAGTTTCGAGGTTTTCATAGTGCCTGCAAAGAGTTCATCAAAATAACCATCCAAGAGATTAAGCATCGGGAGCAATAATTGATTGTCACACAGCAATTTCCATAAACGAGTTTCTGGTCAGTAAAAATATTCCTGTCGCTCCTTAGCCACCTGAACTCTACCAGGATTTGTTTTCAAGAACATCGAGTCGCACGTGAGGTCCATGATCAGAAAAGATCATCAGCTTTGTAGGTTGTCGGTTTACACGTGTCAAAGGTCCCAAAAATATGTTGCGCAAAAGCGGTGATGATGAAAGATCGTTCGCTTCCAAAAAACGTGCGAACGGCGAATGCGCGATGCTCTCCGCTCCAAACAAATCATTGCTCAGACTGAAAACGGGATAAGTGACCAAACGAAATGAGTCCCATCCCGACCATGTATAGGAAATAGGTGCCCATGTCAGCTGCACTGTGGCTTTTGCCGCACTCCGTATACATGTTATCTAATTTATTACCTTTTATCTTTGAACCTTGAATATCTGACTTTTCAATCTCCAATATTGCGAAAGTGATAAGAATCTGATTATAATATTTAGAATTTTGGTCGAAAGCTCCCCGCTAACCCGTTTATGTTCAAAAAACCTAATGATGGTGTACAAATCCCACGGTATACAGGGTGTCTCACGGTCTATGGTACCTTAGACGTTTACGGAAAACTAGACATAGGATCGATCTGAAAAATTGGCTCAGCACATAAACGAGTATGATCTATATTTTAAAAATGTTTTCAGTTCTGCAGTGTTGCCGCTTCTACCCAAAAGTCGTGGCAACTTTCTTATTGTAAATGGACCACCCTGTATATTATTATTTTTTTGGATTCCTTGACTGATTCCAATCACTTTTGCTTGATATACTCCTCCTATACCTATCGGCAGCGGTTTTCGAGATATAGATTAATTTATAATATTTTTGTCGTAAAACACATCAGTGGATTGAGTTGAGGGTGCTTCAAATTCATTGATCTTTTTCCTATACACAAAAATGATAAAAAAGCTCTTTTTCAAATGGAACTCCCTGTATATTACTTGAAAAATGAAAAGACCAATAAATTTTCTTTCAAATGGTATCCCATCCCATGTTCCTATACCTAAACCTTCAGGTTCTACAAGAAAAATGCATTTGTCTAAAAAATAAATTATATTGGTATTATTGATAATATGAAACATAATGTAGTTTGCTACTGAAAATAAATTGTTATTGCTGTGTGACCTGGCATCTATACGTTGCCCTAGAAACTACATTATGTTTCATATCATGTATACCAATATAATTTATTTTTTAGTAAAAAGCATTTTTCTTGTAGATCCTGAAGGTTTAGGTATAGGAACATGGGATACCATTTGAAAGGAAATTTATTGTCCTTTTCATTTTTCAAGTAATATACAGGGGGTTCCATTTGAAAAAATTGATTTTTTATCATTTTTGTGTGAAGAAAAAAGATAAATAAATTTGAAGCACCCCTGTATATTTTCAGATCGGTTTCTCCATTGGAACCATATAAACCTACCTTCCCCTAGTCGGCATAGCAATTTCAACTCTCCACCGTTTTCAAGTAAGAAATTATTGAACTCAATCCACTGATGTGTTTTACGACAAAAATATTATAAATTAATTTATATCTCGAAAACCGCTGCCGATAGGTATAGGAGTATACCAAGCAAAAGGGATTAGAATCTGTCAAGGAATCCAAAAAAATAATAATACACAGGGTGGTCCATTTAAAATAAGAAAGTTGTTACGACTTTTGGAAAGAAGCGGCAACACTGCAAAACTGAAAATATTTTTAAAATATAGATCATACTCGATTATGGGCTCAGCCAAATTTTCAGGTCGATCCTATGTCTAGTTTTCCGTAAACGTCTAACGTACCATAGACCGTGAGACACCCTGTATATTTCATAAACTGCCCTTACAAAATATCCACATACTTCACGAGCGTCATTAATCCATCCAACAATCTATTTTATTTTTAACGTAACCAAAAGGTTATTAAATTAGTTACTTGGCTTATCGCATAGACTGACTACTAACGGTAAGTAAATCAAATTATTAGGTGCGTAATAAATGTGATTTATTTCGACACGGCATGCGGCATGTATGGCCAGACGTTAGGCAGACGTTTTACAATATTAAAGTATCGTGGTGTTTTCGCATTGGTCTTTTGAAATTTAAGTGCAATATACTGCCAGTTTGTATCGGCTATCCAATTATTGTAATTTATGGATAGCTCTGGTTGTTTGAATTACAAAATCATCAATTCCTCTGAAGCGCGGAATTTTGTAATTTACATTTAATTGCAGCATTTCGTCGCCGATGCATTCGTTGTTAGCATCACTTTGCTGATGGGAATATTTTTGTTAGTATTCGTCTGTCTGGGACTGATTATTTTTATAATCTCGAATCTGTCTTCAAAGCTTATAAATATGCAGTTCCAAATTCGTACAGGGTAGTGATTTGACAAGGTTGCACCGAATGAACTGGTATGGCTCAACTTTGTTCATTGAATTTCATACGATAATTATCATTATTATATGCGGATATTCCATAGGTTTGTATCTCTTCCAATCGTATAAGGGAATTTAAAACAGCATCTCATGTTCACATAGACTTTTTATGTAAAAAGCGTTATAACAAAATCTGATTCCATACTGTACACTTCATCATTATGCTCATTTCACTGAAAGGTCTCATACACGATGGTTTTGGTTTACCGATCCAGTGGAGGCTAGTCCATAAGCGCTGCAGTGCTGCAGAGCTCCCAATTAAAAATTAAGATGTCCGCAAAAATAATTATGTTTACGAGTCTATCAAATATCAAAATTTTTCATTACCAACAAACAAATAATGTATTATTTCGCTTTCTCCAATTCTCCATTCGCTTTGGATTGGACTAATAAACTTCACACAGGCGCAGGCGGCCACAACCGATACCAATGGAATAACATACAAACTCACTCTATCGCTGGCAATATTCAACTGTGCCGATTGATGGAGCACTGTGCGCTCCTTTGCATACCCCCGCTGTACCACCCTTCCGTCATTGCAGTCAAAACAATCCATATTCCAATGGGCATTTTAGCGTTTAGCCTGACAGTTCGCTGCATTACGTACAACGTGCAGAATATTGCATTACGAAGGACGGTGCCTGTTTTGCTTATCGAATTTTTTCGCAACTGTCTGGTTACGGTAGTAATAATTTCTGGTCATTTGGCTTTTTGAATATTTGTGAGTAGGATTGATCTTGAAAACAATAAAATTAAGTGTGCGACTATGTGATTCTGTTTCCGTGTACTGTTGACAATTATTATTGATTGTGTACTATGTGGAACAAGTGGTTTTCGATCTAAATAATGTGAAGAAGTTTTTCAAAAAAAGAAAGAAAACCTAGAATTGAAAAAGAAAGGTGGGCCATTACCAGATATTTTTATTGAAAAATCTGGTGTAGGTTAAGGAAGAACTTACACTCGTGAATTTAATAGATAAATCCATGTAAAAAATGCATGGATTTGTGGATGCGGCAAAAAGAATGCGTTATTCCATTTTCCCTGCTTACTTTTTGGTGGTGATGAAGCTTGGACGGAATTAGGGATCACCTATCTAGACCATTTGAACGAAAATGTTGGTACAGAATCGTTATAAATGTTGAGAGTTACATCCATGTGAGTAGTGCCCTCCTTATACCGGTTTCGTCCCGAATATGGACACGTCAGTAAGACAGCATGGCACCACTCACATACATGATGATACCATAGAACAAAGTTTATATATTCGAACATGATACTAAAACAAACAAGATATGATCACGCGCAGGTTTAACTGACGTTATTGTGAGCCCAAACCTCAAAATTCATAGGTTACCTAGGTAACTGGGTTACCATGATACTAAAAAAACAAGATAAACTCACGCCATATTACAATAACTCTCGCACATCCTCCTCAGTTGTCATCACGTGAACTACCTCAAACCTATACAATCAATGTCACGTGGGGACGTCATGCTTGAGCCAGTTCGAATTCCAATCAGCAAATGGTTACTAGGTTACGGTATTGATGTTTTACTTCTAACCTCACTTTGGGCTCGCAGTGACGACATGCGCGGCTTGGTTCTAATCTCGTCCAGCAATCGATCATATCTTGTTTGTTCTAGTATCATGATCCACATACATCATACATGTTACTTCCGACCCTAATCTGGGGATGAATGTGCAGCGGTTGTTTTGAACAACCACCATCTATTGGCTCGCAAATCAGCGAATGCGAATAGATGTGCATGGGGTTAGTACTGTACCCACCTTTCCGTTCAACATCGGGTAATCGTAAAACAATGTCTCTTTATTCCATGGACGGGAGGAGGAATAAAAGATATTTATGGAATAATTTAAAAAATATATTTCAATAGTCATTCATTTTTAAAATTAGTTTTAATAAATTTATAACGATAACAAGCATTTTTTTTAGGTTAAAGTTTTGTTCTCTAGAGTTTTCATTCAAATGGGCACACCTTAGCCGCTTTCCAGCTAGTGCTTCAAGCTCAAGCACCGATTAACACCGTGTTTGGAAAGCAAGAGTGATCCTGGAACACGTTTGAGCTGCTCACATACACAAACGTCAAAACTATCAATGGAGTGTTTATTTACGTTCAAGCCAAGGCATCTCGACATTGTGATTATTGTGAAAATTAGTGAAAATATTGTTTATAAGACATTCTGAGCTGAATTTTGTATGTTTAGGCACGGATCTAGTCAAAAAAGATAAAATTTGCCAACGTTTTGATTTTGAATATGACAGCATTTGACTGATTTGACGTTTGGCTAGTTTTGCGCTTCAAGCCCACATTTTCCGGGTGGTGCTTCAGGGGAAAGGGGAAGGTAACGCGGAGCTCCAAACGCAATACAGCTGGAACACGCGTTTAATGCTTTTGCGCGCACAAATTCTCGATTGCGTGCACAAAATGGGCAGCTGGATAGCGGCTCTGGTGACGTCTCTTGCCGCGCTTGATTGGTCAGAAATTTGCGAAGCAGCCTGCCTTTTCACAAACCTTGTTCAAATGTCAAAACGTCAAAAAAATCGCGCGAACTATTTTAAGTGTGAGAAGTCAAAATAATCGATCGGAACTTTCCCTAGTGGAGATGAGGGAAAATTAATTCTAAATTAGGGGAAATTCCATAAAAAAATGCAGAACACCCATAATATTATCCACAAGGCGCCCAACGACCGATACCGTGTATGGAAACGTTGACGCTTGTTAACAGATTTCGTATAAATGTGACTTTAGATGTGGCGATACAGATCTCATCCTTTAAGATGTGATAGTGACTCATTCCAAATATACTATCTGAATAACTACTGAAAATATTTAAATAAACCATTTCATTCCAGTACATTTCAATAATCTCTAAGGTTAGTAGTTTATCTTGTAATGCCAAGCTATAAACTACATGAAATATGAACATATTGTATAACAGCCCCACGGTCACATTGTATTAATTGGCGTACCATAATCTCTGCTGCAAGCGTCCAAATACTGAACGCCGTTCAACAGTATATCTATTTACTTGAGAATCTGTTAGCATACAGGAAGCATTTAATATAAGCGACATAGATCCGAGTCTCAAGAGACATGCATGCAAACCACAGTTGGCGCTCCATGCGATCTGTCCGTTAAATCCGTTTTGAGTTTTTCCTGTTAATATATTTTTCATTGGATATATGAACAACCGGAAAAAACCAAGAGCTCAAAGACGGATACTCATACCGAACGTGGTTTATGAATTTCAAAATACATTTCTTTCTTGGTAAGGTGTGATTGTTATCCTCCACTAGTGCACACGAATCTACACTTGTATACACCGCGGCGTTTGTTATGCTGTTAGTGCAGACAGTTTATAGTTTTTGTTATATCAGTGTAGGTTGCCCATTACTGCAATAGGAGGTGTGACGAGTGTAGCGTAGTGTAGAATAAAGTGGGGAGCTTATTTCGTTTATTTTGTAAACAGACCATTTAACCTATAATAAAGATAAACAAAAAAGAAAATCGTCGTCCAGCTGCAGTGAAGAATCAGTGTAGATCTTATCAAATAAATTAAAATGGGTGAGGAAAAAAGTGACAAGGAATGTGTACAGTGATAAATTTTGTCATTCTGTAAACTATTTTGTGAACAGTCCACAGAGATAAGTTGAAGCGGTCAGCTAAATCTCTTCATGGCCTGCAAACCACATAAATACGGTCAACTACTTTCTATAGTGCATCCGATTATTCCTATTGTAATGGTCCAGACTGCAATACTCTTCGGATGTACAATATCTTTCGGCTAATTTGTTCAATAAATTTCTGTCAATGCAAAAATGCCTTTTGAATTCAATATCAGTGTAGGCGGTCTCAAAAAACTCTTTTACACAGTTTCGTTTCTTGCGGTCATGTGTATTTAAATTGATTCGGTCAAGCTTTCTTCAGAATCAGAAGTAGAAGATGAGAATGAATCATCATCATCGTCAAAAAGTTCAGACAATATAATCCCTAATACTTCAACTTTACGTTTCGAATCATCCATCGTGGGATTGTTTTTGTTCGTTTATTTTATATGTTAGAATATCTGCAGAATCTGCATTAACGCGTTTGTTGAATCTCCTCTACACTGACGGCCATGACTAACACCAGCAGTCTGCACTAACTTATACCGAAATAACAAACACACCTATAGTTGTTTGTTCTTATTCAAGACCGCAAGTGGAATTAAAATGAGTTTTTTTAATTTACTCTCTCATGTTATGTATAGATAAAGGTAACAGTTTGCAAAATGGAGTCCTCCTTTCGCCGTATTAAAATCAACTTTTCCCGTGAACATTTTATTGTTGATAGTGAGTACAAAATCACACTGAAAAGTTAATGGACAATTTGCATACATTTCCAAATAACTTGAAATTTTATTTACGTATTCTAGACAATATTAGAAAGTCATTAGCGAAAAAATGTCTCCAAAATACCCAAAAATATTATAAACACATGAAAAAGAAAACGCAAATTCCACTCTATGATCTGAAACGAGTGGGTTTCGGCTGAATCCGAGTTGCGATACGCTACGCTAGATATGAATATGACTCCGGCATGGCATAAAGACATGATTTCAGAAATCCTGATGACTTTCTGCTTCTGATAACTGTTTCTTTCAGAGTCTCTCGTAAAAGGTTATGGATATCGTCCAAAATAACGACGAAAGCGTTGATTTTTGATTTTAAGACGTAGCATTGTGGACTGCAGGTCCTTGAACTTGACTGATACTTTTTAACACTCTATATATTATCACTATCCAAATTGTTCTGTACAGGGTGATCAGTAAAGGATAGCGAGCGGCCATATCCCCGAAACTATTCATCGTAGAAGCTTGCTAGAGCAGCGAATCCGAGAGGTTATCGTGTCGTTTTTTTTTTTCAGAGTAGAACTAAGTCAGACCTAGTAGGTTTTGTTAAGAATATCATTGAGCATATGAAATCGCATTTGACGACATTTTTAAGTGGTCGTGACTAATTTTATAATCAAAAAACCTAAAAAAAAAATAATTCGTGAAACATGTTTTTTTGCATTTACATTGCTCTATCTGCGGAAATATGTAAGGTACAAAGCCATATTTTTTTTGAATTGAAGGGCATACATAAGCGCTTCTAACAGAGGTAATATAATCTTCAAGTTCGTTTGTTTGTGTGCAAAAAAAAATCATGTAAAGTCTGAAATCTATATTTTTGTAGTGACATTTTCAGTAAGCGAAAAACTTTTTTATTTTGAGAAATTTCATTATACATGCAGCAAATGAAATGTTAAGGAAACTATAAGGAAAATTTCAAAAAAAAACGCTAGTCTATCTATCATAGTTACTGAGATATGATTTTTTAAAGTTGCGACAACGACCGCCGCGCCGACACGTGCATCGGTGCCGTGTTCTGTGTGTATAATAGGCATGGGGGTGTATAGGTCGATGTTTAATCGATGTCAAAAAACATGTAGAATTTTTATACAATTATATTGTTAATTTATTTGGTTATCAAAATCGATATATGGTATGTGATAATTGAGACAGGCATAACAAATTTTAGTTAATTTAATGAAATGCATTCACAATTATTGTTAAATAATATACAACCGTATTGAACTATTTGAGTGAATATGAATTCATCAAAAATGTAAAGTAAGTTGATGAAAAGAGAGTAATTATTTTTTTAATTATGAATAAGTTCCGAACTTTTTACTCTAAAAGAATTCTACCACGTCAATTTCTTCCGGATCTGCTTCTAATTCTATGATGTTATTGCAGGTACGGCACCTACACTCAGTACAACATTGTAAGCCTTCTTTGACACAGGTACATTTACGGTTTGCGCAGTTTTTGTCCGAACAATAGATTTTTAGCGATTGACGAACAAAGTCAGGAATTGGCTTATCATTGGAGAAAGTTGGATTCCACACCTCGTCCGTTAAATTCCATCCTGAACCATCTACTTTTATAAGTGGCGTTGACAAATTGCTACTGTACCATATTCTAAGTTGATACATACACCTGAAATTCAAATTTAATAATATTATTGAATAGTGTATATTATTAATTTTACCTTAAAAAATGCTGATAGAGAGCGCCTTCAGTTGGAGGAAGTTCTGATGATGGTTTATTTGTTGAAGTAGCTTATTTTATTCGTAGGTCATTCAAAGTTTGTATCTGAATGTCTTTGTTTTTGTAAAGTAGTAGAATCAATTTTGTAACAATTTTAAAAGCTTCTTCATTGTTCATCAATGGCAAATCAGACAATTTTTGTAGAGCCCCAATTTTTTTTTTTCAAAACTTCATGAAGATCTTTTTCCTATTCTGAAAAAACCACTGGTGGTGTCACAACCGGTAAGACTGTGAAGAGCCAGAAGACAAGAACAAATTGTAGTTCCTAATTTTTGCACTACTTTCTTAATTGATAAAAATCTCCTGGTAGAGCCGTGTCCCAGTTGCATAAATAAATCAGTTTGCTTCAAGTCTGATTCGGAACAACAAAAGTGAATCAGTAGAATTAGTACATCTGTATCCACTGATCTAACTAATATCTGGTCGCTAAATGCAGTTTCGTAAATAGCATGTAAAATTATCCGGGTATCAGCTTCTTCTTGTGTGCTAAACAGATTTTGCAAGATTTTGGAATGATTTCGATGAAGCAAAACCACTTTTTCAGACACTTTAAATCCTCCAGCTATTATCAATATTTCATTTTCATTCGGATAAACATGCACAACAAACAAGTCTCTCTCTAAGTACTGTTGAAATATTTGTTTTTTCACTTGGTGCGGCGAATATTTCCAACGTAACGCGCGCTAGCTATACCTGTCGCAACTTCAAAAAATCATATCTCAGTCAATATGATAGATAGATTAGCGTTTTTTTTTTTGAAATATTCCTTATAGTTTCCTCTACATTTCGTTCGCTGCATGTATGATGAAATTTCTCAAAATAAAAAAGTTTCTTGCTTAGCGAAAATTTTAATACAGGAAATATAAATTTCAGACTTTGAACTGATTTTTAATATAAAAAATGAATTAACTTGGAAGACTCACTACCTCTGTCATGACCGCGTATGTATGTCCTTTAATTTTAAAAAAAAATCAGCTTGATAACTTGGATATTTTCGAAGATAGAGGTATGGAAACGTTAAAAAACATGTTTCACGAAAAATCATTATTTTTTTTTGGTTTTTTCATCCTAAAACTTGTCTCGACCACCAAAAAATGTCGTGAAAAACGATTTCGTATATGAGGTGACCTACTTAAAGTATTGCACCAAGTCTGGTTTGGTTCTACTCCAATTTTTTTTTCTCGGAAACTAAGCGACTTAGACGCTCGATTTTACTCCTGTATGCGACAAAAAATTTTGTTAACAAAACGGCACCATCGATAATTATTCAGGGTGATTCATGAGGAAATGTCAATAATCCAGGTATAGGTAATCAGATCCCAAAAATAAACATACAAGTCTATATACAGTGTGACCCATTTGTTTTGGGAACACCCTGATAAAAAGTTTATTTCTTAACCGATTTGGTTCGTTTTTTTTTCGGATTGTAGAGCTCGAAAAATTGTATATTCTTGGCAAAAAGTGACCTTCGCCATTTTGACTTCAAGGCCTACTATGTTAGTTTTTAAGAGCAAAATTTCAGGAAACCATATTAGCGATTTTTTTAGAAAAAATCTGTGTGCGCCACTGGATTCAGCATCCTTTAAAACGGGTCTATACAAATTTTCAACCGAAAATATCAAGTTGAAAAAAATTAAAAATTCGCACTTTAACAATCTTTGATTCTATCAAAAGAAATGATAAATGCATTGAAGTTGATGGTGGTTTGGTAGAAGTTACAAATTTTTAGTTTTATGTCATTTTTATTTGTTTTGATAGAATCAAAGATTGTTAAAGTGCGAATTTTTAATTTTTTTCAACTTGATATTTTCGGTTGAAAATTTGTATAGACCCGTTTTAAAGGATGCTGAATCCAGTGGCGCACACAGATTTTTTCTAAAAAAATCGCTAATATGGTTTCCTGAAATTTTGCTCTTAAAAACTAACATAGTAGGCCTTGAAGACAAAATGGCGAAGTTCACTTTTTGAAGAATATACAATTTTTCGAGCTCTACAATCCAAAAAAAAAAACCGAACCAAATCGGTTAAGAAATAAACTTTTTATCAGGGTGTTCCCAAAACAAATGGGTCACACTGTAGATATTAGTCTAACAGGCCTTCGTTTTTGAAATACAGGTTGTTGAAGTTGTTATTTAATTTTTCTATTGTGCTTAGAAGAAAACGGTGGAATATTTGAAAACTATAAAACCTAGCTTATGTTTCATTGAACATAATTTAGTAACAATATTTTTCTTTTAAATCAAATACATTTTATTTTGTGAGAAAAGAGCGAGGATTCTAAATCCAAACATCTCGAAAACGGTTGTTCGGAAAAGTAGAAAGACACGAAGGAGGCGCTCTCTTGAAGTTTTGAGCTATATAAAGAATAGAATCCAATTGATCAATCCAAAAAAACCCGGATACCAATTTTTAGTCCAATATCAACATTATCATAGATTTTATTTAAAAAAAAATAAAAGTTAAATACAGACTTTAACACCCTGTATTTTGAAAACAAAGGCCATGCAAACCCATATTCATATAGATTTTTATGTTTATTTTTGAGCCCTAAATACTTTCCTGAAGTATTGACATTTACTCATGAATCACCTTGTATCAGTTTTCATCAAAAGTCCCAACTATGAATCTAAACTTAGCTCTAAACAGGTTTTCAAAATTTATTAGGAACTTCAAAGCTTCACCATTGAAGACCACACAATCAGCCAATTCATGATGACCTTGACCTACTACAATAATAACAAAAATAAGTTTTTCACGAGAGTCTTACGGTTGCAGCACACTTTTATGAAAATGTATACTAATTCATCTTCATACAAGGAAAATTCTTGCATCAATTTGATTTTTGAATTCGTGTTCCAAGCTCGCTAGTTCCAGCATTCCCAACAAATCTGAGAAATCTACTTCCACAAGACACGTACATTATTCAAACGAACGATCGTTAAAAAGTTTCATCTTTATCTTGTTACACGACAGAGTTCAGCTCTCAAGGAAATCGCTTTCTGGATACGAATGAGATTTAAAAAATTTACAGTTGATCGTAACTGTTGTACATCAAAAATTTTGCCGGAAAAATTAAATAAAGTGTTCGAAATGTTGCATGTCGAATTTGGCTAAGTGTTAAGTGTTCTATGGCCCAAAAAATATTTATTAGTGGTACACGCCCGAGTCTTCACAGAAAACAGAGAAGAGGTTAATGAATATACTTATAAAAGAAGTTGCTTTTTTGGAAGTTTTAGTAATGAGGTTTGTTCCAAGATTGCTAGATTTTGACTAAGAGACGTTGGCTGAAGACAACAACGATCCAAATTAATTGGTGACGAGACATGAATAAATGGTAAGGTCGTTGAAAACAAACACCAATCATCGTAATTGATTTAGAAATGGAATCCCCATGAAAAGATAAAAGTTTGCTACAATTGAGGATATGAAGATGACATAGCGCGAAAATCTCAAGGACATACCGATGTTTCCAAGATTGGATAAAGCGCTCGCACGAATGTTTATTATCTGAAAAGGTTATCTACATTGAATGAAGGAATATATTTCGGGAACACGTATTGTATCAGAATTTTATTAATAAACAACAATCCACCACTCAGATACAAAATGAATGTGTCTAACTCGCAATTGAAAAATCGCGAGCTGCGGATCCGAAATTCAATCGACTCCAAATTACATTACAGAATTATTCATTGGAGAGTGAGTTTGAGTCGGAAATTTGAATCCACCATATAAGTAAATTATTCAGTTGCGGAAATAATTTATCCTTTTGTATGTTGGAGAACTTACAGTACCTAATCGCTTGGGAGAAGTTAGGATAATACGCATTGAATGACATCTGTGAGAAATGGCTGTTTTCTACATACATTGGCTACAGAACTCATCAAGCATGAGAGATATAGATTCGAGAACAAGATGTGCTTTGAATTACCACATGGGAGATTCCAGGTGTTATTCTAAATAATGTTCTATGGAGGCTGGAAACACTGTAGGCTCTTATTGTGTGAAATGTTCGCATGCAAATATTTCATTATTATTATTTGCACTTTGTCAATACTGAACCTGATGAATGTATGTTTTCATTAAATACAATTTTTCAGGGTTCGTCCCAACAGTCTGAAAACGTGTACCTTCGACCATACACGCTTGCTCCGTGTATGGTCGAAGACGTGTACCAACAACACTAAAAATACTTTCCACGGGACCAAATCGCAAAATAAACTGATGAATAGTAAACAAACATTTGCATACGTTAATGAGCAAATAAAACAGTTATCGTTAAGAAACTCTTTTTGATGAGTATATGCATAACAAACGCTTAATGGAATCGACTAGAACTTTAACATAAAAAAATGATTGTTAGAAAGGAGAAAGATGAGATTGCTCGTAGATAGGCTAACCATAACGTTCTCACTTCTTGTTAAACAAATTTGATAAAATAATTTCATCAAGAAATTCATTGAGTGCAGGGCCTTTCAAACATATAAGGCAACAAGACCTGATAAGATTTTCCCAGCGATGATTCAGAGAGCCAAGACTTTACTCATACCTGGACTCAAGTCTATTTTCTGGGTCAGTATCGCCTCCGGACTCTTGAAATCTCCAACAAAAACAGTACGCTCACTGCAAGTGCGAGAGTACGGAATCTGATCTCCATGTTGGTGTGCAACTAGCAGAAAGGACTAAACGACAAACAGGTCGCCTATACCTATTCTTTGACGCGGAAGGAACATTAGATGAGGTAGTAGTCATCTGCAAGGCTCTCAATGCCACCCACCGTCTTCCTGGTGAGTGGAATTTGATCTGCTCTTCGCAATGCCCAGATGGCTGTTATATAGAGGCGGACGTGCATGGAGGTGGCCCCTAAGGCTTGGATAGTCTCCTGACAAGATTGGAGTCAGAGGGGTTTTATGCGCAGGCCTACGCCATTGACCGGCTGAGCCTGATCCTCGTAAGAGGCAAACATCTGGAAGCAGTCCTGGAGGTATGAGGAATGAGCTCAACAGAAACCCTTATTCTCTCCTCAAATAGGAGAAATCTCGGGAAGTTTAGGCCACCCAATATGCCCTTGCCTTCCAGAACTGGCACTCTGGGTAAAGAGAGAAGCGATGACAGCATATGTAGGGTCAAGGAGCATGGAGGGATCGACGCACAGTGGTTGGTCACACGTCATACTACATCATCATCTATTGTGGGACGTGAGGTGCCGTTACCATCGGCGGAACTGACACCCACGAATGGAAGACTCAGAGTTCATAAGAGTTTTGAGGTTCATCTCCCAGAGATCAAGTGGTGGGTCACCCCGTCAAAACCATCAAGTTACACACAAATCTGTTTACTGATGGTTCCAAGTCTTGGTCTAGTTTACAGATTCGAGCCGGAGTTTACAGATTCGACAGAAATTCAGAGGAAGCTGTCCTTCTCGGGAAACTTACAACGGTCTTCCAAGCAAAGGTGTTCGCTATCCTGGAAACAGCAACTAGGGAGGATGTTAAAAGAGAGACAGAAGATGAAAAGTTCAGCTGCTCGCTGGTAAAAGAGTGAAGCTGCATGCCCTGGGTAAGAAGGTCAAACTGGTATGGATCGACAAGTTTTTTTCAAATAAAAATGTATACAACTCCTAAATTAACTACACATACGCGACTCAACATTGTCAAGTAAATCATTGTCACGTCAAAATCATCGATTCGAGCCGTCTTTACCAGTATGACGTGACGTGACGGCCCAATATTATTCAAAAATATTCAACTTAATGCGCCAAAATAACTTTTTTTGCCCAACTAGTCGTACATTATAACGAGTTTCAAATACAAATTTTCATTCACTGGATGTCAACCTGTCAACTAGATAACGTTATTGAGGGCGCTAAAATAATTTCACTGCACTGAATAATTTTACAAAGAGTAGTGGGTTGTGAGGAGTTGAATCAGTTATCGCAGTTATTCATCAGCAGTGTTAACTGTATTGATCTAAAAACAGTGAAATAAATAATGAACTCGAGGTTCAAAAATATGCATGGAGTGGTTCGATCGCCCAAATCGAAATTGAATTGAAAAGTAACATGTCCATTACCTACACGACACGACAAACTATACCTCTAAAGGTTCTCATTTACATTCATGATCAGTTCAAAAGATTTGTAAACATGTTAAATGTCTACTTAATTGGAAGAAATTTATGTGTTGGCCATCAAAATATATGGACTCTGTTGTCGCTGGTTCTTATGAAAACTTACCTAACGCTTTACAGTAGGGATCATGATCTAAAAATTTATAGGTATTGACCTGAGCCGCATTCTTTCGAATCGATTTTTCTGATCATGATGATTTGTTATTATTAGGCCAATTTCGCTTTGTCAATAAGTATTTTTGTACTTGGACAATAAAGCTTATTTTGATTTGATGCATTGTCACATGACTTGTTCTTTTGAGCATGTTACGTTGTCACGTGATTATTTGATCCAAACGCGTTTTGGTTCGGATTCAGTTGCGGAAGAAAGCGGCTCTGAATGACTGAAAAATGATCAAATTTTTTTGGTAATGTCATAGGTGACATGAACCAAGTTGACGGATGTTATTTTAAATTATCTAGCACGGGCACAGGTGCTGTTACTGTAACTTTGAATAATTCCAACATGTCCATTTTCTACCTACATTCGAGATAACGAATTAACAACTTTTTCAACCTTTCACATTCAAATAAATAAAATAATTTTGTCAAATAACTATCCGTCAGATAATAAATGGAGCGTCACCATGGCAGAACCTATTTGGAGGTTATTCTGAGGGAATAAAATCGACCACCGGAATGTGAAAGTACCGGGACTTAGGGCCGGTATTTTTATACGCTTCATTTATTATCTGACGGATAGCTTTTTTGACAGATACAAATTATTTATTTGAATGTGAAAATACCGGGGCTTAAGGAAGTGGCACCAGAGAAAGAAAAAAATTCCAACTACCTTCACTAACTTTGGAGATACTAGCCCGTACGAAAACTCCCCAGAAACCCTGTATATATACAACTCTACAGCTGGAAAAGATATAAATGAAGAACAGCATTATAAAAATAAATGTGCTTTAACGAATTGTGCTAATGCAAACGACAAGCAATAAAAATTCTGAATAGCCACACACATAAAATGAATGTTTGCGTTTGGAAAGGATGCTTAGTAAGAGTTCAATAACTAGATTTATACCAGTTTATTGTTTTAATGTCTTCTGTCTTCATCTTAAAACGAATAATCTCATCTTTCGCTTGATCACATCATAGAGATATCAAGACAAAAGATAAATAGAAGTGCTAAGTAGGAGAAAAATTAACTATTGGAATTGGAAGAACATGTTAAACAAATGCTTACTAAAGCGGCAATCGACATAACAACAAAAGACCATGCAATTGTTATCTTGCGAAATATACGAAATTGGTAAATCAAAAACCGCATCGAACAACACTGGTAATCCACTTTCTCTAGCGAAACCGACCCACCGTGCTATCAATTAATTATTGTTATTGTTCGGTGTGTTCCTAATTATTGTGAAAAAATCCATGAAGTGGGATTTACTCGATCTCATTTTCATTGTCTCATAATCAGGCAATTCTATTGTTTCCGCCGACACTTTCAGAATCGATAATAATTGTTTGAAATTGAAACGACAATTTACAATATTGTATTTTTAGGCTCGAGTACACATTTTCTACTACAATGCTAATAAACCTTCTTCAATCGTCTCCATAGAAAAGTGATTAAAATATATATTATATTCACTTTTCTATGATCGTCTCTACGTAACTATGGAATATAGTCTGATAAGACTGAGATAATAAAGTTGAATTCTTCATCAAACTTCAACAAACCATCAATTAGTTGTTCAAGTCTTTGACTAAACGTCTTGTAATAATCGGAAACGATCACCATTAAAAGTTTTCTTGAACAAAAATATAATTACGTACAGCTAATCCTTCAGAAACTATCCAGACAGTTATTGTATGAAGGTTTCAATTTCTTGAATAGCAGGAAAGGCCATCAACACGCACAATCTCAAAAGCTGCATGAATGTTTAACTTGGATCTCATACAGCAAAGAACATAAGGATGAAGTATAGAGGTATGGTTGTCCATTCTATATTCCAGTACAAAATGAAAGTACGAAATCTTGGGTTACCTAGTTCGCATACGTTTTAATCCCACGCAACTTTAATCTTGGATAATGTCGTTAAATGAATTCGGAATTTCTTTCTGAAAAGAACTGATCCGATGAGTTGATGACCAAGTCAGACTTAACATGTGAAGGGTGAAGAGAGGATGAACCACAACATTTTGGTTCGAGCATACATTCTTATAAATATTGTATTCTGAATAAATTTTCAACCAGTTCTACTTTATAGGAAGATCAGACTTACCACACATACTTGTTCGTTTTTCTGATTTCTGAAACTTACACGATTAATAATTTTGACAAATGAAATGCACCTATATACAGGATGTCATAAGAACCGACACGGAGCAGGTGCATGTAGCGATCAAAAAACATTATGATTTAACGAAACATACCTATATAACAATTCGCACCCCTAAGAAGTTATACGCCTTGCAAGTGAATCCTCAAAGTCCAAAAAAGAAAACAATATCTTAGCTATAACTCAACTTGAAAACACCAAATTTGGTACACGTTGTGAGTGTACCAGGACCATTAATCGATAGTAATTGGAGTTCAACCGAGACCCTCTAATGGGTTGATTGATAAGGTATGACGCACACTTAAAGTAAGACAGAACTTCTTAACCCGTTGGCGTACTTTGAAAAATTATTGTTTCATTTTATGCGGCATTTAGTTCTAGAACTTATTTTGCTCTTGTTATTTTCCAAAAACTCTGCCGTTTTAAGGAAAAATCCAGATTACTGATGACACATATTGTAGCTGTCATATTAAAAATCGTCGAGAATTTTAGAGTTGGCTACGGAATTAAATGCCAGCCTCTACAACTAGGTGGAAAGTTTAAATAAAAATCATTTATGAGAAAAAGTAACAATTCAATCAATAAAAATAACATACAGTTAGCACTGGGAAGTTACATCAAATGTTCAAAATGTACTCCAAAATTCTAGTTTCTTCTAATGAGTGTGCATGCTATTATTCGTGATCCGATTCCACAATTCGGCTCGATAAGCAACTGACGTTGAACTGTGAAGACCCAAATTATTTCAACAGTAACTAAAGAAAGAAGTTTCATTTGAGGTATACTAGTCATCATGGAGGCCAAAATTTTGGTACCAATCAGAATATTAACAAATGTATGACAATTTTTGGTAGATAGTATATTATCAGAAAGTATAACTCCAATGAAAAAAGTTAAAAGTATCCACATGCGGCAGATATTTCCAAATGATCTTATGACCTACAAGGTTCCCTCGAATAATGTCTCGCTTAAGCACTCTACGCTCCACCGAAGAATCTACCGTGACAGCCCAGTACGATCCAATAACTAGGATTTTTTTTACCGGACAAGCTAAAAGAGGTTGTCCGATCAAAAACTGCCAATACAGGTCTATTTAAATACCAGAAATTCTTTTTCACGAAACTTGCGGCGTACAAAACCTGGTTATAATATTCTATTCCTGTTCTAAATACAACGAATTGCGAACATGGAAATATTTGAAGACTTTATGAAAAGGAGTTCTAGATGAATATTTTAGAAAGCGAATTGACAGTATCTCCGACCATATCGCATAATAATATAGTTACGAGCTAATAATTCATCAAAGGCATCAACCAACTAACTTTTGCACGGCGAAACTTAGTTAAAATACTTATTCAAAATCAAACTAATCAACTCAATCAAAAACTTTAGTAGAATGGATTTGAATACATGATAAACACTTAGGATTACCTCTATCTAATGGTCAGTCAATACAGGGTGATTTTTAAGTTGATACATTCCTTTTGACACTGTATGGAATGCAAGAAAATATGAACATTTTTTAAATAAAGGGTGTTGAAGTTTCAAGAAAAAAATGCCTTTTTCATCATAACGTTCCTATATCACTCCAGATATTTCCACAAAATTTGGTACACTTCTTTTGCACATTAAATTCAATTTTGATGTAAAAGTTTTTGGACCGCAGTTAGCTCTACCGTATGAAAGGCCTTTTGAAAGTCCACGAAAGCAAGGACTAGTGGTGTATTATATTCGATGTTTTTCTCAATCACCGTTTTTGTGCTTTGCAGATTTTCGTTTGTTCCAAATTTCGCACGGAAGCCCGCTAGAGTTTATAGAAGTGACTCAAAAGACGTATCGGTCAGTAGTTTTGAAGTTCCGATTTATTTTCTTTCTTATGAAGTAACGCGACTTCATTGTTTGCTCCGGAAGCTTTGTTGTTTTTTCTTTTCCTTAACGCAAGCTCTATCCATGGTGATGCATGGTAATTCTTCTAAACCTTGATTGACAATCCCATTCCTCTCTGTCACTGTATCCGGTTTCAAGTTTCCTTTTCATAACCTTCATACTTTTATCATCCTCGATCGTTTGTTGAAGGTGGTTTGTGTTGAATGCTTTGATTTGTTGCTTTCGCCACCTTTTTGTTTGCTTTTCTTTGATCGCTGTTAGTAACTATGCCACTTCTTCCAAGGTCCCTTTTTTCTTGGATCATTTGCCTTTGGCTCTCCATCATGACATTGGTAAGTATGTCATTAGGATATTTGGAGTGTTGATATCTTTGTTTGATTTTGCGTCGCAGTTTGCCAAACCATCATCCATAGCACATTGGAATTCCTTTTTATTTGTTGGTCTCGCCCAAGGCTTATCTACCTTCTTCTTGACCATTCTGTGGTATTTGCTCGTTTCTGCCCAGTCGCTAGTTGCCCAAAGGGGTTTCAGCGGTCCGGCTTCATTTCTATTTTAGCATTTAAATCTCCGCATACAACTGTATATTCTGCTCGTTGGTCTATGAAAGCTGTATTTTTATCATCAGGCATATACTCAAAGGAACTCAACATCCAAGAGTCTATCAAGCTAGAGAAAGGATGTGGCATTCTGCATGCAGAAATCATTGCCATTAAAGAAGCAGCCAACCTGCTGCAAAGACTGGATAACACCTTTAGTTGTGTTGTCCAGTCACACACAATCTATGCAGACAGCAAAGTAGCGTTGAGACTACTAAAATCAGATACAGAAAGATCAAAGGTAGTGATGAATTGCTGTGAGGAAGAAGCTCATTCTATGCTGATTTCCCGGACATAGCAATATTGAAGGTAACACGATGGCAGAATGGAAAACACATCGCTACCAACGATGCAAACTATTGAACGATACAGTAGATTTAAACATGTAAAGCTACACAGCGACAGGTGAAGCAATCGAAATTACTGCAACTCATCGAGAGGTCTGTGGTCAAACTTGGATACGGAAAAATCAGGGAAATTACTAAAGCAGAGCAAACCTTCTGTGAGTACCCTCATGGGAGTAATCACAGGACACTGTGAAATCGGAACCATGCTCCGGAGATGGGTCCTGGGGACTGATGATCTAGCAAGGACTGCTTCGAGGAGGATGAAACGATAGAACATCTGTGCCCCTGTCCAACTCCGAAAGACGGACATCTCAGAAATATGAGACATACTACCATGAAACTTGGAGGAAGTGGCAAATATAGACATCGTGCTAATTTTGAACCTCGTAAAAACCATGGGTGGTTTAGAACGATAAAGAGAATGGCTGATGGTCAAGACCGAGGGGACTCTTCAAACAAGGGAACACAATGGGCCATGTGGCCTCCGAGTGCGAAGTAGTAAACTAGGGCATACCCTTGGCAACCTAACATCATCATAGAGACTGTCTATCTCCTTGGCATGATGGGTAGTCGTGGGTGCGTATTCTTGTATGATTTGTATGATCCTGATGTTATATTTCGAGGTCAGCTTCAGAACAAGTGATTTTTTTTAAGAAGATTATGTTTGCGCTATGCCGCTTATGTATAAGGAATCCCGTTCCTCCATTTGACTTGTCTTCCTCAACCGCATTGTATAGGTTATGCCTTGATTTTAGTGTGATAAGCTGTTCACCGCGTCTTCTGACTTCGCTGAGGCCTCCCATTTAATATTCTCAACTTCACATTTAAGTTCAGGCAGTCGTATCTGTGACAGTAGGGATCTTGTATTGAATGTAGCGATTTGCAATGTTAGGTTTGTATTGTGGTGCAACCTTCTCTTTCTTTTTCTCAGATGTTGCTACATAGCCGTAAAATATCTGGTTGGCTAGACGTGTTGGTGAGTTCATAGTTCAGCCGCCCTATCTGGAACAGACGCTGTCGGCAAGGCGCATTTTCAAGGTTCTGGGTCAGACGCTGTCCGAAAGATTTGTAGTTTTATCAGCCCTGAGTATTTGATTTTCTCCGTACGACTCAAATCTGGGAGGCATTCCTCTATCCGCCTCCTGGGAAGACGCCCGATAGCGGACTAGCAAAGCCCCACGGGGGTCGAAATTTTTTCAGACCACCCACGTATGTATGTATACCGAAATTTAGCGTGATAACCAATAATTATTTTGAAAGTACGCTTTCCCAACGATTAATTTCCTTAATAAAGGATGACGATGATGTTACCGTTTGATTGAAATCCGATCAGACATTAAAACCAAGCAAAAAATATTTTATTTCGAAAACGCTTGAAATTGCGAAGTTTTAATAGCTGTGTTCGACAGATCGCGAGTGTCTTACGAATCAGGTCAACGCGCATACGAACTACATAGTTTTGAATATTATAGTGGAATAACACACAAATTAAAAATATTTTGTCTTCTATGAAGATATCATCATCAATCTATTTTTTTTCAAAGCTCCTGAGAAATAATTTAGTTTCTTCAAGTCTTAAGAAAGTAGAGTTGGAGTTGAAAAACGGACTTCCAAGCTCTTTGGAAGGTTTTCCCTAGTACCTTATTAATCTAGTTAGAATCAAGATACGTTCCAAATCCATTTCTGAATAAACGGGTAAAGGATTCGTTAAACCCATTTGCAACATCAACTTCACGGATTTCAGTGTTCGTGAGAGAACTTCTCTATCAACATTCTCAACAAAATGTTCGAGACACTGCGAAAGTGAAACTCCTACACTACCCTAACACTTTGAGGCTTTAACATCAATTTGAGATGTTTGAGAATTGAGAGTCATCCTCCGAACCACTATAGAAAAAAAAAATGGGTTTATAAATTTATATTGATCCAGATGAAAATTCTAACGCTGCAACAAATCCTGAATAAGCACAGTCCAATATCGTGTTTTACATCTGAACCATGAAATAGTAAAATTGTTTCCGGTACTGTGAAAGCAAAAGGCATTTTCAGTTCTTTTACGCGAAATTCCAAATGGAAACTTCACGTTCCAGTCTTGATACTTTTCAATCAAAATAAAGCGAAAATGCAACATAATAAAAGGAAAAGGCGGCAAAACTTTGAGCAGCATCCTTACGTGCTCGTTTTGCTCAGAGTGTTATCTGTAACGACTGGCAAACTCAATTAAATTGTGGTGGTTGGTGCAGGTACAAGCTGCGAGACGCTTATCTGACACAGGAACTTGCCATATTCGAAGCGAGAAAATTAGTTCTGGCAAACAAGTTGTACGTATATAGAGCCTAGGCCCATGTAGAAAAATCTGCTGCAAAATATTTAACTAAATAGGTGTGCAAGTTGGGATAGATATGACAAGAAATGAGATTGTGCTGTTCGCAGTTTGCCGAAGTACAATGAAGTCCGGCAGAAGTTTTTGCTTGATATCAGAGAGAGAGAGAGAGAGAGATATCATTGGACTTGCTCAAGTATGAATGGACATTCTTATTACTATTTTTTTGGAAATGGAGAACATTATTTTTAATATAGAAAACTCAAGACTATCGAGAAACTGGTTGTTGTTTTTAAAGTAAAAAAAATGCACTCAATTTTATGGAACTATTGTTTTCTTCATGAAAATGTGCGAATCATGTAACATGCGAGATTTTCATAATACCTAACTCAACGAACAACCGAAAACAAGAAAAATAGTAGAAATGAAAATTTCGCTAGTTATCACTCACGTGAAAACGTAGTGTATTTTAGAGTTTTCAATTTTCCCATAACAAGTTTCATTTGCTTTCAGCTTTCATTATTCATTTGAGTAAGGCAGCCCAAAAAAGATAATCATCCATTCTTAGACCGATAAAGTGTCTGAATCATGTAGGATAATAAAAGATATTTTGCCCAATTTGAAAAACTCGTGGAGAAAAGTATAACCGTTCTTAAGCAACGGCATAATTGGGATGAGTGGCCTCTCGGGAAAAATGGCAGACCGGGAAAGTAGAAGATTTGAGGTTCAATAGATATTCCGGGATGAACATTCTCCTGAATTAACGAAAGTTGAAAAATCACAAAATATGTGGAACGGCTACAGAAAAACGTCTATTTGAATTTGTCTTTAAATGATTTAGATTTTTGATATTGGTCTGTTCGTCTACAGGATAACTCTCTCACTTGTAATAAATTCTGTTGATTCATTAAATCAAAGAAAAATTCTCTTTTTCGGAAATACACTCGGGTAAGTATTTCAGATTCCTGAATTTTTGATGTACGAAAATTGTATACAGCGAGTCCCAAATTTAAGACATGACGTCATCGACCAAAGGCAAAAAGAAATAATAATTTGAAATTTGGCACGCACATGTAACTTGATCTACCCTTTAAAAATAGTTATAAAAAAATAGAATTGCCATTTTGAAAAAGTCATTTCACATACAGGGTGTCAGATAAACTGGTCACTACTTATACAGCAAATAGAGGAACCATAAATAAGAAGTTTGAGATGGGGAACCCATGGCCGGAAGTGCTCCGTTTCCTAGATACAGGGTGTTTTGTTATTCGAGAAAAAAATTGTGCACACATGTTCTCCAACTCCGGTCCTGGACGAGGTTTTCTTTTTTTCAAATACTCAGAAACATGCGATACCATTTAGTATTTGAACCCTGAAAATTTAATCAAAATCGGTTGAGCCGTTTGCAAAATAAATTCAGATATTCATCTATTTTGAAAAACTTGTACACCCTGTATCTAGGAAATGGGACACTTCCGACCATGGGTTCCCCATATCAAACTTCTTATGGTTTCTCTTTTTGCTGTATAAGTAGTGACCAGTTGATATGGGACACCCTGTATATCAAAATTGAGACCCTGTATGAAGTAATTGTACATCAAAAAAAAGCGCAACTCAAAGTTTTATCCGCCGTTTCCGAACATATTTCTGAAAAAAATATACCAAAAAATGTGTTTTAATATAGGTGTACACTAACTTGCACAAAAAATGCGTACGTTGAAATGGTGAATTTGGTTTGAGCATTGTATGAAGGTGACAAGTGAACGTCAAGTTTTGTCAGTTGCAATGATAATCATCTTTTGTGAGAACACAAACTCTTACACGCTTCAGTGAAGACCTATGGTCGGTAAGAAGAACTAAAAATAACTAAATGACTGAATAACCAGATCCACTTCCGATGGAGAATGTGTGGGGACCATTGGTAAAAATTATTTATCAAATAAACTGGAGGCCTCAGCTCAGAATCAGGCAGAACTATTAGATGACATTCTTAATGAGTGGAATGATCTCGCCAATGACGTCTATTTTTATCAAATTCCATGGTTTGACGACTGCAAGAAGTTTTGGCTGGAAATGGTTCTGCTACCGGATTTTAAGGAAAATAATCTACATTTTTCTTACGTCCGGAACTTTCACATTCGAAAAAATAAAATTATTCTGTCAAATAACTATCTGTCAGAAATGGAGCGTTACCATGGCGAGACCTATTTTAAGGTTATTCTGACGGAATAAAATCGACTACTTGAATGTGAAAGTACCGGGCCTTAGCGAACTAAGTAAATACATTCAAAGTCGTCCCACAATAATAATATATCGTTTTCATTGGAAAAAAAATAAAAGTTCAAGTGCATGGCATGTTAATATTTTGACAGCCCATGCCCATAAAAAACATGATTTCACTGTCTGTGTACGCATTTTTTGTGCAAGTTAGTGTACCTACGTAAAAAAATGAATGATATTTGCTCGGATATTTGTGTATACCTAAATAAAAAAAAAAAAACGAAAGTGAAAAACCTGTCAACCACGATTGGATATGACGTTAGCAATTCAAGTATAACCACGTGAATTACACCGTATAAATGATGGATGATAATTTTATTTGTCTACAGTTGCTCATTTGCATGCAAATGATTATCGTTAGCCCACTATGAGCCAATGAACAATATATTTATCGATGTATTTTTGTTTTAATTAGGTACATGAATTATAAATGACTCTGAATCTATACCCGATCGTCGACGGGTATTGAAGTTGAAAGAGTTCATGATTTTGGTTTCAGAGATCCTGATGCTGATGTGCAAAGATTGAAAGTATTCAAGGATTGTTAGCGTCAGACAGGGGCGGTCCTGGCGTACGGCGAACGCGTGCCCCGCACGCGGGCGCCTGCTGACAAGGGCGCCAAATGCCAAATAGCTACAGAAAAAAAATCCGAGCCTTATCTGGAGGAGCCAGTTTGGCATCTTAAATCCACGATATCACATCATAATGTTAATGTTATCTCCGTATTATTAAGCAAGATTAAGCATTAGGCAAGTCGTTTGATGACGTCATACTCGTTTAGTACAATTATTCCCATTTAGTACAATTTTCCACCGAACGACAGTACAGTTTAATGTCAAACTTCCGGACAGAGATCAGAGGATCAGAGTGTAAAAACTGGCAAAAAGTTTCGCGAGGCAAATTCAGTGCGCCCAGCAATTGTTTGGAGCTTTTTTTAATAAATGATACGTGCTTTGTAGTGTGAAGTGTGACCGTGACCTATAATAAGAATTCAGACAACTTTCCTACGCTGATATTGTTTACAAACTCCAAAAATTGGTAAGTGGAATTCATATAAAATGCCAATTTATTTGCTGATGCTTTTTTTGAAATAAGTTACAGTTTCACGCAATTATATACATATATTCAATTATTTTTACTTATCACTTGTTCACTTCATTTTTGCGCATTGTAATAATCACTTATCAGATATAGAGTTAAAATAAGAAGCCCTCTTTCTTTTTGCACATAAACTGAAACTGAATATAAGTGATCCGTTCGAGTAATTATTATCTACTTCGTACACGTTCAACGCAATTTTTCAAAATCGGAACGGAATACCAAACAAAGAAAATTGCATCTTGAATCATGCCACCCACCGATGCGACGCGACGCTTGATCGCTGCGTGCATTTTGCAATAGGTGCAACCGGGTACAGCCAACATGTTTTTTGTTATAATAACGTTTTTTTTTTAAGGGAGGGGGAGGGGGAGGGGGAAAGGGCGCCAAAACTAATTTTGCACGCGGGCGCCCAACCTGTCAGGACCGCCCCTGGCGTCAGAGATATATTTTTCCACAATTTTGATGAAAGTAATATGATTTCGACTAGGACTAGAGTATACCACTATATTTTTACATTGCAATTTGCAATATTCTTCTTAACGCGTATTTTCTACTGTTTGTCCAATCTGGTGTTCTACGCGGTTGAATTTATTGTTTTTTATTGTAAAATTTAAACCAAATGATCGAAAGATACCTATCTCGAAAATCAAAAAACGCGTTCATCAAGGATAATGATTGATGAATAAACCTTGAATAAAATTCAATATCATTTCAAAGGGTGGCCTTGAACTCTGTGACGTCATTGATTCGATCTCTAACGTGAAGTAACAGAGGCCGTCACTAAAGAATAATGTTCCGAGCGTGTCCAAAATGGCGTAACTGTGATTGTACTTCATGGTACTTATGATATTTCCACTTGCTTAAATTTTGATTTTAATCGTAATATTATAGCTTAGGAAGAAATCGGAGTCGGGCATTATACAGAGTGTCCGGAAATTATGAGCAAAAAATTCAGTTGAGAATTCTAGACAAAAAATAAATGCTACCTCTTCCCATAATATTTTTTCGAAAATTGATTATTGACGGAGTTACAGGGTGTTGAAGTTGCATTTCCTTTGCAGTTTTTGTGCAATATCTTTTGCTACGCTTATCATATTTTGACAAAATCTCGTATTTGAGGCTTTATCGGGATAAGGAGTTCAGATTTGCCCACCGTTTTTTCGCATTTTGTAGAGGGCGCCACATACTACCCTTTAGTTTGATTTGAACGGTCCCAATTCTTTTGTGCTACACTGTGTGTGCCTTTTGACCAAATTGTTTCGTTTTCTTGACCTTTTGACATAAAAAAGGGATACTTCTTTTGTTGCGAGAAATCCAACCGTTTTCGTGAAAAAGGCTAAAAATAACTTTGCTTGCATGCGTAATGAATACGAAATCATTCTAATCTATTTCAACCTTAATCATAGCATGCTGTGGAAACAAGTGCTATAGTTGCCGTAGAAACAAGTGCTTTAGTTGCCGTAGAAACAAGTTCTGGAAAAATTAGTTCTTAAAGTTGGTAATTTTTTGAAAATTTGTTGTTACGCTGGTAGGGTGGTCAATGACAAAAATACTAAAAATAAAAAAAAATAAATATTGTAAAAAATTACCAACTGTCAAAACTGATTCTAATCAAATTTGTTTCTACGGCAACTTACAGCGCAAGATTCCAAAGCATGCCATGTTAAAAGTTGAAAATAAGTTAAATAATTCCGTATTCATCACATGCAAGCAAAGTATTTTAGCGTATTTCTCGAAAACGGTTAGATTTATCGAAACAAAAGTGGTATACCTTTTTTATGTCAAAAGGTTGGGAGAATAAAAATGTTCACTCGAAAGTCGCATACAGTGTAGCACAAAAAATTCAGGACTATTAAAATCAAAGTATAGGTTCGTATGTGGCGCCCTCTACAGAATGCGAAAAGACGGTGGGCAAATTCAAATTCCTTATCCCGATAAATCCCAAAATACGAGATTTCGTCAAAATTTGATTAGCGTGGCGAAAGGAATTGCAAAAAAACTGCAAATAAAATGCAGCTTTAACTCCCCGTAACTACGTCAATAACCAATTAAAAAAAAAATATAGGAAAAGGTAGCATCTATTTTAGGTCTAGAATGCTCCCCTGATTTTTTTGCTCATCATTTCCGGACACCCTGTATTTAGGTACTAAAAATATGTACCATTATTATTGTTATTGTTATATTGGTTTTGACTGTTGATGTAGATTGTTGTTTTCACTGTGATTGGTAAATTCAGTAGATTTGATTTTGTCTTATAATCTTCTTGATAGCATTAAGCCGGCAATTCCGGCACTAAAAACGATCATCACGTTGAAATAGTTAATTCGTGAATGAAACTTGTCCATTTTGAAGATTAAACGAAGAAGAAGGACAAAGACAAACTCTCAAAACCATAAAATCACGATCCTCTTAATTCAAAACAAAAACAAATCAGAAAGTAAGGTTTTGATCAGAGGCCATTTCAGAACATAACCTGAAAGACAGCTGATTGTACCGTAGATCAACATAGACTTGTATTTTCACTATGTTCCTTCACTTTCTGAGACATTTTTCGGAATGTCAAGTGTGCAATATGGTTTTGTTGAGATTCTGATCATGAAAACCACAAAGTTGGAAGCTGGAAGCCCAGAAATTTTGATTAGATACAAACACAAAACTTCTTTACGAACAACATAGACCCCTTTAGTTTAAGTGATTCAGACTTTGATGCAAGACCTCAGGGTTTTCCAAAAATAACTAACATGGACATTATTAGTTATTTAGTGCTTCCGCCACGCTAATATAAATATGTATTGTTTACGGTCATCAGTTGACAGGTTTCTGAAATAGCCTATAGACTGAAACGCAACTGGCAACTGGACGAACAAAAGTAGAAACCTCTAAGTTTATAATAGCCATTCATGGACAATCGGTGGAAATGACCATCCATCATAAGCCATCCATGACGTCAAAGGTTCCATTATGCTAAATTGGAAATGATAGAATTTCATTCATTCATTCTTTCTTAAGTTGAGATGAAATCGGAGTGAAATGGGTAACGTTGAATTGATGAAGATTATTATGACATAATTTAAAAAATATTGCAAAACACCGGATTTTTCCTTTCCTCAAGTTCAAGTACATTGTTGGGCAAGATCGCGGATAATAGCAGTACCGGCCCAATTTTGATATAATTAGGAATGAATGCCTTGATCGGATATAAAAGTCAACCTAAAGGCGTGGATCACTTTTGATTCAACTACAATGGGTGAGCATGATCTTAACCTGAATCTTTGTAATTCTAGATGCAAGGTTGTGGGTGTGTTTATTCTATTATGGTTATAATCTAATGGCTGGAGTATCAATTGATATTTTGAGTCAGTACAACGTCAACTCTCCATTCTGCATACTAATCAGAAGTCTAACTTTCATTGATTTATACGTCTTCATTATCAAGGTCAAAAAATGTTGTTTGTTATAGTCATACTGGGAGTTATTGGAAAAGTTTTTAATCACGCTCTATTCTTTCCAGTGCTATAAAGTGCAGTCTATATAACGATGGCAGTCACAATTTACCCCAACATGAAACTCGAGTGGTGAGTAAAACTTTATTATTACCTCAGACTAGTGTAATTTAGAAAAATACTAAAATCGCACAACTTTTATAGTGTATTATTTTGGGCTCTAGCAAGAATCTTATACTAACCAATTATCAACGTACAAAGGAAAGTAGCCAAAATTGTGGAATCTATTACGTGAAACATCGCAACCTATTTTTCATGCTTGCAATAAACGCAGTGTACATAAAAGTTGAGTAATTTGTTGGTCACTTTTACACGAAACGTAAACTGTTTGCATTAGTTTTCTCAACGGCAACATTACCAAACATCACTTGTGCCATCAATAAATTATAATGGATTACGATCGGCTATAGTTTTAGTATTCCAAAGGCGTTAAAGCTCAAATACATAAAATTTGGAAATTAAAGTAGAGTACCTATAGTTATCATGAATACTTTTTGGCTGTTTTTTTTTGGACGAATATTTTCTATTGTTAAAACCTATTAATTGTAGCATGTAAACTTCCCATATAATCATCTACTCCCGTTCCATTATTGTATACTGTACCTTCAAAGAAAATTGTAGATAATGTAGACCTGTGATAACCTTGTATTTGAATTATTTGCGGTGAAAATATTAATCTGTTTTTACTTTTTCACATATTAGATGCCAAATATTATCAGTCTTGTATCCTAAATTATATTGTATCTCTAGTGATAGATAGCTATGCACAAATTGTATTATGTTAATATAACGTTTAGGAGATTTGATCACTATAGTAAACTTTCCACATGTCGCCTAGATAGTGACTAACTATCGGTGAGCCAAAATACCGTGATATTTTAATGAGGAAATTATTCTCTTTTCCATAAGGCATAAGGTATATTATTGGATTAACTCCATAACAGCCTTTACTTCCAATTATTTCTATACACGCCTAATAGAAAAATCGTCCTATAATACGGCTTTCAAAAGCAACTGAATCTAATTGGACTCGAGATTTTCAAGACTCATTGAGTTCAACATCTCGTCAAAAGCTAGCTTGCTATTCAGAAAAAAACGAATAAGGTAGTCTGATAATATTCATGAATGACAATTCTGAGTGCGCCCATTTTGACTTATTTTCAAAGAAAAGTATTTCAATAATGCTATTCGCTTTTCTAGAGTATTAGCATTACACTTTTTGGTGTCTGATAAGAATAGTGCTTTTATCCGACTGGTTCACAAAAATTGTTGACTTTATTCTTTTCACACTTCTCTATAATTTTATATAGTCTAAAATCAAAATTTGGGATTATTCAGAATTAGTAACATAAACAAATTTTATTGAAACCGCATCTGGGACGACAAAGAGTTATAATAGCATGCAAGGAAAAATAGTGCATACCTTGTTGAGTATAAGATCTTAAATATTTTAGACAAGATGCAAATTTTTCAATCAGACAACAAATTGTGTGTGAGAAGTTTTTGGTTAGAGAGGTAATGCAAAGGTATTTTATTACTTTGATAATGCCTCAAAACTAGATGGGAGGGATGAAATGATGGAACACCAATTAATTCTCAAGATTGTACTTCTAGGTTATGTTAAATGAAGGGCACTCATACTGTTAAGGGGAGGGGGGGGAAATAATTGGAAAAATACTTGATGGATAACTGATGAATTGAATGAACGAATCAATGGATGCCCCCAATAATTTCATTTGCAGGAGAATAATGGATAATATTGTGGAGTGCCTACATAGAGTCAGTATTCAGCAGAATAGGAAAAACTCTTTTTCATCTTCTGGAAGGTCCAGGATTCATTAGAAAATATAAAAAATGAAATTCAATTCGACCTACTTATAAACTCGAAAAAGAAACGGAGTTTCTTTATAAACGTGAAAAAATAAAATAGTTTTGGGTTGTTTTCACTTGCCTCTGGAGCAAATAAAGTCAATAAATAAAGACGATATTTATTTATTTATTTATTTAAAGTAGAAAAAGATGTTACAGGTTGTGTATTAAATCAAAATCCGAGTAGGTAGCACTGTTCATAAAGTCTGGTTTAAATAATGCAAAGATATCATGCACTAGATTCGAAAATATTTTTGTCTGTTATGTTAGTGAGTTATGTTATTCTTCTCTCCATCGAAATGTATTGAGAAAATATAGTTTTGGCTCACCTAAACGGTTAAACTAACACATATTTTTCCTTTGGTAGTTGACATAAATTTTATATTATCTTAATTCCCACTTAGATAAGCTTAGAAACACATTTTCAAGAATAGAACCTCACCCAGAGTAATCTTGAAAAAGGTGGTTGAATTTCGCCAGCTGGAAATATTGAACGTTCGCAGGAAGGATTTTTCATAAAATCACTAGATCTTAATATGCGTATCATAGTTGATTGAATCGTGATGAATATACAAAATCATTCATCTCGTTTTCAAAAACAAAGACTACCTGATTTCTTTCTCTTAAATTTAATGTTTCCTTCGAAAAATCCGATCTACTCCTTCTCCCGAAGATCGTATTTCTCCAAGCAAAAGTTCCATTCTTGAGGTACGACCATTTTGAAAATATTCGCGGAATCAAAACACAACTCTAGCTATGGCGATTAAGAAAAAAACACTTTTATCATCTAACATTCAAAGTCATGTCTATAAATGGATTTTTCTCCTTAATTTCATGCGAGGAGTTCGCTATCGCGAGATCTTTGTTTGTCTTTGAATTATCCTGTATATCCAGTGCGTAATTCAGCCTCCTTATCATTTTCCATTAGATTTGCCCTCTTTATAAATAGCTAACATGATCAAATTGTATTAATCCATTATAAGGTAGGACGTAGTGAGGGCTCTAGAAATATTTGGTATTGTACAAATTAGACAATTATTCTAGAAACGGTGTAGCAAATTGGTAGGTACGTACTTTTAGGATGTAATTTGGCAGGGTGAAAAATTTATTGTATAACGATGATACAAGACCATTCGAATATCTCTAAAGCTAAAAACTATTGGAACTTGACAATTTCACATCAAAATATTATACCTACATGATAAAAAAAATCACTATAAAACTGATCATCATATATCATAAACTGCAGAAATGAGATCGATTGAAACATGTAAGTAGTTCCTCAATTTATTGTTTGATGTTAAGAAACTATACTACAAATAATTAATTTCATAACCATTCAATCTAGAGAACAGTTCTTTTTTGGGTTAAATTTGCAAATGAAAAGTTAAGTCGAAAAGTAGGTATTCTTCTTATTATGTATAATGAGTTCTCTTATCTTGCGATAAAAAAAATAATTCATTATCATAATGAACCATTATTTGAAATGATTTGGAACATGCTATGCTGATCAACGCAACTTGATGTTTGTCCGTTATTTGAAACCGATGATGCACGATCCCAACTCTTCCCTCTCTAGAAGTCAACTGATAATTCATAACTAGTTCAAACTTGACATCGGAAGTCTGAAAGAATCAGTTATCTCACACATTTAATTCAATCATCGCAATAATTAAATAGTTATTGAACTTGTGCATAATCATAAATCAAATCAAATCAAATATGCTTTATTGCCAATTTAAATAGATTATTTGGACAAATCAAATACAAATGCAAAATGCTAACGTAAAAACATCACAAAACATGATAATAGTACTTACAGATTACGTGAAACAATATAACAAAACTAGTACAAATATATTTTCCCAATATTTTGTCAAATTTAAATTTAAATGGAAATTGCTCATGGAAAACAATAAACATTGACACACCTCCAGTTATGCTATGATGACAAGTCAATACAACAATAACATAACAAAATTTTTCCTTTTTCCAAAAAACACAATTAAATGTCGATACAAAATAATTGTTCAAACTCTTGATTTTCAGTCGCAACTTTCTCCATTTTTAATGCTTTTGTACAATATACCTTGGTTGTTGGAAGATTTTCAATAGTATTGTTCGCACTCCTAAAGCCTAATTATTGTGTTTTTCTGTTAAATCAATGCAAACATTTATAAATCATATATTTCTTAGTATCAAGGGCGTACCCAGGATCTGAACCAGAGGGGGGCCGCTAGGGGGGGACGACTCCAAAAAGGCAGAATGGATTCTATTTTTTTCTTTTTATAAGTTTAAAACGTTTTCAATAAGAATCTTACTTTTTATTTTACCATACTAGAGATATTGTTTTATTTTGTCACCACTTTGGATGCCATTTTTATGTTCTATAAAGTTCTAGGGGGGGCAGCTGCCCCCTCCTGCCTCTGCCTGGGTACGCCCTTGCTCATCAGTATAACCATTTTATATAGTCTCATTATTAAATGGTATAACTGAAAATAGAAAGAATGTAGTTGAGCAAATCAAAGGATTTGAAATTGAGATTGAGAAAATATTCAAAATATTAAAATATGTCTAAAAATGTCAACAGAAAAGTAGACAAGCATTTAAAATTTCCGGAACGGTTGTCGAGAAAAGAAAATAAAAATGTTAAAACAATATGTATGCGACAAAAAAATATATTTCTAAAATAATAAAGCCAACCACATTTTTAAAAATATTATTCGGTTAGAGAAAAGATCTTCACCTAGGAAGTGTACATACCTATTGTATCACCTCCAGTTGCATTAGTTTTAAATCATTCATTACAAAAAACAACGGCGCGCGTGAAGAGTAAATGGTATCGTGAAGTAGGGGAAAAATAACCTTTTAGTTTACCTCAATCTTAATTGGACATTGAAATTCCGTCCCCGGTGCCCGGGTATACATTGGTTTTTATTGGTAGGTGCGATATACATTTTTTGATCACCCTGTATACCCGGGCACCCGGTATACTTCCAAGTGTAAAAACTCTACAAATTATGATAAAAATACAGGAGAAATAAAATCCTCCAAAAATATCACATCAAAACATTTATTTATATCTAACTTTCTTTTTTCGAGCACCCTATACAATCAAACAAACTTGCATTTTTGGAAAAACACCATGCATGAAGTCATTAATAAAATTTTGTAACAAAATGTGCTCAAAATTTCGAATGGGAAAGATATTTGAACAGGTTAGATAAATGATAACTTGACTTTTCGAAAACTGGAAGTCCAGCAAAATTATCAAAACCGTTTCGATAAATCACATTGAACATCACTCCAAAGTCGATTAGAATTTTATTCAGCTTCCCCGACATAATAATTTTCAAGAAAACCTGACCAAATAACTAAAAAGTGCTTTACTTATGATCAAAATTCTTTGGCACACTCTGTATATTGAAAATATTGCTGAGTATCCAATAAGTCATCAGAAAGACAGCTAAACAATAGATCTATGCCATAACATTGTCAGTTGTTAACTTAAAATTAGCAGAAAAGCCATTCAAAGCCCTACGTGTCATAATTTTGAAAAAAAGTCGATATTTCAAAAACGAAAGAAGATATCAAGAAAATTCCAAAAATGTCCCGAGGTATGGACGTAACAAACACTTGGGCGTATCGAAAAAAAGCTCAAAAAAATCTCTGTGGAAATGGGGGGACAGTAAAGAAAATGAAAATTTACAGTACTTTTTTTACCACCCTGTATAAAAGATTTTTTTGAGGAAATTAATGTTTTGAACCATCCGCATAAACCGCAAAGAAATGCTCTACATCGTGGTGCAAACCGCATATTTTTTCATCGATTCGTTAAAAAAGTATGAGTGTCCAAACATTTCGGGTGTACCGTTCGTTTTGTCAAGTAGTTTATATGTGAAATATTATATTACAAAAAAAAATACAATAAGGACGACCTTATTTTAAAATGTATGTATTTCTAAGCGATTTAACTCGTGTTTATACGACCTGCTTTGACAACTTAAAAGGGATTCTTTAGTAACTTGAATAAATAGATAAACCCAACTTAAAACTCAATGCTCTTTTATATTCGTTTGCAAAGCCTAAAAAAATACTTAGACATAAATCCAAAAATGAATCAAAACATTTTGTCGGTGTAGTTTCTAGGATAAATATTAATGCTATATGGCAAACAATATAATCAGTATTTCATAGAAAAATTCTTATTTCTTATAACTTCTTGTATAAAACAAATAATAAACACTTTCCTCTACTGAAACGATGTTTGTCCACAAACCATCTATCATTTGCGGCAAATCTCCGAATCTCAGTGCTTCGTTATTTAAAATATATATATATATTACACAAAGTTGCAGGAAGTGGCAGTCACCTCAGGCAAAGTAAGCTCACTTAAGGTAAACAAACTAAACAAAGAAGAGTGATAAAAGCTATATTTTCGCGAAAAGTTAAAAAATACCTACAAGATTTTAAAATTGTATGCAGATATACCGATACACGACGTTATACTCTTTCCGATCGAAGGTTAAAGTTTTATCATAATACCATATTGGAAGTGGAAGAGAATGTGTTAAAGTTGTAATACTATTCTTGTTCAGTAGAGTTTGATTAGATAAAATCCCCAGGCTCATTAAAATATTCATGTTTTCATGATAGTATTTGTGCATTAACACTATCCTTGCGATGCTTGAAGAATATGTACAAAGCTTTCTAAAACAGTCCGTATGTTCGAAGTTATTCATCATAAATATACCACTGTTCAAAGATACCCGAATTACTGCAACATTTCTCCAAATTCCTAATAATATCAAAATAAATTTTTGCTCTGTTTCTCATTGAATAATCATGAGAAAAAAACATCATGACATGATGATAAAACCAGGACCAAATAAGATCATCATCATTGTCGATGCTTCAATTATATGATTTTCAATTTGGTAGTGATTTTTACGTGCAATTCAAACTTTGCGTAAAAATAGATGACCAAGCATGTAGAGATAAAATCGTTTCTCTGAGCGATTTTCGGAAGCGGGTCATACAAATGTACACATTGGAGTCAGCATTTTGATCCGATAAATTCAATGGAGACAGTGAAGCATTCATTTTCAAGTCAACAGTAATATTATGATTAAGTGGAGCAACAGCGTGTTTATTATCACATTGAGTCAATTCAATTATTAGTAAGCTATTTCTGTAATAGTAGTTGACCATTCAAAAAATACATATCTTGATAATGTTACATTCTTGTGACAGAGAATTCAGCTTCGATGGATTGGAGGAATTCACCATGTTTTAGTTCATTATCTAATATCTACAGTGTGTTTAATTTTTTGGCGACAATTCGGTATTTGATTAAAAATAGACCGATTCAAAACATTTTTTTTTGTGACAGAGAATTCAGCTTCGATGGATTGGAGGAATTCACCATGTTTCAGTTCATTATCTAATATCTACAGTGTGTTTAATTTTTTGGCGACAATTCGGTATTTGATTAAAAATAGACCGATTCAAAACATTTTTTTTTTGGTCTATAAATACATATAAATACAGACCTTGTACTTATAATTAAAAAAAATACATACAGTGTGACTCATTTGTTTTCGGGTCACCCCGAAAAAAGTTTATTAATTGTAGAGCTTGACAATCTTTATCTTCCCACCAGAAATCATCTCGCTCATTCAAAATCCAAGGCCTTCTTTGCCAGTTCTCATGATCAAAATTTCGACAAACCACATCAGCGTTTTTTTTTAGAAAAAATCTATGCACGCCACTGGATTTGGCATTCTTCAAACGGTCCTATACCCAATTTCATCGATTTTTTTTATTAATTCTTCATTTTTTTTTTAATTCACGCTCCTGGTGAAGCCACTTTATAGTATTAGTATAGTATAGTATTTCAACATTCGCAAAAGAAATGATAGGTGTATAGTGAAGGAAATGGTGTCTTGGTGGAAATTACCTTAATTAATTTGTTTTTTCATGACCACCTGTGAAGTTTTGAAAACAAATAGACAATCTTTTTTTATCTGCGAAAAAGTTACTTCTTGATACTTTCTGGTAAAAATTGGTATAGGCCCGTTTTGAGGGATGCCGAATCCAGTGGCGTGCATACATTTTTTCTAATAAAAACGCTGATGTGGTTTGTTGAGTGGTTTGTCAAAATTTTGCTCTTGAGAACAGGCAAAGCAAGCCTTGGATTTTGTATGAGCGAGGTCATTTTTCGTAAGAAGATAGGGTTTGTCAACCTCTACAATTTGAAAAAAAAACTCGAGCTTAATCGGTCAATTGATACACTTTTTTTTTCAAATGGGCCACACTGTATTATGTAATTTCCATGGCTTTCTATGATCAAAAGAATAGCCCCAAAAATTATTAGGCATTTTTCACATTCAAAAACTAAGGCGTTTTTGAATTTGACAAATCCAGAATGTTCAAATAGTTGGATCAAATTCAGAAAAAAAAAATCTAAACATAAAGCTCGTCGACTCCCCTCTAACTTTTGAAACGCTATAGTAATATTACAACGAAATTTGGATTGACAATAGCCGAGCAAATTTTCCATTTTTTGATTAAGAAATAACAGCCTGGCGCAGTTTTGAAACTTTTTTTCAAATTGAAAGTGGGGTCGGTTGATACATCGTTTTAAGGGACTCTCTATTCTCTTTCTGAAAACATTTGGTTTTCACATGATGACGAAAAAATAAAAGCTTGTATTTGTCACATTTTTTTTTTGGTTGAATCTCTTTCAATTTTTTGTTTTTTCTAGGTTGCGAATGTCATTGAATCATTATTTTTCACTAGAACAAATCTAACCATACTTGATGAATAAGAACTGATACAACATTAACAAATCAAGACATTCAACAGCAACAAGAAAAAAACTGATAAAACATAATTTAAAAAAAAACTTCAAACCAACTTTTCCAAATGTCAAATGACAGGAAGCCGGGGTAACTAATTATTATTATTATTGCAAGTAATATAATTTGAGAAAATTATATTTGAATAGAAATTAATAAGATGTAGATATCTGATAAGAGCCAAGATATGAATGAATGAACTTACTTACCTAATATTATGATGTTGATGAAAAAAGAAGAAAAGTCTTACATTTCTCGAATACTTATATTGTAATGTTAGGTTTCGAAGATTCTAAACGATCTTCATCTTCAAGTTAGTGTGTGGAGGAGGTTCTTTATAAGTTGTTTTTGGTGGAAATGTATGTGCTTTGATGTTGCCTTTTTGTTTATCGTTCTAAATTTGTTTTTCTTGCGAGGAATACCGATCTGAAGATGAAGATCGCTGAGTATCTCCGAAACCTAACATACAATTAGCGTTTTCATAGAGTATAGTATCATGAGACCATTCCAGTTGGTATGTCGCAGTAACGTCACTTTCAGCCAATCGGCGGGCTGCAAGTGACGTTTAATGACAGATCAAACTGGAATGGTCTCATGAAAACGCTTGATATAAGTATTTGTAAGGTCTAGGACTTTTGTTCCTCTTTTTTTATCAACATGAAAATTAACCCACACAATGGGCTCTTTCCTGTATTTTAATATTATTATACTGGATGGACCGGAGGAATGGTCTAAACCTATGAACTTCTAATTAACGTGAAAATAATGTGAAAAAACTCATAGTTTTGGTTTGTTTTGAAGCTACAGCGTGTAGATTTCTTTGTACCAAACTTTTTGATCACACTGTATAATTATTGGATTCGTCGAGATGATCTTGTCATCTGGCTCCGAATGTTTCCAGACTTCACACCACTAGATTTTTGTTTGTGGGCAACATGTTTCAAAATATGCCTTAGCATTTATTGACAGAAACTCCCATTAACAATATTTTAAACGTATGGAATTTTGTTTATTTACAGTCACCTGTAACAAAGGAAAATTGGAAAAGACTGTAAGAGTCTTCTTCCATATCTTCACTCACTTAATGCACACTGGTGCAGTTTGTTCTGTTCCTCTTCACTAGAATGATCTTCAATGGAGATGGAAACAATGTTTCAATTATTGAAGAGGAATAATGAATGAAGCTTGCCATTTCTTTCAAATACCTGAAGGTTTCTAAGAATAGTATTGTTATGATACAGTGCCAATTATCAAAATAATGTCAGATGAACTATGATAAATAGTGAAAAACATTGAGGTCACTGAGTAGTCCCAAGATCTCCGCTACAAAAATATACAGACACAAACCGAATCTACATGACTTTTTAACAACAGATTCTACGACCAACAACTACGAGAAAATTCTATTCAAACATGGGTCGTGAAGAAAAATTCGAGAGCGGCTTTTTGAGAAAATTTCCGAAATCCTTTGTGTTGAAATGACGAAAATTTACACATTCACCAAAGGTTCTGTGTTGGGTTTAAAAATAAAAAGACTGCTGGTGATTAGTCGAGCTATTGTAACTTATTCTAGTATTTTTACAATATCTGCTACTGAATAAATCAGAAGCATTGAAGCCTTGGTATGACGGAAGAAAAATGGTTTGATTAAATATGTTGTCAGGTGGGCGAACTCATTAAAACACATTATATCATAACAGAAGCCGAAATTACCATAACATTACTTCCAATTATTGTAAGTATGTTTCATTGTTTTTGCATTTCTCACATATTTTTTGCCATCCCATAATATCAGGTTAACATTCTCAAGAACAATTTTGCGACAGGCTATTTTGCACGTTGTCATTCATTTATTTATAATAATTATTTTCACTCATTACTTCTCTTCATTTTTCTAATTTCAAAGTTTCAAGAAGAGCATGATTATCCCGATCAATATTGCAGCATTATTCTCTGTATCGAGGTTATCGTGATGATATCGAAGAATATTGGATTTGAGGTATTATGGACTTCATTATGATCGTTCTGGAATAATAGTAGCACTCGTATTATAATTACAAATGAGAAACATATTTTAATTGATCAATAATGAATTGCACAAAGGTTTGTGATTGATAAAATATGGTCAGCTGCAACGTCTAATCATGTGTTTACATAATATGTCCTGGCATTGCAGCTCATGTACAGTTCAATCGTATTTTCGCCCACAATTATTTTTGAAACAAGTTCACGGATTATATAATTCTGCGAGATGTATATGTAAATGAGCGCAGCTAATTAATTATTCAAATCCGATCTGCAATGGCGGTTGCTCTAGGCGGGCATGTCAAGGTGATTCAACTATATTTTTTATTTGAAGTAAAATTTGCATCAATTCATTATTATGAGTATCTCAAATTCACTTTTATTTTTCTAAGTATTGGACATTGATTCTCGAAATCGTGTGAAAGGTCAAAATATTTTTGCCAGTTCCTGAATAAAACCACTTAATTCTGGTTTTAGCATTCTATCAAACATTATCGAGATCTCGATCGAGATTATAATAATGATTGTAAATTAGATGCGAAGGATTTAAATCTTTATATTGATCACCGCAAAGATAACATGGCTTAAACTAAATTTGTATATTATTTCGTTCCTACCATACATATTGAATGTTAGATTAAGTCATAATAAGAAAAAAAAAACACTGATCCTTTTGTAGTGATTGTAAAAACCCACTCGTGAGCTCTAGGGCTGAATGTTCGAGAACAAATGGAACAGTCGAGCACTGACAATGCTTCACTTGTATTTGCACAAAATCTGAAGCGTATTCTGGTAGTTGCTGCGATGGCAATCAGTCCAAAAACAATGCAGACTGCATTATTTGAACTGATATTAAATTTATAACTCACTATTCTGAACAGTGTATTGATCGAGCAAACTTGAAATACATCTATCAGATTGAATATTGAAATGATGTTTGAAGACATAGATATTAACTATGGCATCCGCTTAACCTACCCATTTCACGTTTGATTCGACAATGTGAAGTGGCCAATGTCCCGAACAACAAAGCCGCATCCAGTGTGCCCAATGGCATGGCTGTAATTTAAATAGAATTATCAATGGAAATCCAAATAAGCCCTAATAATGGACGATGTACCATTAACTGCAACCTGACCGACAAATTAGCTTAAACGTGCAACAAATAGAAGAGTGTGTGGTTTTGGGTTAATTGGAATACAATCGGGGGAAATCTATCTGATACATCATAATCAAATGAAGGTTGTTATGAGTATTTTGAGCTTAAAAAGAAAATATGGATAGTATCACTGTAAACCTAATCGATTTACAAGATGTTCTGGAATATCTGAAAATTCTTCAAGCACAAAATATATACAAAGATTTCATCTAAACTGCTCCAAACATTGCTTAAAAATCATCACGCGATTCTTATTATCTGAAAAATAAGCAAATTGTGTTAGAAAGGAAAATACAAAATACGTCATGACAATCAAGATAAGGAAAAATACTCCATCCAATAACAATAAGCATAACAACCCATATACAGGAAAAAAAAGCAAACGATTGACAACATCACATACCAGGTGTTGTATTTGAAAGAATGCTGACGTGTCACAATTTCTGAGATGATTTTTTTCCATATTTTTGATTGCAGATTTGACGGACCTATAAAAAATATTCCAATTCTGAAACTTTATGGTTCATAATGAGGCACCCTGTACAGGGTGATTGTTTATATTTTACTCAGTAGATATCTACTTATTTTGGGTTGTACAAAAAAGTTTTATATGAGCAAATTTGCAGTATTTTTCATGGACATTCAGAATCCGATATTGAAAAATGCCAAAAGAGATCGAAAAACTAAAAATTTTACACAACATGGTATTTTTTAAATGGGAAACCCTGTATATTTTTGGCCAGATTAATAGATCTTTTTCTTCTGATTTCAAATATACTATATAATATGTTGTTATTTGATTCAGTCGTTTTTGCGCTATTCAAGTTCAAAGTCTCATAAGAATAACATTACGTTGATCTGGATTCTACCGTATCTTAGCAACAAAGATCAAGATTATGTCCCCTTAATGAGAGTTTTGGAGACTTTGAACTTGAATAGCTCAAAACGGCTGAACTAAATACCAACATGTATGGTATATATATTTGGAATCAGAAGAAAAAGATCTTTTGATCCAGCCAAAAAAATACAGGGTTTCCCATTTGAAAATAACCATGTTGTGAATAATGTTTGGGTTTTCGATGCAATTTGGCATTTCTTGGTATCGGATTCTGAATGTCCATGAAAAATACTGCAAATTTGCTCATTTAAACTTCTTTCTAGAACCAAAATTAACTGGGATATCTATTGAGTGAAATATAAACAATCCCCCTGTACAATGCACATGAAGAACTGCAACTGCTACACATGTTATAAATCAAACTCACTGAATGTATGGTCTAGACTTTGTTTTATACATTATTGTGTGGAAACAGAGTCCATCGTCTATCTCTATAGTAATCTCTCGATTTTAGTGTTTTATTTCCAGTGAAACGGTGCTTCATATTTTTGATTGGTTTTGATTATTTTATAAGCAATAGCGATTTTTACTGAATAAAATAATCGTAGAATATCTGGAATAGACATAATCCATTCTAATTAAACTAGTTAAATCTAGAATTTCTTTAATCTAAATGTGGGCCAAGTTGATATAAATAATTTTCCATCAAAAATAGGAAATGAGTCTGCCAAAGTGTAGACATAATAGATCATTGAGAAAATTTCCCAATTCTAGATGTTAAACCACCGGTATTGGAGAACGTTGTACAGAGATATCAGAAATTGAACATTTCATTTCGTTCAATATATGTGTAATTCAGTCAGTTTTCTTGATGATTTATGCTACTATTTTATCCTAGTGTCATTTTGTAGCATTATTATAAAATCTTTGCGAATTAAACATTTTTTCTAAGATTGACAAAAACATTGTATTTGTGCTAGTAGGAAGAACATTTTACCTATGCGGAAAATATCTTTACCTACTTGCGTGCGTGAAAGTGTACTTTACAGCACGCATTTGCGTGTGGCAAGTAGCACTTCACAGCACTCCGTGTGGTAAAGTTACTTTTCCGCACGGAGTGTGGTAATAGTTATTTTCCTAACAAGTTCGCAAAGTGATGCTTTCCCGCACGCAAAAGCAGTTAGACGAACGACGCGAAGCGGAGTTCGGATATGCTTTAAGGGCGGGAAAGACACTTTGCGAACTTGTTAGGAACAATATTTTTTCAACGAGCGTCCACAGATTAGACACGAAAAACTTTAGATAATATATTATTTGAACGCACTTAAAAACATAGAACTTGAGAATAATGATTATTTATGCTTAACAATATATTTATATTGAAAGAACAGTTTGTGGCGGCAGCTGGAAATTGGATAATATGGGTATAATCAAAATCATAATTGATTGATTTTATATTTGAAATGCAAGGGCATGTCCGATCACTGTTCATAAAATTTCCTCTTTTGTCGCCTTACTCCCTGCTATTGGCAACACTGTTTTGATTTGACAACACACTCTAGACAGCTGTGTCATTAAGATCAGTCAGTCTTCAGTCTTCGTTTAATCGTTTATACTTTTATAAATTTGTTTGTCCGTTTGTTTGTATACATGATCAGGTTTTTTTGATGCCAGTATTCAGCTCAAATCTTTCGAAGATTTCCGATAAACACAGTAGTTTGCACCAAAATCAAGCAAGAACAACTCACAAATGCCGATTGAAAGTCGTCATTATCAATGTTTGTTTACGTTACTGGCGAATGCGTTTTTAACGCAAAAAAAGAATTGTGTGTTTCATTTTGATTTTGAGTGAAAAGGGAAAAGTAACAAGAACATTATTTTGTGCATTACAAAGTGCATTATCTACAGTTTGGTTGGTATGGAAACGAAGTTTAAAACAACAAATTGGTAGGTAGTTATTTGAGTTGACATTTGAGTGCGGGAAAAGGTTACTTTGCACACGCAAATGAGTGTGCGAAGTGTCTACTTTGCGCACGCTCGTAGAAAAAGTACTTTACAGCACGCAAATAATTGTTCTGCTATAGTAACCACCAATGTCTCTGGGTAACCATCGTGGCATACTGAATATGAATGACATTTCTTTGGTGGTTACTATGACAAAATTATGGAGAGGCTGATTTCCATGTTGAAGAAAATGTGAAATTTCAACTCAAAGGTAAATTTTGTACCTAACACATGTGGAAAGTGTCTTTACCGCCCTTGACGTTGTGAGAACTCCGCTTTGCGTCGGTCGGTCACTGCCGTCGCGTGCGGTAAAGTAATACTTTCCACACTTGTTAGGTAAATAACTATTTTCTATGACTATTCGATAATAGATGTATTATACATCCACTTTCTATTGGTTAATGTAACTCGTTACTCATACCAGTGACTTTTTTTTCATTACTCAATTGTTTTTAACCAATGAAGATCTAATCTCATTACTCCACTGTTTTTGACCCAATCATAACAATCGACAAAATGTCAACCCTCAAATACATCATTTTGAAACGGCCCATTTGAACGCCCATATTGGTTTTGCTTGCAAAAAGTGCCGTCCAAATGGAATTGAATATTTCAAAGTTCGCTTCAATTATTCAATAATCATAGAAAAAGTATAGTATTCTACTCGCGGGAAATGGATATTACTCACTCAGATGATTACGCTTGCGCGCAAACGTCATCCTCGTGAGTAATATCCACAATTTCCCGCTCGTTGATTGATATACTATTTTCGTCCTTAACTGCTTGCGTCGACTGCCGTCCGTGCGGAAAAGTACCACTTTATAACCTTTATCAATTAACAACTCATCTTGTCAGTATTGTTACTTTTCTGACTAGATCTGGTCTCATCAACTGAACAAAGTACGAATATATGTCATCTACACAACTTTATTGGTATAGCTTTTTGTATGATGTATATGATCTGATTAGTACCCAAAAAAAAATCTTGTTCCAATGAAAAATAAAGACCAAAATTGAGGTCAAGGATATGCTGAAAACACTTTAATAATCACAATAATAATCTTTTCCGCTAATCGAAGGCCAAAACTTCTCAACAAAAATCATGAAAAAGTTCTTGCTTTCGCCAAGTCTGTGATAAAAATGTTAGGTATTTATCGCCCGATAGCTTTCAATCGTTATCGCAATATCAACATCTTTATGAAGTTCAGTTGTTTTCCGTATTCAAGTTAGATAGCAGGAAGCCATGTGTCTTCTAGATTGAAGATGGTTGTTAGTAGTCAGAACCCATTTTTAAATGCGTTCTATTCAGATATGCAAGCCTTGCTGATATTTGTTGTTTTTACCTCAAGCTCCAATAATTATTGTGTTCTTTGCGAGCCTACGCCTAAAAAGAAATCCTCATTCACATTTTATTGTCTGGGCAAATACTATTTTAATATGCTGAACTAATTCCCGTGATGAAGAATAATATTATACGGCAACAAATTAAATGGTCAGTATTTCAATTTTATGGACAGTACTCTTTGCCATTATTTTATTTCCCTTGGTCAGTATGATAATGAATGGTCGGTTGAAATAATGAAGGGTCAGTAAAATAAAGAAGTGGTCAGTAAAAATGATGAATGGTCAGTATAATAATAAATGGTCGGTTGAAATAATTAACGGTTAGTAATATAAAGAAATGGTCAGTAAAAATAATGAAGGGTCAGTAACATAAAGAAGTGGTCAGTAAAAATAATAAATGGTAGATATAAATAATCAAGAGTCAGTATCATAAAAAAACGATCAAATAAATTAGTAGATGCCTGGTGAAAATAATGGACAGTCCATAAAATTAATAAAGCGACAGTAAAATAATGAATGGTTGGTCATATATTTTATTTCGTATAAATACAAACATTTTTACAACGGAACGAAACACAACTTAGTAAAGAGAAAACACTCTGCCTTTATGTCATGATGAAGTAGTCAGATAGGTTCCCACTAGGTTAACATTACAATTATTATTATATATTATAATTGACTTGTTGTGTATTGGTTTTATGTGGATCAAGTTTGGGTTAGTTTGAGTTAGTTAAAATTATTACTGACTATTGCATACTGGCCATTTATAATTTCTTACTGTACATTTGTGGAATTATTACCAGCTAAGTCATACTGACATTTCATAAATTTTTACTGACCATTAGAATCACAATAGTGAACATAGAAATACCGGCCAAATAGTACTTTTACTGCTCAAAAATTCCATTTTTACTTATCATTTTTAACAGAAATACTGAGTCTTCTACAATATTATACTGACTGCTTGTGATATTATACTGTACATAATGAATTAAATACTGTTCAGTTTATTACAACCCATATTATACTAACCTTGTCTAAAAAGCAGCTCACATCCAACTCAAAATCTCCATACACAGCTGAAACAAAAGTAAATATGTCCCTCGGACTCGGAGCCATAGGGACAAAAAGCCAAACATTTCTAAAATGGTCGAATATCTTGTCACTTCATTGCAATTTTGTCAAAATCTGCAAATATTTGATATGAAAATTAGGTCACGCGATGAGGCGTTAACAGGTATGAAAAATTATATTTATCGAAGAGTATTCCTTCAGGCATTTCTAATTAAAATTTTTGTTGCCGTGCTTGCAACTTTTCGTTAGGTACTTGACGAAATTACTGATGCTATGAATTCGGATGATATTGAGCGTGGGATTGAATCTAGAATGAAATGAAAATTATCAAAATTGTGCAGTGTTGATGAATCGGAAAATCGAAGAAATATATTTGCAAACAAATTCTGAGGCATCCTACTTACAGAAGTGGGAAAGTAGATGCAAATGGTCTTGTACGACAATGATTGATTTTTCACAGGTGGAAAACGAGATAAAGTATCCTCTGTGCATAGTTTCATTCGTCATTTGTTCAGTGAAACATGCATTAGAGTAGCCAGTAGCGCATAGAAGTTGATAGATGATTTTTTTTAGGGAAGAAATAGTAAAACATGGAATGTCTCCAGGTACAACAATTTCGTATAACTCTTTCGAATATATCGAATATATCAGCCTGTTGTTTAACTTAAAAGCAAAGTAGTGGAGTGATACATTTACAGAACTTTTTTTCTGAACAGTCGCCTGAAGATTTAGCCTGAATGGATATTTTTCATATTACAAACGTTTTCTATCCAGACAAGACAATGATGTTCAATAAAACGCAACTTTGAATCGTTTTCACTAAAATTCAGCTGGGATTGTTTCTCCGGGACAAACACTGTTCTGACGTGTTGTTGAACTAACATCAAGAATAGTAGATGGAATCTGAAAATGATGATCTGATCTGAAATGATCTGACTAGGTCTGATCAACTTTTCTGTCGATCATGACAATCTTGTATTTTCTTGTAAAGCTGATATTCAGAGTAGATTTAAATAATCCGGAGGCGTTGTTGGCGCGCGATTCTTTCCGTGAATCGCAAACTCTAACGAATTAAAACTCAACCCAACTCTCACATCTGACGGCTGCTTGCTATCGGAATTTCTATCACTCCAGAAAAACTTTTCAGTTCATTGGGCATCGACCAATAAAAAAAAAATAAAACTGAAGCGCAAATTCCACTCTTCTAATCTCATTTGCTATACAGAATGCCGAAATTAACATCAATAAAATATCTAAGTCACGTTTTCTACGGCAAAAAAAAAGAGCCGCATGTTATAAACAACACACATATGCCCAGAAATGCTTCGCTTTCAAAATACAGGCTCATGTGACGTTTTCTTCTTACTTCGAGTTATTCTCGGGACACCCTGTATAAATACTCATCCATTAACATAATCAAGATGAAATGTTGTCGTTCTGGCTGAGCAAAAATACACTTCGCTAAACTCTATCATGATCCATATTATACTGCACTTGTATACGTAACTTGTTTTCCATAACCTTTTCGGATATGATATACACTTTTTTATAATTCTTGTTACATGTTCACGCTCCAACCATGATCATTTTATAATAAATAATAATGATATTTCTTATTTGCAAACTCATTGGCTTGATTGTACAAAGCGCATTGCCGAAATTATTAAAGACTCGGTGGCTCCGGAGTTATGATCAATTAAACTTCCTGTAAGTTGGAGCTCTCCATTCTGTTCTCACTCATTGATCGTTGATGATGCATCCATAATACGCACAAACTTTGTTCTGTTAATACTCACGGAATATGATGTCACATTCACAGCAAAAGTAATTAGATTAGTAATAAATCTATTTGAATGACATTTTAACAAGATAAGGTGCTCCATCATTCACTAGAGATTCATGGATCTTCATGCTCTTCACTCAAGAAAATTGAGCTATCACCAAATCATTTTTGCTAAGATGTTTTTCACCTTCCAAAAACTTTGAAGTATTCCGAATTCTCCTTTTCTGGTTTAAAGTAAAGAAAACAACATATGTTCATACAAAGAAGTGCAGAACTTCAACATTTTTTCATCAAAGAATTTGTATATTTTTTTTCATTAAAAAGACTGAAACCTTTGAATTATTATGAAAATGCCACATTATATGACTAGAAGTCAGTCGATTTGGTGATAGCTCATTTTGAAGATCATCTGTCCCTCATCGTATCTCCTTAGCTCAAAGAAGTAATTTCTTGCAGCTGAATAGCTTTGATTCAGAGCATTCTTCATTTATTTATTGAGTGTCCTCTATTTGGGGTTGATACTTTTAGCTATAACAGTGACTCTAGCATTATTTCTATACAACAACTATAGAATATTGAAATTTAGACTTTTATGTCTCAAAAATCCTGTTAGTTTCCTTGATAATCTTCCAAGGTATGGGCTATTCCTTTCATTAGGAATAGATGTGGTTTCTTTCATGTAAGAATTGACCTACATATAAATCAGTCAACCAAACAAACATGTCCCTTTCGTATCCTTCTGAAGAGGATACCCCAAACTCATTCAACATTTCCGATTATTTCCCGGCTGCTTTATCTCGACAAACAACTATTTATAAAAAGTTCTACTCACTTGAAATATCTGGAAATTGAGGAATAATCAGTGTCATCAATCATTCCCGTTGTTCCAGTTTCAATAAAATACATCGAGATTTATGACGTTGAAAATATCAATCCTTCGTCAGCAATATTTCTGGGCATTTGGAATTAAGGAAAATGGATTTGTCTGACAAATAGAAAACGTTTTGTCTGGCAATGAAGCATCGGTTCACAGTATCTGTGCTCAGATCGTAAAACTAATTTTTATCAATATTTCCAGCCATCAAGTTGAATTGGATCATTTTGAATTTATAGGTCTTTTGATCTGATTCTACGTCATATTTTATTAACTGCGAGCGCTACGTATCTCCGGATCTCCAGCTCATTTAGCAATTCAGCGATCATGTCAATTTTGTACAGTTTTGTTCGAAGTGATACAAATACAAAATTATTGATCTTATAAGAAAATACATATTGAAATAAATAGTCGAATAATAAAATTCTCTAGCTTGAATCTGTATATTGTACATAATATTTCGTTTTATTGCTCGGGGGTTGGAGCCAAAGAATCAGTTTTTGGAATAGTAAGAAGTGTATAACTAGATGTAGGTATCATCATTGCATTTGTCAAAATTAGATCACATATTATGATATGAAAAACTCAAAAGTTTTTATCGACAATACTCCCTTGATGATTGTTCTTTATCAAACTGAAAAGACACTACTATAGCCTTCTCGCAGGTACAAAAACTGATTTGAAGTTTTCTCATCTTCAAAGACAAGAATGGACAATTTGCACATTTTTTGGAAATATGAAAAATATAAGGATTAGTAAGTACTGATGCCATTGATGTTCAAAAAATCAATTTACGACCTCTAATAATGTAGTAATCACCGATCAAAGAGCGCCAATCAACATCCAATACGTCACAGAATACACTATCTATCTCCGTCTGACGTATTGACTGAGATGACTCTTTCTCTCTCGTGAGGGTAATATGGCCCCACCCCTTTTGCGATCATGCAGTGAAATCCGCGTCTTCTTTTTCATTTATTTAGTATATTTTTGAGTATTTCGGAAAAGTTTTTTCGCTGGTGACTTTCAAATAATGTCTAGAATACGTATACAAAATTTCAAGTCATTTGAAAATGTATGCAAATTGTCCATTTTTGATATGTTATACATTTACCCACAAGGTATGTGCGTACTCACCTCAAAAATTTCTTGGTTGAAAAATTAATGATTGATCACTATAGTTTTCATAGTTTAATAAATACTTATCCAGATGTTCAATATTTTAGTGGAATTTATTTTTATCCAAAATTCGTTATGCAACTTTCTGTTCGCTGTACACCAGATTTTCTATCGAACACTTATTATAATTTTGTAATGATTCTTCACGGTGGAAGGGAACATTTATGTTAACCAAAATCAAGACATCTGATCAAATGTTTTGCAGTAGTTATCCTCATATTTTATTATTTTTATTATTAAAAAAAAATAGTGCTCTGGAAAATTTTGTTGGAAACTGTCACATTCAGTTGAGATTAAGAGGTCAGATTTGATAAAAGTAGATTTTCATGAACGTTCGAATATTCCAAGAGCTAGCGTCCAAATTGACTAAGGTGTTTTAACAAGGCTAGAAATCTGTAAACAGATGTGTAAATAAAAGTTGATGGGAATGGTGATCAGCTGCCAGACCATAACAGGTTGCATCATTGATAATCCGAAAAAAAATATCGAAAAGGATGACCGAACCAAGATTTTCATGAATTCATGAAGAAGTACGCTTGCGTCATGCATAGAGTAATTGTCAATGGGTTCATATAGCGAACCTCAGCAGCACAAATCAGTAAATACTGATGATCCACTTCTATCTGAAAGATTTCAACAAATATTTAAAACATCGAATATTGGCTCACTGTTTCTTTTTTGTTTCAATAATTATCCCTTTTTTGCAACATGGAGTAGACTATGAAATTAAGCTATATGAGGAAGAGCAAGCAATAAAAACCTTGTCTAAAAACTTTAGCGTCAACTTCCATTTAGTTTTTGTGAAAATGTATACAAACATAACAGGAAGATGCTCAGAGTATATTACTCACATCCACTCTCCCTAAGCATCTACCCTCTATTGTTGTGCTAGTTTTCCCCATTTTCATATATTCCACCCCTTCTATTTTGGCAATATATTTTCTCATGTGTACAACTTCAAAACATTAGGCAGTTAGTTACCCCAAGAATCTATTTTTAAGAATTTCTGAGTAAAAATACTAACTAACCACAAAGCTATTGTTTTCAATTCAAATTTGAACACAAAAATCTGTTTCAACATTTTACTATATTATTTATATTATTTTTTTTTTGAGAAGTTTGAGTTTCTTTTCTCAAGATATGAAATCCTCTACAGACTGTGAATAGAACGTGAACAAACAGAACTGACATCGATTTGAATACTCCATGAAAACGTAGTAGATATGTTGCTATTCCCAATATATAATTTCATGAAAATATAAAATTTAAATCAATCTAGTAACTATCAATTTAATCTCCAAACGATGGGATAAATTGTCAAAAAACTGCCGTGAACTAACGTTGGGATTCACTATAATAAAAATATTAATAATCATTGAGAGAAGAGTGAATCAAAATCTAGGTATTAAAGTTATTAAAGTTATACTAATAAAAATTGAAATTTCAACAAGAAACAGTTATTTGATACTTCAAAGCATTTTGTATTTAATTAAAGATGTTGCCAACTTTGAGGGTCTTGACTCATTTAAATAATTGTCGCCAACCGTTAAAACAGCGTGTAACGAGGAAAGTTTAGAAAATTTTCCACTGCTTTCTGTATAGTTCTGGAATATAGGAATAGGGCTGGTTGAATGCTCCTATATTTCCAATATTCGACTTTCATCAACCGGTCCATTTTACATTTTTTGGTTTTCCACCATTTGTTTAAGAAACTTTCTCGATAGCCCTAGATTGAGTATAATCAATTTGTGTAAAATATTAAAAATATTTTTTTTTTATAAGTTGAATCTTTTTTTCAAGTCCTACATAGCAATTTGGTCTATTTTCAAAAATGTTTATGATTTTTAACGTCACAATTATTGACTGAGAAATGTCCAAACTATATCTAGATTTTTCAGATGGAACTCGGGTGGCAACACTTTTTTGGATATATATGTTTGAGATTCTTGAAGCGAACTTAATTTCATTATTGCAATACATTAAATTTAATAAATTTAGAGCTTTTTTTGAGCAAAACGACCGCTTTCTACTAAAAAATTATTGGGCTTCTTTTGCTGATGTTGAGTTTTCAACAAAATAAAGTGAAACTGGTTTAAATAAGATCTTTGAATACTTTTTAAAACTTACTACCGACCTATTGTCCCATTTAAAAATTTAAGTGTGGTAGGTTTGTCCTGGGGGTTAGGGAATACAATCGCACCATACAATTTTTTGTAAAAAAAAACTTCCTCCTCAATACAATTGGTTGACATGTTTTGGTAAATCTGTCTATTTCAGCAGTTATGTAAGTTTTAATAGTTATTTACGTTACTAGACGGTAAATGACTTTTTAAATTACGAGTCATGACATGTTTCTAAACAAGTAGTTTAATAGAATTTAACGGCTTTGTATCGTATATTGTTCTGTTTCATACTGTGACAATCTTTTTTATTAGGTTTAGGAGAGAAAGTGCTTTCTTATTGTCAAAGCACACATTGAGAGGGTGGTGGTGGCATTCCGTTTCACATTCTTACCATGAGACCATGTCATAAAGATAGGTTTCCTTATATTAGCAACATTTTATGTCAAGTTATTGAATAATATCTTGACTTAAAATGTTGGAGTCAGTAACCTCTCTATATTACCTAAATGGTGGCATGGTTTAACTTTTTTAGCCAAACCATGCTACCCAACGCAATTTCACAGTCTTTGATGATGCAAAGTGTCATTTAGCGGAGTAGCAAAGTGAATTTTTATTGCAGCCTCTGTTGATGTAAAATGTCATTCACCGGACTGGTAACCAGTTCGGTAAATGATACTTCACAGTACTGTATAAAATAAAATAATCACCACAACAATAATTTATTGATTCTGTCATGAAAGTCTCCATTAAAGCCCTATGCAGAATTGATCGTATTATTGCGATTTTAAATAATCAAATTCCAAAAACTTCTGGACCCTGCATTTTTCAGGGTTATTCTTTACTAGATGGCGGAGGAACGTCTGGTCTTCTCTATTGAAGGGCTTTTATTAAAGTATTTCCTATGTCCCTGAATCTTGAATTTTGTTCATGCTTTATTTTCATTTGGATATATATGAGATGTATTTGACTGATCTAATTAGTATTCGTAATAATAATAATAATTTCAACATTATTCATTGTCACATTCCAGATATCATCACACTATCGGTTGAGAGATATTAAATGTGTCCAATTAATATCAAAATAGGTACAGGTTATTCTAAAAAACACAAACGTCATTTACTTTTCGCGAATCATGTTATTCGTTTGATAACGAACCTTAATTTTGTACCTGCAACAACTACCTACTCTACAGGGTGTCCTGAAAAGAGTTGGACATGAGGTGAGCAGATCTCTTACAAAAAAATACTCCGATCGATCCCACTTGTCTATTCCTAAAGTTCATATCAAGAGAGCTAATAGTTGAAATTCAATTTTGTTGACCTTGATAGTTGTTTATTATACTATGTTGATATTGCTTTTATTATTAAAATTGAACTTTGACAGCCTGCATTTCTTTTAATATCAACTATTGAAAGAGATATGTTGAGTAAATGAGACAGGTTGCAATATTATTTTATTGGGAGGAGTCTGCTTTGGAAACGAGAAATTGCATAATATGGAAATTGATGTGCTAACGTGAATTTTATGTTTAGTTTGACATGTGGGTACGAATAGGTATGAATAGGCCAAAGCTTAACAAACGGATGGTTGTTTTTCATCAATAATTGCGAAGATGTCTCTTTTTTATCAAAACAAAACAATGGACTATTCTCAATGCATACACACCTTCTTTCTGTAAGTGTATATCAGATGTTGAAGTCTGCCGACTTTTAATTTGACAAAGTCCTCTTCAAGAAAGTGTGTTATGATGAAAGACTGAATTACTAAAGTACCGATCCTTTTAACACTCAAAAATTGCACATTAAACTATAGCGGCGCCGGCTGTTGAGACATTATTTTCCTTGCTGTATAAGAGTGGTGATATTCAATATACGAAGCGATTCCAAGAAATTGCTAACAAGCACGTAATACATATTCTGCGCCATGGATCTTAGCAGCTGAAAATCAGAGTATACGAAAGACAAAATTACGGAATATGAAAATCTGCATTCAGGCCACGTTGATATCCAGCGTCGCAATGGAAAACCATTCTCATCAATTTTACATGACAAAAGACGTGTCTTCGAAAGATGCCTTGCTTTATCTGCAAAATAACAATTATATGTTTTTTTCCTACTAGCATTATCTTGGCATTTGTACATATGTTGAAATGCACATTTCACCTTGATTCCTGGTAATATATCCTTTCAAATCTAGAAGGATATCGCGACAGGCAATAAAATGTTTCCATAGCTATTCCATAGGGGTTATAAATTTGGACTAGCTACCACGCCAGTGGCAGCTCGAAGTGGTTTTATCAAAATTTATTGCATTGACGAAACAAACTGCCATATGTGGGGAGTCCTCAAAGACCCTTTCACCTCATAGAACTGAAACTGATGATTGCCACTTCATCATCATCATTGTTTACTAAGATAGATGTGATACTTGGCATTCTTCAGTGATCAAAATAACTTCTATTTAAATTCTAGATGTAGTCCGTCCACCACTGTTTGGCACGCTTTTTAAAATAATGTCTCTGTGCAAATCTGAGGTCGGTGCTGGTTGGGGATGGCTCTGGTGAGCTACGTTTAGAAACTCAACGGTGCCGTCCCGACGTAGACGACGCTCCATATCACGAGAATGTTCTATGATCACGCGATGATCTTTTTTCAGGTTTGTCCACCGATATTTCACCTTGTTAAGCGATACTATCTATTGTTGGTACAGATTTACATATATGGAATGATGTAAAAAGTTTTGAAATATTTCTTTTCCTGTTTATATACAGGTAGAGTCATCGTGTATTTTTGGAACATCACCAGTTACATATCGCGGGTCGACCTATGAAGTGCAATCTTCCTCAGATATCTTGATTTGTTTTTACTGAATCACTTTCTTGTTTGGGATCTATTCCTCATCCAGCATCACAAGACAATCACTGAATGTGATATTAATTCTTTTATTTAGCTGATACCTGTTGAAAATCCATATAAACAAATGTCTTCTGATAATTTATATTTTATTCACGAACACAAACCCTATTCAGACCTTTTACTATTCAACAGAATTTGAAATCCGTTTTGGATAGGATTTACATTTCGACTCAACAAGTAAAAAGTTGAATAGGCCAAGTTAGAAAGTCTTCAACTGTTGAGGATTAAAGTTTTGAATGAATTGTTGTAGAATCCAATTTGCTCCCAACGAAGTTTTAAGAAATCCTATTATAAGATAGAAGTTGAAGGTTCAAGGTGACAGCGCTTTCAAACGTTAAGGTACTATCGAACGAATACAATGAACGCGAGAGAACAGAGTTCTATCGTGTATTGAAAAAACGGTTCTATTGATAGATTTATGCGACCATGGAGCTCATTCATACTTACTCAAAACCATTATTTATTGGAAATATATACAGTTTTTTTAAATATAATAATATATATTACGTAATTTTTAACAATTCAACCGCTACATATCAGGTTATAAATGTAATAGGATCTCACATTCAAATAATATGCTGTACCTAGATGACAGATCATCTGTATGTACAGCAAATCAGTATCTCATTTTAATCAGTTAAACATTAATAACAATTTATTGATAGACATATCTCTTCCAGAATGGAGAAATAAGCGAGTGGGCTCAGAACAACCCTTCAAATTTTTTCCAGTTCATGGCAATATATATTTTACATTCTTTCCTAAATAATTGCATTCTGTCTATGTTTCTTATCTCTACTGGTATAATATTATAGCACTTTGGGGCTAAGCAGTTTACAGATCTTATGTTTATACTTCTATTGCTATTGGGTACAGATATGTTCTTATTAATTTTATTTCGTGTGTCGTACATATGATTTACATAGGTTTTTAAGTAGTTTGTTCTATGTACGAATACAGATATTTCTAAAACATACAAAGACCGAACATTCATTACATCCTGGGAATATAGTAATTCCGTGGAAAACCTTTTATTTCTCCTGAATATGACTTTTAAAATGTAGTTCTGAGAAACGTTTAATTGTTGCAATGCATTTTTATACAGGCCACCCCATATGGTTATCCCATATCGAATCACCGATTCAACCAACGTTTTATATACTGTTATCAGCATTTTTTGTGTTAAAATATTTCTAAGTGTATAAAACTTATAAATCAATTTTCTAACTCTATTAGAAAGGTTCAACAAGTGATGGTCCCATCTCAATTACTTATCTATAGTGATTCCCAAATACTTGGTGTAAGCCACCTCACAAATAGGCCCATCAAAATTATCAATTTTGATGGAATCAAAATCCGGTCTATTAACAGCTGTTATCGAAAAAGCCACGTAGTTGGTTTTATGAACATTTAGAGAAAGCCTACTTGTGTCCAGCCAGTTTTTTATTTTTGTCATACCAATATCCACAAGATTTTCAATCTCAGGCCAAGATTTACCAAAAAATACCACAGCAGTGTCATCAGCGTATGAGATGACAGTACCGTTCTCAATATGCATGTTTGTTAATGAATTGATATAAGTTAAAAAAAGAATTGGTCCAAGAACTGTACCTTGCGGAATTCCCATCTTCATTTTTTGTGGATCACTAAGAGTCTCCCCAATCTTCAAAATCTGTGTTCTATCCCTAAGATAGTCCTCAAAGACATCCAGCACTACACCCCTTATCCCATAGGCATTTAGAACCTCTAGAAGCTCGGCGTGGGGCACAGTATCAAATGCCTTCGCCAAATCAAGAAAAACAGCCAGACATTTATTGCCATAGTCAAGGTGTTGAGTAATATCTTTAGTGAGCTTGTAGATAGCGTCTGTAGTGCTAACGCCATTTTTAAATCCAAATTGGTTCTTGGATAGAATATTATTAATATTTAGAAATTCCATCAATCTATCCTTTAAGCATTTCTCAAATAATTTCGAAAAATTGCTTATCACACTAATAGGCCTGAAGTTATTGATGTCTGTCTTGTCACCTCCCTTGTATATCGGAGTAATCACCGCGATTTTAAACAAATAAGGCACTCTACCCGTTCTAAATATCAAATTTACTATATGTACAAGAGGCTTAAGCAAGTGAACATGAGAGAATTTTATTAATTTGCTGAAAACGCCATCAGTACCAGGTGCAGCATTATTTTTCAAAGAGTTTATTTGTTTTATCATCTCAAGTTCATTCACAGGTCTCAAAAACATAGAAGAAGAGCATTGAAAACCCAGCCTATATGGCTCTGAGGGTGCTTTGATATCGTTCATAACATTAGATTTTATGATGATAAGACAGACAACTCTAATAATGGTTCATCCAGTAAAATACAGTATGAAGCTGATTCACCAAGAATTTCCTTCTGTTGTATAGGATTCTTCCTTCTGATGGAAACACCTTTTTCAACAGATTTAAATGAGAAAGTCACTTCCACTTCGACCATACACGCTTGATGGTCGAAGGAAAGTCATGTTGTAGAAGAAAATAGATCTCGTCCTATTTTGCCGCCTCCACCATCTTCGACACAATAACTATCTTCTTATGCAAACATCGTGAAATAATCCACATTTAATTTCGATCTTCAAGCGGGTTTCTTTGCTATATGTTGCTTTACAAGTGAGTTTGCAGAGAAAATAATGTTCCACCTCCATCTTCTACCCTCGCATCTCAACCCTCATTCCGTATTACACATATCAATATGGCATCGAGATCGGAACATGCAATTCATAGTCCTTGATATACAGCGTGTGCCCAAATTTAGTCAACAAATGGAAAACTTTTTTATTTCACTTTCAAAGAAAACATGATTCATCCAAAAATTAAGTGATTTTTGTACACATGTTAGTCAAACGTTAATTTTACCTAGGAGTAAACTACCTCTAATTTAAAAAAAAAATACATTTTTAAGGAACATTTCATTTGAAAAAGTGATTTAGAATCACATACTGGAATGGTATAGTGAATTTCATGTTAAATTTTTTTATCTTTTCTTCAACATTCCAAGGACTTTTCAACTTTCCCCATGGGTAGAAAAAAATGGATGATTTCTGGATGAATCGGGTTTTTTCGCAAGCAAAATTTTTTATGAAGAAAAGTTTTTTCGCAAGCAAAACTTTTTATGAAAAAAAGTTTTTTCGCAAGCAAAACTTTTTATGAGGAAAAGTTTTTTCGCAAGCAAAACTTTTTATGAAGAAAAGTTTTTTCGCTCAAATCGATAATAAAAAAGTTTTCCATTTTTCAACTAGATTTTGACGCCCGCTGTACGTTGAAAAACCAAATGAAGATTTTGTGTTCAAAATAGAATTTTTTGCATGCGAAAAAAACGTAATTCATCCAGAATTTGTATGTATTTTTTTTAACCAATAATGAAGAAGTCATTGAGTTTTATAAGGCTTTAGAGAAGGAAACCTTCAAAAATAATGGCACCATCATCCAATTTTGGACGTATGTCTTGAGAAATTCACTGTATCGCTATCCTTGTCGAGTTATATCTATCTGCGTCGCCGAAAACTGACCTGCTTTGGACGCGGTTGCCGATTTGGGCAAATCTTCATCAATGAAAATTCCTCTGTGTACGAAATTGATTGATAAGACATGATACAATTAAAATTAAGGAGGATTGAGTATTGTTCATTTTTCAAGAAGGTGCATCAAGGTTCACTATTCTAGATTATCGCATAATCAGACACATTTACAACCATGATTTCGTGTGAATCAACTCAATGTTGAACAACGGTGATAGTGTCTAATGATGATATTATTTCATATCATAAATAATGTGAAAAATTTTTGTGCTACTCAAAGCTTAATTACTAACATTCATTAAATAATGATTTTTTGTGCATTGGATACAGGCGATACATAGTAAATATTAGTCCTAGTACACGGCAACGCTGCCTTTAAACAGCTGGTTTCGATTTTGAAGGTAGTGCGGTGATGCCATGGGGTTTCAACTTGAAAACTTCTACTTTCGTGCTTGTGAAGTGCTGTATTGTGACTTTATTTGTGAAAAATGGTAAGATTGTGCTTGCTGTGTCAAAAACTGGACCATTCGGATCCAGAAATCACCATTCACAGGTAAGTGTCAAATTTGCATTGAGCATTGACTGGAGAGGGATCCAGTGGTGTAGAGTGTAGGCATCATCATATTTCATTCATGAAAATGAGGATTTTTCAATCTTCAGGAAGTTTAAATGTTTGTTTTTATTCGTGAATAGGTAACAGCGAAAAAATGAAACTGATTTGGAAAAAAAGCCTGAATGGTAGTGTTTTATGCAATAGGAACCGATTGTTCTCAAATAAGAAAGGATATTCATATTACTTGAATACCTATTCCATTATTTCCTCGATTATTTCATGAACAGTCAAGATGAATTATTTATTGGATACTTCCTCAACTGTCTTATTTTCGTTTTTTTTTTATTACAATAAGGTTGAAGTCTTCAGTAAGAATGCTTACTTTTACAATTATTATTATTATAATCACTTTTTAGAGCTCTTAAAACCTCGCGTTTATCTCGAAATTAACTTTTTGACATATTGCCCTCTTTGCCTGTACCTTTCAATTGGAATCAAAAATTTTGACGACGCCCAGTCTTTCTTCCTGTAAAAGCGAAATATAGTTTTTCCAACAATTTGCTCGAAACCAATCAATAGACTTTTATGAAGGGACATTTTTGTCAGAAACCTCAAATAAAAAAGATAAAGGGGGTCTAAATTAATATATAAAAAAACCTTGTACAGGGCACAGCTCAATGGACCCCGCAATTCACTTTTTAATTTGACGTTTGGAAAAAAGTTTTAAATAAAAGTTCAATGGTTGAAAATAGATATTTACCCTGTTCCCAAGGCTTCCGAATAAACCTTTACATTTTAGAACGTGCCAGAAAAAATGGCAATTTTGTTTTTAAGGTAGGTATAGGATATATAAAAAATGTTTAATTTTCTGGAGAATGCGAAAAGTGAATAGAAACTGCAAATATTGGTACTTGCAAATTGAAGCAGGGTACCCACGCATTATGCATTGTTTATTTGCTCATACTTCTTTGAATGTATATCTAGACATAAATTTTTTTGGGCCAAATTTATGTCTAAATATACAAAATTAAATGTATGTCTATAGACATTAATTTAAAGAAGAATAGACCAATAAACAATATTGCTTACCTGCTTCAATTTGCAGGTATACCAATATTTGCGGTCTTTGTTTAGTATGACTCCTGCACCATATTTCTTTGAATTTATCTCCACTCACTTTCCAGCACTGATAATCATTTTGATATAGTTAAAAATAGTTTTTCGGCCATTTATTTATAATACTTTTCGCCTGTACATATACTTATGTATTCGAAACAAGAAAAGTAAAACGTTGCTGTTTCCTATTTTTTATATTTTTTTCTTGTTATCCAATTTTAGATTTCCAAAAAATGAAGAGCTGCGAAATATTTGGTGTTCTTTGGTGAGGATTGACGAGGACCGACTTCGAATCAAACCTCCCTTTTTGTGTTCGGCCCATTTTAACCCACAAGACTATTTACGTGACATTGATGGAATCAAATATTTAAAACCGGGAAGCTTGCCAATCATGACTCACCGGCAGACCATACACTTTCCCGTCTCCAAAAACAAAAATCATATGGCAAATTGAGTAAAATGGCCTTAGAGATATGTAAGAAAGGCGAAATATATTTTGTATTTTGGTTGACATTTTATTCGGAACCGTAATTCATTATTGTCGGAAGAACAGCAGGAGATTTAATTTTTGATGTTATGAAAATTTCAATTTTTATTGATTCAGAAAGTCAAAAATGTGATATACTGTCATATAACAACAACGACATAGGTACCTACCCAAATTAATATTCATTTATATTTTTCATACAAAACGGTAGAAACTCGAAATGTGCCGCCGCTGTTCCAGATGAAAATCGAGTTCGGACGTACGTATTATAAGAATCACATGTTCTCATGCGGTGTTGCCCGATGAGTTCGGATTCCTCGTTTTATCTCTTTCCACTCATAGTGTTGTCTCTTTCGCACTTATTGTGATGTTGGCGTCAAGACTAATACCATTTTATGAATGGGATGCCCAGTCTATAGTATTTAAAGTCAATGGAAGAAGTCCTTGAAATGTTAAAACAAAAATGAAATTTTACCATGAAATTTCGTATATCATTTGAGTATGTAATTCTTAACAATATTTTCAAATAAAATTTTTCCTAAAAATTGAAATCAGAGGTAGTAAACTCTTATGTAAAATTAACGTTCATGTAATTTTTGGCTACCCCGTGTATACAAATTACTAGATTTATGGATAAATCATGTTTTTTTCGAAAGCTAATCTTTTTATGAAAAATACTTTTCTCGCTAAAATCGATAATAAAAAAGTTTTCCATTATTTGTTTTGGGCACACGCTGTATGTACCAAATTATATGAAGTGGTTTGATGAAGGCAAAAGTTTGTTAGAATTAATACAATCTTTCCTTTTTGTACCTGTACTTATTCAATCAACGCAGGTACGTAGTATGGAGTTCAATAATGATCGGGGCTGAAATCTCAAACCCGGGCAACCCGAAATTGGCCTTCGCAACGGTTTATTTGTGTTTGGATCAAAACTAATGCTAAAGGTGTAGGCGTTATGTTTCTAAGACTGGCCATATCTCTAACCACAAAAAACTGGTATTAAGAAGCATTAAACATGAAACGTAATAAGATTTCTTTATTTAACTTCAAACTGTCTGTTGTGGTTGATTGAATTGTTCAGTTGCCAATTTAAATTCTAATCATCACAAATTGAGTTGATGAACAGTTTTACGACTCCCATTTAACTGAATGCATAATTCTCGTTAACGGTTACTCCGCGTTCCCATTAATATTCGAGAATTGTCAATTATGGAATATTATTCCATTCCTTTAATCTATCCCATCACCCATGAATCCAAATGACAAACAGTTTCTTTTTTGCAACTGCATCTACATGATCAAATCGCAGATACATTTTATCGACTGAAATGCACTTTTCTGCAGTTATAATAAATTATGCAATTACTTTATAGGTACCTATATTTATAACTTCTTGAAACTTTTATGGTAGTTTTCACCAAGGGTAGTATTTTCGCTGCTAAAAATGGGAAAGTTTGAGACCATTACACTATATTAACAGATTTTAGAATTTACAAGGCTGCTAAGTTCCGGATTTTGTTGTTGTTTGTCATGAACATAGTCAATCACTTTAACAGAACAATACATGATAATGTCGAATACTTGGCACAATTTGCTCAAATGCAACTGACAAAACTCTCAAATGGAAACTAAATATCGCATAGACAAGAATGCATGAAAAAACTGGAACATACTTCAACTTTCCTCATTATCTCAGTTCTCAGTTTACTTCATGGCGCAAACTGAAGTGTTTCGCTTTAAGTGAAGGTTTTTGGGTCAATTAAACACAATAAATTTTTTTACAATGCACGTTTATTCATTCGATATAATTTGGAGGATTTGGGTTGAACTTTCCTTGGGCCTACGACGGGACGTTTGTGATACTTTGTCGTCGAAGACTAGCGTCAAGCCGGAAAAGTCGATTCTGTACGAGGCTGGCGCATTCTCCATTTGACAAAAATAATTGTGTTGATGAAAGCTATTGGACAATTTGCATACATTTTCAAATGACTTGAAATTTTAAATACGTATTCTACACAATATTTCAAAGTCATCAGAGAATTTTTTTTTAAAAACAAATAAATAAAAATGCAGATTTCACTCTATGATCGAAAACGGGGTGGGGCCAAATTACCCTATCGAGAGAGACAGAGTCATTCAGTCATATTTGCCAGACGGAGATAAATAATGTTTTCTGTGACGTAGTGGATGTTGATTGGTGCTCTTCAATCGGTGATTACTACATTAATTTAGGCCGTAGGTTGAATTTTTAAACATCAATGGCATCAGTACTTACTAATCCTTGTATTTTTTATATTTCCAAAAAATATGCAAATTGTCCATTGTTTTTGAAGAAAAGTCGCGTATCTGTATGCCCAAAAATTTCTTACCGAGTATCCTGCTTTTATTTGATTGAATCAATATCGGAATGTAAATGTAGATAAAGGAAAACGCCAATTTCTGAAAAATCACAATTATTTTGCTTATTATAAAAGCTAAAATTCTCAAATTTTAAGGATATGGGTAAGAGGATAAGACGATGCTAAAAACAGGGTGAAAAAAAAATGTAAAATGCTTTCCCATTTTATATTTTGTCTGTCCAACAATAATAACTGTTCAAGTTGGAATAGCCTCGTTCCATCTCAGCTCAGACTGAAAATATTGGAAAACGCTCTTAACTGAATCAAATATTATTCAAATGTATTATCTCTGACTTTTTGATTAAAGTGGTTTACGGCAGCTACCAGAGAACAGGAATCACATATTCCACATTCGTCATGTTGCGTTTTGCCAGGGAAATAAAAAACTTTTGTTTTGTCAAGCATATTTTGCATAATTTTTAACAGCATAATATGTGCCATTATCGCATTTTTGCTCACCTGCCTAGCTTGCACAAGATTTTTACCTATCGCCCATAGATAAACAATACAAATCATCATGGTGAATTTGCACTGACCGGTATTGAACTTTCGTGGTAAAACCAAAGCAGGTAAATTTTCTTGAAAACCCCGAATACTAAAAATGATCGCTCAGTTCGACAGTCGAACATGATTTTGTTTTCTGAGAAGGGCTCTATTCTGTGAGTAAATTTACCTAGTATTTCTGGAAATGGATTGCAGGGGGGGCAGTTTTATCCGTTGGATAAAAGGTTTTACGATGTGTTATAATGAAGTCTTCAAATTGCTCAAAATAATGAATACCTACCAAAAAGTGAAAAACCATCAAAAGTCTTCAAAACCTTGAACCTACCAAAAAAACAATAATCACTTCTCAAGCCCCACACTCACATATAGTTTTTCTACAAATCAAAACTGTGCAGTCTAAGCTTAGAGAAATTCCTTCGAATGCTGGTGCATTATCATGCATGATGCACAGTGAAAAACTAATAAAATAAACATAATCATAGGTACTTCTTTTCTTTCTTCAAATAGAATTATACACTTGATTAACGACTGACAAATTTTTAACTTTGCTTTAAAAGCTTTGTTCGCGGGTCGGTTACAGAATTAATTCGAATGCATTATTTTTAGTAGTTTTTTTTATAAATGGATTTTTTTTAACTGTATAGTGAAATCTCAAAGGTTGAACTGCATCCAAATTTTGAGAAAAACTGTTTGTCTGAAACTCCTCATAGGCGGACAGACCATTTTTGTTGACATTTTTATTAAGGGTGTTTGTAAATAAGTGCGACAAACTTCAGGAGGTAATTCTGCGTAAAAAAATAATGACTGTCTGCTATATAAACATATGTCCGCAAATGCTTCGTCTTTTGAGATACGGGGTGTTAAAGTTTTTCTCAAAAACTAAAGATTTATTGATTGCTCTGAAACCGGTGGAGATATGCAAATGAAGTCTAGTGGGTTTTAAGAGGTAGTTATTGAGCATTTTTTGACATGCAATTGAGAATTTTTTGTTCATCAGTGGCACGCATACGGGTGATGATCTCATTAAAAAAAAACGAAGCATTTGCAGTGCAGACATATTATGTTAATATAGCAAACTGTCATTATTTTTTATGCAGAATTACCTTCTGAAGTTTGTCGCACTTATTTACTGACACCCTGTATTTATCATACCTCGGACACTTAGTTAAGTTTTGGGAACGAAATTCTACCGTTGTTGATGATCCGATTTGCTATCAATAGCAGTACATACATACATACATATGTACATACATATTTGACGAACAACATAAATGAAAAGTGATATTATCAACTAAAAAGCTTCAATTTTCAATTAGTAATATCTATCGATTCAATAAAGATTCTTTAGGTGATCGCATATGTTCATTAAAATACCTCACATACGGTCTGTTTCTGGTAAATTTCAAGCGATAAGCTCATTCAATTTTAATTTTAAAAGCGCCACTTAGAAACGATTTTTGCCGGAAATTAACCTCACGTCCTAGCGTCTCAGCTTTGCTAAACAAAAACAGTGCGTTCGTTATATTTTAATACCTTATCTATACTGAGGATGTGATGTGTTTAGTTTGTTTAATGTTTGATCTGACAAAAAGAAGGAAAATAACCGTTTCCTTGAAAAAGCTTGCATGGACTGCCTTCACAAGTATTGCTTGTTCATGCGCTCTTTTGAATCCACACATAATGAAGATTCGACTTGGACAGCATCTACCTATATCGTATGCATGTAAAAAAGTCAAGAAACCTAAACAAATATTCACAATATTTTATAAGCATTCAAAAGTTCAATTCCTTGAATAAGTATTTAAGTAACGTCTCTTTTGAAATATTCATTATATTTACATTAAAGGAATATATTATAACTAATAGCAAAGAGTCATTTTTTCCAAATGTGAAGACAATAATAATTATTATAAAGAATGATCGGTTAAAATGAAATATAAGTTCCGAAAAAAAACATATTCCCGAAATGTCTGGGAAAGTAAATTCAAGTTCTTGTGAGCAATTATGAAAATGATTTATTTAAGAAAAAAGTTAAGTTCATACCATGTTTAGTCGAGAGAAAGAAAATATTTCACCACTTCTCAACTAGGTCTTTCACTACTTCTCAACTAGGTACGTACAATTTTCCAATATCCACGGGCCTGAATTTGCTTTAATATACAATACAAACTCCGGCACTGAACTAAGAAAACAAAATTCTTTAAAAATATCACGACAATATTAGAGAGTTTTCGTGATGGAGCAGTAAACTTGCATGTTGGCAATTTTTTTCCGTGCCTAGGTACATATATTTTCTACTCCCAAAACCTCCAAAGTTAGGAGGATCCAGGATGAAAAAGTTTGAGGAAGCTAAAACAAAACATGTCAAATACACAGCGGTTTTTTGAAAAGGAAAACGTTCATGAAAAATTACCCATGCATGGTCACTTATATCTGGTTTTCTCAATCAGTGCTTTTATTGAGATCGTCAGAGAAGCATCAAAACAAAACAAAGACTCCGGCGATCGTTTGCGAGAGACGAGAGAGCGTGCGTAGATGATCTGACATGCACTGCCAGGAGTGCCAGGCCAGGGTCTCCGTCCGATGAGCCCAGGTTGAAGGTCATGATCAAATAACTTCCACCTTGTGAGAGGCCAAACACATTAAAGGCCTGCAATTTGAAATCTACCATCATGACTACGGCGGGTACCGTCTTCGGCTTGTGCAATATGCAATAACATCATCAGCCAGACGGTCTACTTTTCAATGCGTACGAGAAGTATTTGGTTAGTTCATTACACACGAATCTGTTAAGAAATCAAAACAGTTTTATTAAAACTTGTTAAGGGGATGTACAACCGATTGTCATCAGTTAGTGATAGTAGGTAATAGCCATTTTGTGTGTCGAATAGCATTAATTTTATTTTATTTCACTCATTCACGCAAGATACCTACCCCCTATATCTATTTGCCAAACCAGAGGACGCTAATTGGATATAATCTGTGTAGGCATTCAGTATTTTCGTCCTGACCTTTTGCAGTATAAATAATAGGTATAGCAAATTGGGGTCCCACTGTCTTTTGATCTTGGGAAAAGCGATACAAATGAAACATAAATCTAATTTTTCTCTGATTTCGGCATTTCTCAGGTAAAGATCGGGCGGACACGTCAATTTTTGTTTTTTGGGTATACCTCGGGGTATACATTTTTGTCGTATTTTCACCCGCCCCTACCTGTTAATTAACGCACCTAAATGGTTGTTTACAGGAGGGGATGCTCCCTAAAAAACACACTTTTTGCGATGTAAGTGAATGTTGGAATATCAAATGCTCCTATGCTTCATGAAGATTCAACATTTCGAAACATTCAATTTTTTAATAAAAACGAATTAGGTAATTGTAGACAAGATTTGAAAAAAAAACAAAAGAGTATAGTTTAAACAAGTTTCCGTAGCAGACCACTTATTCAAATTTGATTGATCATTTGAACGACAATTCTGGAATAGAGAGGTTTCCTCAATTTCTACGATTTTTTGGTCTTGGTTAGCCAGTTAGCCACCAAATGTTTCGCTTCCCGGGGTTTACCTGCGACATGGATTTGTTTTCTAATGATGTGCACCCCTACCCCTGAGACATCAAAGATTTACGTAACGTTATTTGAATTCGAGCTTTGCGAAAAAACTGCTGTATCGAAACATGTTAGGTATGGGGATAGAGGATTGATAATTATCAGTTTACTGTTATTCGTGATGACAACCCTAATAGCCATTTTATATTCATCATAATTTGTATCATAATATTATTATATGATGATATTGGTAAGATGTGATCGTCATCATCGGTTTCTTAGCATGTTTTCGTTTAAAATCCAAGACCTTAATAAACTAAATACCAAGATCATGTTGCAAGGTTTTGAGTGCTTGATAAAACCAGATAACGGCACACAGAGGGTTCCATTTCCAAAATTTAAGTTTCTTCCACGCTCAATTCGCCAAGTTTGACCCGCTGTTAAAAACACCCTACATAAATTATTACGATTTTTTTCCAAAATCAATTATACCTTGCCTCTAGCATTAAAAAATAAGCATATTTGCAAGATTCAGTTCCAGGTCCTTTGTTTTGTAGCTAATACCAACATGTTATTTCCCTGATTTTTTTTTAAATACTCGATAGCTTGACAGCACCGCATGTTCCAGGAAATGAAATCAAAAACCACAGTATAGTACGTAGAATCTTTCGCGGAATCCAGATCTTCAATCAAAAGTTGGGGTTGCTATTTAAAAAAAGTGTATTTTTTGACGCCACGTTTTCCTAAAACACTTGGTATACACAGTAATATTTTCAAATTGTGAGCCTGCTAAAACCCTATAAGTCTTGTTTTGAAAATGTGTTCATATCTCTTTTGACAAGGGAGAAAATGGACTTCCACACACTAATAAGCCACCCTGTATACCTACTATTTTTGATGAAACAGAAGACCAATAAACTATAAATGCGTTAAGACTCGGCTTCAATCATTTCCGTGAATTCAACTCCATTACACTCTACTATTGGATATAATCTCTATCATAATAGAGTAGCCAAACAACAGCCCTCTAATTGAAAATTATGTACTTATGCATTTTGTATTTTCGATTTGTCTATTTGACCTTTCTGCAGTAGGTATTGGACAATATACGAAACTGAAGGCCCCACGGCCTTTTCTCAATGTTAATACAATTGGTCAAAGCTATTCAAGTACCACAATGTTTCCTACGAAAGCGTAGAAGGGCCACCAAGAAAATTTTTATGAAATTCCGACTTCGAAGTCGAATTCTGACTTTGAACTCGGAATTCTGACTTCGAAGTCGGAATTCTGACTTTAAACTCGGAATTCCGACTTCGAAGTCAGAATTCCGAGTTCAAAGTCAGAATTCCGACTTCGAAGTCGGAATTCCGAGTTTAAAGTCAGAATTCCGACTTCGAAGTCGGAATATTCATAAAAATTTGTTGGTGGCCCTTCTACGCTGTTCGGCAGCAATCAGATGGATCAGAAGAATTTTTATACTATGTGTATTTGACTTTGTGAGCTCCTGTTTCCCCTGACTCCTTTTATCCCCAAAAATGACAAAGTGATGATTATGTTGGCATAGTTTTGCTATTTTCCAAAGGATTTGGTTCAAATTTGATATGTAGATTCAATTTGGAATTTGATCAGTGAGGTTGTGTTTGCATTTGTTAGTTTCCAAAAGATTTTGTTTCAAATAAGATATTCTGTAGGTTCAATTTGAGATTTGATCAAGAAATTTAAAGAAAATGCATTAGTGAGGTTATGTTTGCATAGCTTTTGCTATTTACCAAATGATTTTGTTCAAATTAAATAATAATATTATATGGGTTAAATTTTTGCGATTTGATAAAGAAAATCAAAAAAATCACTTGATGAGGATATGTTTGCATAGTTCATAGTTTATAATTAGATAATAATATGTAGGATCGATTTGGGATGTGATAAAAATGTTATTGCAAAATTACTTGGTGATGTAATATTTGTATAGTTTTGTTATTTTTCGCGAAAGATTCTGTTCAAGTTAGGTATGTGGGTTCATTTTGGGATTTGATCAAGAAATTTGAAAAAAGCATTTTTGAGGTTATGTTTGCATTTTTTTGTTATTTTCCAAAGGATTTTGGTCAAATTAGATATATAGGTTCTATTTGGGAATTGATGAAGAAAATTGAGAAAAATGCATAAGTGAGGTTAACTTTGCAAAGTTTTGTTATTTCCCAAAGTACTTTGTTCAAATTGGATATGTAGCTTCTATTTATGATTTGAACAAGAAATTAAAAAAATATATAGATTTAATGAGGTTATGTTTGCATCATGGTTTGCATAGAATTTGGTTCAAATTAGATAGATAATTGAACCTACATTTTGGTTCAATTTGGGATTTGATAAAACTGCTTTCAAAAAAATTACTTGGTGAGGTTATGTTTGCATAGTTTTGTTATCTTCCGAAAGATTTTGTTCAAATTAGGTATGAAGGTTCAATTTGGGATTTGATCCTGACATATTGAAAAATGAGTTTTTGAGGCTATGTTTTCATATTTTATTTATTTCCCAAAGGAAATTGTTCAAATTGGATATGTAGGTTCTATTTGGGTTTTGATCAAGAAATTTAAAAAAAATGCATGAGTGAGGTTATATTTGCATAGTTTTGTTATATCCCAAAGGATTTTTGTTGAATTTAGATAATATAGTTCTATTTGGGATTTGATCAAGACATTTTAAAAAAAATGACTTGGTGAGGTTATGTTTGAATTATTGTTCGGTAGGTTCTATTTGGGATTTTATCAAGAAATTTGAAAAAAATCACTTAGTGAGGTTATCTTTGCAAAGTTTTGTTATTTTCCAAAAGATTTTGTTCAAATAAAGTGTGTTGGGGAGATGTCAATCCCGAAAGTTTACTCAATCCCGGGATCTAATCCCGGAATAAGATGTATCGGAAATGAATCGGATAGCATTCAAATGATTTTATCACAACTTGAAACATATCAACCAAAAAGAAGTCCCAAATCAGCCCAAGCAAATGTGTTGCAAACGCATGCATTTCAAAATAAATACCCCAAAAATGTTGTCATTATATTCAACATATCATAACTAAAGAACCGCGGAATAGATTTTTATGATTTTTGATACTATTATTTTTGACTTTTTCCGCTACGAATAACAAAATAATTATTTAAACATCGGAAAAATTGAAAAAAAAAGAAAAATTATGAAGCAAATGCATTCAACACAACGTCTATCAAATCATGAGGTGGTATGAAATTTTTTGGGTCAGCTAGTTTTTTTTCCGAGTTTCGTCTGATTGCCATGTGACATAACAAAAATATAAGCAAAAACGAAATAAATCTGGACGACCTGTATCACAGAAACCAAGTAGTTGTGGACGCATGTTCATTGGAACTTTTTGTCACAAAATTAGTCCCCCTCTAAAATTTTTGCACTTTCTTGGTTTACACCCTGTATTCCTGTATGTACATACAAAGCCGCCCACAGACACATATATACAGGGTTATTCATTATATTTTGACACCCATCTACAGCTCTTATTGCGAGTGATAGAAAAAAACTTTAAATACAAAAGTTTTGGTTATGGGGGTTATGTAGAAAACATGTAGCTTCGTTTTTAATGGAATGTTGATAGTTTATATGATTAAGTTAGTGTTGTGAATATTTGTTGTAGTTTAAAAAAATATATTTTTTAAATTCATATAGTTTCAAAGTGACTGAACCAAATGCCTACAAACCATATATATTTGAAATCAGATTAAAGAGATCTTTCATTTTAGTCAATAATATACAGGGTGTTCCATTTAAAAAAATATGACTTAATGAATTTTTTCTATGTTATGATTTCGATTTGTTGATTCCGCTATCACCAGAAGATACTACGTGAAAAAAACCAAAACTTTTGTATTTAAAGTTTTTTTCTATCACTCGCAATAAGAGCTGTAGATGGGTGTCAAAATATAATGAATAACCCTGTACATCTATCGAGATGTGCGATTAGTACGCGTGTACAAAAATGCAAGCAAAAAATCCAACTTCGACATATATTTTTAGCGGATATTGTCTACACACTGACGCGCGGACTTGTACGCGCAAACATATCTCACGGGATGTACGTGTGTAGGCGGCTTAAGGCTCCTCTGCATCGCCAAGGCCAGAGTTCTCCGTTTCTGCCGAATGGGGCCTCCAACGAACACACAGAAGTTTGATTGTTTCTTTTGACCTTCGCACATGCCATCATGACATGTAAGAAGCACACTCCTCTGTGCAAGGTGATCCCGAGATAAGTTGTTCTCTTGGACGATTCTATATGGCACCTCTAAGGAATGCAGGATCGCAGATGTTTTTCGAGGGTCTATGGCAGTTGACGCATCTATTCACCGATCACTGCCAGGGCATCGTTCGCTTTCTGGACCATCTCACTTGGATGTTCAGCCAGCACTGGAATTGACAAGTCGTCAGCATAGCAATTCATCTCCACCACCTGGTCCAATTCAATGTCCATTAAATCATCGTAGAAAATGATGAGAAAGTGTAGGACCGAAGACCGACCGCTGTGGAACCCCTCCTTCTACCCTCTCAACGTTATTTTTATCTACCAGATTTTTTCTGTCCGACAGGTGGTTAAAACTCTATTATGTTACAGAGGTACCCGCTGACACCTTTGTTCTTCACCTTCTTGGTAATCAGTTCCCAGTTGAATGCATTTCTAACGTCATTGGGTATCATCGCATCAAAATACCGAAAGAAGCATTCCAGCCTCCTGTCTGCCCTCTACTAACCAAATATACTATACTAAAGTAGTTGTTATATTAGCCCAAACTGCAGCCTTGTGGAGTTCTTGGCTGACCTCGACAGCTCCTTGTTATAGTTCTTCAACTCGCAAATAAGAAGAGTACTCCCTTATTTTGTGCATGTAGGTAAACAGTCTGCCGTACTGGTGAAATGAGGAAATCCCGAAAGAAATGCTATCGACAAAAAAGAAAATGAGAGCATTCCAAAGAGCCAAAGAACGTTACGCAAGAGAGAAAAGAAGACTGACCTCACAGGAACAGAAAAGAAAACTAATAAGATCAATTGATTAAATACGAGAACAAGCCATACTAAATGAGTTGGACATCTTTGGAGAAGGGTACAGGATTGTGAAGAACAGCTTCGGCATAGATAATCCTGGAAACACTCTATTCATTTTTCAGCAAAGAGAAACATTTGGTGAGCTCCTTATTACCAAAGTCACCACGAACGTTGAAGATATGGACATCATCTCGAAATCTGCAAAAAGTTTCGACACAATAACCCCGGAAGAACTTATCAATGCCAGCAGCAGATTCAAATATTGAAAGGCGCCAAGCACAGATGGAATCTCAGCCTTCGGTTCCGAATATCTCATAGCTGTGAACAACGAGTTTTTTCTAGAGTTCGCTTTCTATAAATCAAATCAAATAATACTTTATCACCATGAAAATTGTTACATTTTATTGGTGAAGCACAAAGGCATAAACCATTAGCATAATAAAAATACTGATGGTCAAGGATTAAAACAATTAGAACTGAGTACAAGAGAACGTGTTCCAGGGTAGGTGGAAAATAGCGGAACTATTCTTTTTAGGGAAATCAAGGAAGTGCACTGAAGATGTTACAAAACACAGGACAATCTGTTTGATAGATACCCACAGAACACATATACAAAGTTTAGAACAAACACGTAAATGTAGGGTGGGGCCTGAGTGAAAGCTTTGATTCGCATCCACGGAGAGGCGCTGATGTACCTGAAGTTCGTTAGATCTCGAGAAGATGGCGGTATGTGGAATGCCACATGACAGCTTATTAGATTGTCATGATAATAGATGTAGTCATTTGAACGTCACCCTTTATGTTTATGTTGTCTTTCATGCTTTGATTCCTCTCTAAGTGAAAAAATGTCCTGTTAATCCTCATCAAAAAACCTATAAAACGCAGAATACAACCCGGAAGACTAGAGGCTGATCAATGTTCCAGCCGCCATCGGAAAAGTTCCGGATAAATGCATCCTCCACAAAATAAGGAAAGTCACGATGGCAAAAAACTTTCTGCCAGAAGAACAAATGGGATTTCGCCCAGTGTATGCTACAACAAATCAAACAGTGAGGTCAATCCACCATCCTGAAAAGGTCGAACAAAGGGGGAGAAACAAAAGAAGTGTTCCTCGAGGAGTTTCCTACAGCCCAGCCGTCCTACGCCACATGGAGCCATGCACCGCTTCCCGAGACCTGCGGAGTGAGTGGCATTTTCTCATAGTCATCATCACACAGGGTCAGCGCCCCGCAGTGCAGATGGGAAGACCACACTGACCCCATCCCCAGATGGTTCTGGACATTCAAGAAAAACCGATAAAACTATACATTTATTCAAAGTTTTTGTCTTTATTTAATCAATAAAGACATTTTCAACGTCAAAGTCAATGTCTTGCTTTTATGTAAAGGGAACTCTATAATATATTACAGAAATCTTCAATAATACATCATCCAAGTCTGATAGTTCGATTCGCATCCACTTCATTCCGTGGCGCATTGTTCCGTAAAATTTTATACGTCAGTTTGTCTTCTAAACTTTGTATACTTATGTGTCCTGTGTATACATTGTTCATGGCTTTCCTGCGGTTACGTCATACTTTTCCGTCTCTCTCTTACACATTGAAGAAAAAAATCACATACGTCTGGACGAGGGTCTTTTGGATCAATTTGACAAATGTCACATGTGGAGCGATTAATCTACGACATACTGCCAAACGTCAGATACTGTGACGTGACCGCAGGAAAGCCATGAACAGACTGTAGATACCATTGCTAAGGCATATGAGAACATAGTAAACATCAGACTGCCAAAGGAGATCGACTCATTGGAAGGCTTCGATAAAAACCAATATGGTAAAAAACCAATATGGTAGATCACCGACAAAGCCAAAGGGGGGCAAGAAGAAACAATCTCTACGATGACTTAATGGACATTGAAGTAGAGACTACAGTAAAATGCAACTGGGACCTCGCACCTGTCCCGTGATTGGTCAGATTGGTTGATAGAATATGTTGCCATGGTTATCGCCGAAGTAACAATGTAGTAAATTTGTGTCTGATGTTCGGGTTAGTTTGGCTTAGATTGGGTTAGTTTGGGTTTGGTGAAAAAGGGATATCTTTTTCCGGGATTGGGAAATAAGCTTTCGGGATCGACATTCCTACAACACACTCTATTTGAACAAAATCCTTTGGAAAATAACAAAACTATGCAAACATAACCTCACATAGTAAGTTTTTACAATTCCTTGATTAAGTCCTGAATAGAACCTGAATAACTAATTTGAACAAGATCTTGGGAAAATAACGAACAAAATAGAAAATAATGAAACAATGCAAACATAACCTCACCAAGACATTTTTTTAAAAATTGTTCGATCAAATCCCAAATAGAACCTACATATTATGTAATTTCGGCAAAAATCCTTTGAGATATAACAAAACTATGCAAACATAACCTCATACTGATGCATTTTTTTGAAATTTCTTGATCAAAACCCAAATAGAACCTACATATCTAATTTGAACAAAATCCTTTGGAAAATAACAAAAATATGCAAAAACAAAATCATTCGCGAAAAATAATAAAACTTTGCAAACATATGATTTTTTTGTTGTTTTTCATCAAATCGCAAATATTGAACCAATATAATATTACAATCTAATTTGAACAAAATCATTTGGGAAATAACAAAAGCTATGCAACATTACCTCACTAATGCATTTTTTTCAAATTTCTTGGACAAATCTCAAATTGAACCTACATATCTTACTTTTAACAAAATCTTTTGGAAAATAACTAAACTATGCAAACATAACCTCACTAAATATATATTTTTCATAATTTCTTGATGAAAAACTAAATAGAACCTACATATCTGATTTGAACAAAATCGTTTGGGAAATAACAAAACTATATGCAAACTTAACCTCACTTTTTCAATTTTAGCAGGTATACGTACATCATGAATTGAAGCATTTCTGAGCTGAATATAGAGTTAAACAATTTACAGGACGATGCAAGGTGACATCTAGTTGTCGAATATCAAAAAACCTCAAAATCGTAAAAAATTGAGTTAGCAGGTTAACGCATTTAGCCGACGATATGTTGCCATTGGGATCGCCGGTAAGTTTGGGTTTGGTAAAAAAAAGATATCTTTTTCCGGGATTAGGAAAGCTTTCGGGATCGACATCCCTAAATCCCTACAACACACTCTATTTGAACAAAATCCTTCGGAAAATAACAAAATTATGCAAACATAACCTCACTTAGTAATTTTTCCAATTTCCTTGATAAAATCCCAAATAGAACCTAGAAAACTTATTTGAACAAGATCCTGGGAAAATAACGAACAAAATGGAAAATAATGAAAAAATGCAAACATAACCTCACCAAGTCATTTTTTTGAAAATGTCTTGATCAAATCCCAAATAGAACCTACATATTATTTAATTTCAACAATAATCTTTTGAGATATAGGAAAACTATCCAAACATACTGATGCATTTTTTCCAAATTTCTTGATCAAAACCCAAATAGAACATACATATCTAATTTCAACAAAATCCTTTCGAAAATAACAAAGTCATGCAAACATAACCCCAAAAATGTTTTTTTTTATTTCTTGATCAAATACCAAAATGAGCCTACATAACTAACTTGAACAAAATCCTTTGCGAAAAATAGCAAAACTATACAAACATATCTTCACCAAGTACCAACTCTTTCGTTTTTTTTTTCATCAAAATTCAAAGATTGAACCTATATAATATTATTATCCAATTTGAAGAAAATCATTTGGAACATAACAAAAGCGAAGCAAACGTAACCTCACTAATGCATTTTTTTCAAATTTCTTGAACAAATCTCAAATTGAACCTACATATCTTATTTGAAACAAAATCTTTAGGAAAATAGCAAAACTATGCAAACATTACCTCACCAAATTTATATATTTTTAATTCCTTGGTCAAAACCTGAATAGAACCTACATATCTGATTTGAACAAAATCGTTTGAGAAATAACAAAACTATGCAAACCTAACCTCACTGATGCATTTTTTTCGATTTTCTTGATCAAATTCAAAATTGTACCTACATATCTGATTTGAACCAAATCCTTTGGAAAATAGCAAAACTATGCCAACATAATCATCACTGTCATTTTTGGGGATAAAAGGAGTCAGGGAAACAGGAGCTCACAAAGTCAAATACACATAGTATAAAATTTCTTCTCATCCATCTGATTGCTGCCGAACAGCGTAGAAGGGCCACCAACAAAATTTTTATGGAATTCTGACTTCGAAGTCAGAATTCCGAGTTTAAAGTCAGAATTCCGACTTCGAAGTCGGAATTCCGAGTTCAAAGTCAGAATTCCGACTTCGAAGTCGGAATTTCATAAAAATTTTCTTGGTGGCCCTTCTACGCTTTCGTAGTTTCCCATGGGTATTCATAACATTTTTTTTCCAACTTCTCTGAAGTTGAGATAAGCTCCTCGTAAAGATCTGCCGACCGGTCCAGAGTCTTTAGTGATGGTCAAGTCGCTGGTGACGATTGTGAAATATTTATTATTAAAAATATTTAAAGCTATTGTTACATATTTCAACATAAAACATAATGATCAGCTAAATAAAGAGATCGTTCTATTACCTTATTATCCCCTCTGCTACTTACTTATTAATGGTCAAACTGTTCCAGCATTACTGAAATCCAATGGGTATTTCCAGTATCGTGAACAGCAATAACAAATAAGTAGCAAATATTCTAAATGCATTATGTCAATTTTTTGGTCATTGTGACAAATGAAGAAAAACTTCCACGCGCTTGCCAAAGATTAACCAAAAAATTGTTATACTCAAAAAAATGGATGAAAAATCATCAATGTCACTACCCTCATGCAAAAATCCTAGTATTGATTATAAACGCTATTGGACAAACTGCGTAATTGTTTTCATCCTGCGACAAAATCCTTGATAATATAGAAAGTCTGGCTTCTCAAGTGTCCAATTATTTGTATTGATCTCTTCTACTTTCCATGATTCAATTTTCAATGAGTAAAGATCAAAAGTACTGAAATGTTTCTTATTCATAATATAATAGGTTTATTTATACTATGAACTACTGGTAGAGTTAAACAGCAAAGGTTTCTACGCCCAAGGCTATGCCGATGACGTAGCAATACTTATCACTGGCAAACACACCAAGACAATATCAGAATTGATGCAGACAGCTCTGACAATCGTGGAAGATTGGTGCAGGAAGGTGAACCTGAAGGTCAATCCTGAGAAAACCTCCCTGGTCAGCTTTACGAGAAAGAGGAAGACAGCGGAATTATTCAAACCCATGTTCTTCGGACAAGAACTGCAGGTGGTAAGAGAAGTCAAATACCTAGGCATCATCCTGGATGACAAACTCACATGGAATTCACACCTACAGAAAATAGTGAATCGAGGTAAAGCCACAATAATGGCAACAAAAAGAGCGATAGGAAAGAATTGGGGCATAAATCCGCGCATGGTACACTGGCTCTACTGTACCGTGGTAAGACCCACCCTTGCTTATAGCTCTGTTGTCTGGTGGCCGAAAATCGAGCAGCGACAAGCAGCCACGGAACTTGCAAAAGTTCAGAGGCTAGCATGTCTCTGTGTAACGGGAGCCATGAAAACCACTCCAACACTTGCCATGGAGGCCATGCTTAACCTACCTCCTTTAGATATCTATATCAAAATGGAAGCAAGAATGGGAGCATATAGACTTAGCAACACCGGGAACTGGAGCCACTCAAACTCCCAAGGACACACTAAGATAACCAGCACAGTCACGAACCACTTAGTAACAATGAGGAGTGATATCATGTTGAAAAATATCAACTTTAGCACGTCTCCTAAGACCAAGCTAATATGGGAAGAGGAAACGGTGAAACAACTCCGGATGGCTAATGGGGCAATATGGTACACAGACGGCTCCAAAACAACCCGGGGAACTGGTGCCGGAATCGTAGGTGAAAATCCAAAGTGGGAAACATGTGAACCACTCGGGATGTACGCTACAGTTTTCCAGGCAGAAGTAAATGCAATAAACGTATGCGTGCAAGAAAACCTCAGGAGAGGCTACAGAGGAAGGAAAATCCTTATCCTTAGTGACAGCCAAGCCGCAATCAAAACCATCTCCTGTCGGGAAACCAAATCCAAACAAGTCATGGACTGTCAGCAAAACCTTGTCACACTGGGAGTATCTAACGATGTTACTCTTGGATGGATACCAGGACACTCAGGGATAGCTGGGAACGAGCGGGCGGATCTACTAGCACGGAAAGCTGCAAACACACCACTTCTGGGTCCAGAACCTGCTATTGGTATTACAAAATCCTCTGTGAGAGGTTGGCTGAACTGTTGGTCCAAAAAACAACAGAAAGCTAGATGGTGCCAATCACCAGGTCTGAAACAGAGCAAATTAATGATGGCAGACGAGATCGAATCATCATTTTCTGGAAGCCTACTGCAACTCAGCAGGAATCAGCTTAGGAAAGTAACAGGTATATTAACTGGACACTGCACTCTAAGGAAACACATGCATATCATGGGTCTTTTCAACGAGGAACCCATATGTAATAGCATGAGACTGATTCGTGGGTGATGAATAAATTATTGCGAGGATGAAACATGCGATTTTGTTCATGCATTTTTAATTATGAATCCTGGGTTATATTTACCAAAACAGTGACTATTGTTTTGTGGAATATCTCTTCGAAGTCACACACATTTTTTTTACACATTACCATGTTACGAAAATGAATAATATCAAATACGTTTGTTCGTGCCTACTTTTGATGCGTGACCCTATAATACCGAAGAACAATCACACCCCCCATACTTAATATTGGACAAATAAATCTGTCCATTCATGAACTGATGTTTTGTATTTTTCTTTCCATATTTTTAAAAAGAAAACACTGCCAGTACAGTATACCTACTGCAGTTGCGCACCAAGAAATTTTCTCTCGGAGTTTTAACCTATTGGCTCAAACAACATTATGTCTGACTTACGAACGCCCAAATGAAATTCGGCTACCAAAACTGTTTGAAGAACAATGGGTTCAAATAAATGTAATTGAAATAGAAAATGAAACAAAGGAGTGGGAAAAACGTAATGAAAATTACGTCAAAAAAAATGATGCAAATTACATAGGTCTAAAAAATGAAAGTTTTTTCGATATGTTTTATATTTGATGGGCGTTTTCATATAATTTTGATGCGCTGATTCGAATTTTTTCATCCGTGCAAATATTAAATTTAAAAACAGTGCTTATCAAAGTCGAAAATTTTGCTATCGGGCTTCGTTCCGGAGATACAGGGGGATGAATTGGAAGTTTATTTTTTCCAGTGCGTATACTATCATTATTTATTTTATTTTTATTTTTTTTTTATTCCAAGTTCGATTTGTGATAAATTGGGATGTGATAGGTTGAACCAAGGTCTGTTTCGGATTTAGGAGATCGAAATTACTTAAAAATAGATGTTGGTTCAGAAACATCAATTTTGCTGTTGACCTGTGTTGTTAATATATGACGAAACGGTGGCATGAAAGATAGAACAAATAACTAAAATCAACATTTCGAAAATGCCCATGGAAAATGACAATGTTAGAGAAAACCTCTGGGTCGAGCGGATTCACAAAACTCCTTATTTTCGCATCCGCTTTCCTCTAAAAGCCATCCAAACTATAGTCAACATGGAGCCAATTTTCACACTGTTTTTTTTTTAGAAGTGTTACTTTTAACTGCACGCCCAGAATTTTCAGTGGGATTGCTATTATCATGCTATTAACCTTTCAAAAAAGCCAAAAGCTTGCGTGTCAGCCGTTCTTCATTAATGAGATAAGAGAAAATCTCTATTCAAAAACTAACTTTTTACAAACAAATAGGTAGGTATCGCGATATGGAGGTGTTCCTTTTTGTCCTTACTCACTGGAAAATTAACATGAAAATGAAAGAAACAATAGCATGAGATCGTTTTATTAACTATTCATGATGCAAGGCAATAGCATATCGATCACTTCTTTGTTCATATTATTTACATAAGTATTATGCTCTTCTCCGTTCTTGCACTTTGCGCTACTCAAGATTCATTTATAATAATTCTAACCAGTTATTGCCTTCGAATTCTCTTGTATACGAGATACGATAATACGATGCGAATAGCGCCTGTTTGGGTGCGATCCTTGAATCGGGTCAGGTACACAAAGAAAGAACCATAATATTCACTACCTACCTACCTAAATCAACCTAGGACGTTCCGAGTTCCGAAGCGGCAGGCTGGAACTTTTGCTTTTCGAGGGCATATTATGTACCAAAAACTGGTGGTTGTCAACTGGACTTGATATTCTTTGTCTTGACTAAGTCGCATGGAATGTTTGACACGGACAATCGAACAGAACGTTCTTCAATGTGATGTGCTTAAATTTTATAATCGCAGATGTACTTACTCAAACTCAATACTACATACTTAGAGGTTTTGGATAAAATTTAGTTCTTACATCTGGTTCAGAATAAACACGTGCCTGTTTCCTCTGCGATAGTTGCCTATTGCATGAAAACTCTATTGAAGATTTAAATAACCAACAAGACTTAATAATACTACTGATGGACAATTTGCATACATTTTCGAATGACTTGAAATTTTATATACGTTTTCCTGACAATATCAGAAAGTCACCAGCGAAAAAAACTTTCAAAACTCCCAAAAATATGCTAAATAAATAAAAAAGAAAACGCAAATTCCACTGTATGATCAAAAACGGGGCGGAGCCATATTATGGGTGTCATTTTGGACAAGTAAAGTGTCAAATAACACACTAGTGTCTTAAAATCCATAACTCACCAGTCAGTAGTGAGTTATGGATTATAACTCACGTTCCCGTGGCAAACAAACAAACAACCTATCACGTTTCCGTGACAACCAAACAAACATTAACCTATTTTGAACAAAATGTAAACATGTCATTTGTTGGATAAAACATTGTATGGCACTCGTGCGTTATGTTTCACAAGTCACTTGAGAATTTATACTCACTCGGTCTAACGGCCTCGTGGTACAAATCTTTCTCGCGTGTCTTATTTTCCACACAACGCACTAGAGTACCATGAATAACTATAGTTTTAGAAATTTCATTTAAATGTATCATAATGTATTTCACAATAATCTGTTGAGCAGTTCATTTATTTAGGCAAGTCGATATAATCCCTTCCGCTCTATCATATGTGTTTTCTTAAACCATCCTTCCGACTATTAAAACTAAGGGCAGGAGATGCCACGATTGCTTGATAAATATTATTGCTTCGTTGAAAACGAGAGATGAAATTACTTATGTTTATTTTATCGCCATTTTGAAAAGAGAGCATTACGTGCATCGCAAAATCCATGTAAACTTTAATGAATGACATTTTTTTATTGTCAATTGCGTTTCTTCGATTTTCGTTATGATTGCAGGATACTTATTTCGAGGCACATTAACTTCACTCCACGATGATAAACCTAAATTTCACTTTGCTGCTGTTTTTTTGTTCTTTATTTGTTGACATTTACATCACTCAGTTAAATAGAAGAAGCATATTATTGTTCGATATATCAATTTAGTTTCGATCAGCGCAGAAATAGTTGTTACAGTTACCAGGAAATCACGCAATGTGAAAATAATGAGTCTAAAAATATATAATAGATCTTTTAAATTAGATACCGCCGAAGCCGCTCGTGTCAATCGTGAATCGTGGTTGATAATTGGTATGGTTTCTTGTGACCATAAATCAAAATAGTCTTTGCAAATGAGTAGTTCATTATCCATCAACTTCATGATCGTGACAGGAGTCTCAAATCCAGAAACGCAAGCTCTTGCGGTGCCAAACAAAACTAACTCGACTGCGACTCTCTAGTTTTTTATGCTGCTCAGTCCGGAAAAGGCATAAAGGCGGTTACCTTGCAAAATTATGATGCAAGATCCGTACATTTTCTGCCTCACTTGCTTCTACCTAAATTAATACAGATGTACTCATTATAACCCATATCTACTCAAAATTATCCAGACGCCCAAATTATCCCAAACTTAAAGCCTGAGAGCCAGCAATTATTTAGTGTTAGTCATTGAGCAAGATCTGAAAATTTTTCCCAGACATCCATTTAGTTTCATCAGGTCAGTTCCAGGCGGCTGCCTCAAGGCACGCCTTCACGAACTTAAAATAATGTTAAACAGAAATGATGGCCTCAAAATTAAAATGTTGATAGAGGGTTAATTAACAGGAAAACACTTAACCAGCTGACTTTATAGTTGGGCTTGCTGTGTTATAAGTAACAAAACACGTATAGTTATGTATCTTATACCGGGAGATAAATTTGGTGATGTAACAGTGTATTCAAGACGTTAACAGTTCTTAAATCAGCAGTTGAGCTTGAAAATATGCAGCTTCACATGTCATGCACCCGGAAGTTTTTTTCGTGTAACTAGGTATGCAAGTTTGATATTTATTTGCTAAATTTCACATTTTGGGGCCTCGGAGTACTCGACACATACTTTTCACTCCTTTATAAGCCGGTTACCTTTTTTCCTTTATTAACAACTCCGATTTTTATTAAAGTCTCTGGTTTTGAAGTATTGGTTTTTTATTATTGTTTTACGTGCGTGGTAGATTGTACAGTTGGAATTGGTCGAGCTGGGGTTTATCGCTTAATGACAATGTTAAATAAAGCGTCGAGAGGGCTCCAGCGCTTGATCTCTTGTTGATCAAAGACGATCGCCTCTCCCAGGCTGTAATTCAAAGTAATCCGAAACAAAGTAAGGGAAACTAACCCAACCGATAATTAATTAACCTAGTAGCAGAGAGCCATACCATTCATGCTCAGGAGATTGTCTAGTGCATTCCAATCAGGTAGACTGAAATGGAGAATGGAGATGGAGTCTCCTTTACATATAAGAGGTAAGAGGATATTGGCATTGGACATTATGGTGCGCATAGGACGATACTCCACAGCTCCAATATCTTATTTTCTGCGAACTCTTTCTCCCTCACGAACATGATTTTTTCTTGAAAAACCAAATGTCCAAAAGTTGATATATGGGTATCAGAAAAAAATCAGAAATCACAACAGCAGTCATAGCGCGCGAATAAACTCTGCCCCAGCCTTGGTTAGCCTGCTTATGCTTTATCATCTGAAGAATGTCCATCACATATGGATTTTGTAATAAATTACTGCTCGCTCGATGACGTTATCAAGACCCCACAATTTTCCTGGTTCCACTTTAGAACCCTCTTTATATTCCCATTTTTTTTTCACTAAATAACCCTCATTAATCCACATCTCATCAAGATAAAAAAGTGTTTGATTCCCCACGGTACTGGTTTATACTTTTTAAGTATTTTATTCACCAACAAGCAATTTCATCGCTGTCAAGTAAAAGTGCCTTTCTCAGGCAAAATCATTTCCCTTGAAGTTCTTCATGAGTTTTCTGCTTATTTAAGGAATACTGCTCCATCAGAATTTTATTTAACGATGTTATTTCGTATTTTAATTAAAAACACTGAACTATTTACTGCTGTCCATTTTTCGGGAAGTTTACACTTGATCTGTTGGTGTCTTTCTCTCCTGCAGTAATTTTTGTATGGTGACATTTTTTAAACCACCTGTCATCGTTCGCCAATTTATTGTTATGTAAAACTGGAATATTCATGTTCTAGACAATCATGAACTTTTAAAATGATTAATTTTTTTGTTTACTGATAATGAAGAATTATTAGTGCTTCTTTTCATTGGAATAGCGACATCGAGTATTATGTTTTTATCAGTAGGGTGAACAGGTGGGGGATGATTTAGCAAATCGAAGTATACCCATATGATTTATGTCTTTGAAGGTCAAGGTCAAGAATCTACCTTTATTATGTATGATGGTATAGGGAGTTAGATAATTGGATTGAAGACTGATAATGCCCAGTGCCCAGAACATTTACTTTTGCTGAGATTTTTGAGAACCTGGAACTCACTTCTTTTTAAAAAATCTAGTGAACAATTAATCTTGAGGAGTTCTGCACGCATCCTGATCCCCCCTGTGGGCGTCCCTGGTTGCCTATAACAAAATGGAGTGTTCTCGGCAAAAAGTTTTCTGAAAATAATGCATGACTTTTCTGATAAAGTAATATATGGATTTAAGAAAAATCTTCGTCTTAAAGCCTCTACAGAATTATTTCTGTAGCCTTTGGTGTAGGCAACTTGACTGTAAAGCAAATCAACAATGCTTTGCTTGGCATACATCATACATATGCGAATAATATTAAAAATCGAAATTCAAACTTTCAGGATAATTCCATAACGCTCCATGAATTCAGGCTGTTTTAATGAGCCCTTTTGAAATGTTTGTGCATGGTTCCTCAAACTTGAAAGTATTTTCGACTGAAGCACTTGACAAAATAAAAGGTTTAATTTGGCTAGTGCTGCTTATTAGCTTATATTTTATCATTCATATTTATTGATTCCTGTATTCCTAACAATAATATTATGCAATTGGAATGAATATTATATATCATTGTTTCTCTTTACACTTGATTGATTATTTTCATCACTGGACTTGGAAGTTAGGGGCGCCCCAGGATTGGTCTGCAGGATCGTTATTACCGCCACTGATACTAAGTCATACAGGAATTTTCTAGGACTATTATACCAAACACTCAAGAAAACATCGATAAAATTGCATAAACTCCATATACTTAAATTAGCGTTCAGGTCTTAGAATGTAACCATATAAGATGTTGTTCTTCAAAAAAAAAATAGGACCTGTTACTTTTCTTGTTTGTCCGTAAGCATCATTGATAGCTTAAATATTTGCAGCGATTATATTTTCATTTCACATTCTGCTGACATTTATCAAACATGTGATGGTGTCATACGGGCATAGGATTAATAGAATTTCAGAAATAATGGCTCTCCCGAAATTATTCGAAGCGGAACTGACATCAACAACGAATGTTCGCATTCGCATCATTCTCGTTATATCTTCAGAGTGAAAAAGGTTGGTATCGTTCATCGGATGAATTCCTTTTCCATGTTAGATACTGTCTTATCATTTTCCGAGTCCTTACCTATTTTCATAGTATTTATGACAAAGATAGATTTGAGGTAGCTCAATAATTTTCTTTATTACCATCATGTTTGCTTTGTACTTGAAAATAATGTACCTAATAGTAGGAGAGCAGGTAGTTATTTTTGCGTAGGTATTTGAGGCACTATGAAAACTTGTAGTAGGTATACTTTTTTCATGATATCTTAATTCAAAAATGCATACCTGGCTGTCGAGTAGTGGGAGCTTATCCTTACCTTATACAGGGGGTTGAAAATTTTGCCTTCACCATTGGTATCTTGAAAGCGGTAGAATTGATACAGAAAAGTTAGGATCATGGCAAAGCTGCGCATTTTGGTACCTAATAAAATACCGTCTAAAAATCAGAAGATATCCGAAAAAAAAACAAGATCTTGTGAGATGGTCTTAACGCATAATGGAATTTCAATTTTAATTCTCAATCCAACGACATATCACAATCAAAACTTGTTCGACGTCTTGCGCTAACAACACCATCATCACTGTGAATTGATGATGTTTGGGAAGTAACAAAACGTTGGATCAAAGATCTGATCTGATTGCGTTACGCGTACCTAACCTATAAGAGGAGAATTATAATGCGTGAATACAAAAACTATTTTGATCCATTTCTTTTAGTAAAGTCAGGAAAGAACAATCAAAATAATACATTCCCACCTATTTGCAATTTCAAAAACCATTGCTTTGCAAATGTAGGTACCTAGGTATTTAGACTTTTGGAATTTAACCTTCTGCGTTCATTCAACTTTGCATTTGATTTTTTTTATCCGACTTTTCGTTCGTTCCAAAACATCATCAATTCATTTTGATGAGAAGGTACTTATTAGCTCGAAACGTTGATTGAATTCTAAGTGTGATACTATGTCGTTGGAATGATAACTGAAATAATTATCAGAGTCAGAGTCAGGGTATAAGACCCTGTATAGACTCTGATAAAAACTTTGAAGGGTGAAGCTTTGACTAATTTTGAGACAAAAAGTTCATATCATGAACATGGGTCCACAACGGCTTGGTTTCTGAGATACAGGGCGTCCAAAAAACCATTTTATTTGGTCTCTTGCTTATATTTTTGTCAAGTAAAATGGCAATCGACTGAATTTCGGGATTCTCGGTATATTGTTGGTGAACAATTCAAAAACTAACTTACAGCCAGTTCTATACCTAATCAAATCAAAGCTTCCTATGATTTCAAAAGTATCCTTTAAAGTAGCAGTTCTGTTCCAGGAAAGATTTTTGAAAGTAGGACTCTACGTAAAATTGGACTTTTTTGTTCTATTTTGAATCAAAATAGTAAGCTCCTTTTATAAGCTCCAATTGAAAATGATAATAATAATAATTGTTTGCCTGATAATACAAAAAAAGTGCATCAACAATTGCGGTCCAGCCCTCCTGCGTGGCTAGCATTTCGTCTCACCACTACACCATCGAGGCGCCTAACATAAATCTTTTTCTTATGTTTTTCTGTTCTCAAAAATACAAAACGTCAGAATGCCAGAAATTATAGTTCAGACAGTGTTGAAGCGCAAAGATAGTTCATATACACATGAACCGGAGCATGAACCTAACTTTACGAATAATATCCAGGGCACCAACATACCTAACAATATTTTAAAAATCTATAACCTTTACCTAAAGAAGGATTCAAATTGCGTTTCGGAACGATTTTAAAGCAACTTTAAGACCCGGAGGTATATTCGGAATTTTTTGGATCTCTTAACGGCATATTATCGAGTACGGCTGAATCTTGTTCTCCTACCGTTTCCAAGATACCAATGGTGAATATCGAATTTGTAACACCATGACCCTGTATAATGGTAAAACTCCACTACCCATCAACCAGGTCTGCATTTTCTTATTTAGGCACCCAACATGAAAGAAGTATTCTATACGTGTTCATATAGTGCCTCAAATCTCAAATGCCTATACTCAAAAATGTCTACCATCTTTTGGGCTATAACTACAACGAGTCCGGAGGATGTATGTGTGGATATACATATTTGCAAAAAGCGAACATGTTGCGAATGACAATATTCGTGCGAATATTCGTAGGTTTTTCCGCGTTGATGTGGGGGTGTCTTAGTAAAAATACTTTAGACACAACACAAACAAGTAACTGATTTCCGAAAAGAAAACCAGTCGAATTGACTAGACAATCGTTTTCCTTGGCATCAGCAGGCGGCATGTGGTGCGATGGGTCGGGTCGGATGGTCGGAACAAAACAGCCGGCCGTGGAGGCGAATTACGGCAGGCGGGCAGGCGGCAGGCAGAAGGGCTTGAACCCCGAACAACCGACGAAGAGAGAGACAAACGCCGGACGCCGGAACGCACACAAAGCGAAACTTCGAAACGTGCAGCTGCTTCGACTAAACGAACAAACCAAGCCGGTCTGCCGCCGTCAGTCTTTCACGGGAAATTGTGGGGTGAATGTGCCATTTCTGATTCTGATTGTTCGCTCTATTTTGTTTCTAACTCGCGAAAATGTTATTTGAAAATCCGCCAGTAGGGGCATCGAAAATGTTCCCTTATGCGATACCACCTCCAGTTATGACAGCAATGGTCGGGTAAGTCAAAAAAAAACTTCCACGGACAAAAGCATGCGATTTTAACGGTCAACTCGCTTCATGTATTTATTTGTTTTCATAGGTATACTTAGATACATGTAAAATATGGGTTTGTTCACTTAAGAGTACTAATTTTATGTTTGTTTATATAGTGGAGAATGTCGTTATTTTACAATATTAGTGGAATTTTAACACAAGAGGTAATAGGTTCTGGTCAAGGTTGTCTAGACTGAATCCCACTGTCATGTTCATTCACCTACTATCATGGGAAAATATCGCGGTTGGCAATTTACTTCATTGTTCTTTTCTCAGGTTTAAGTTCATTGCCTCTTCATGTAATAAATTCTATGTCAACAAATGAAGACGTAGGTACATAGTTATCACAATCTTCTGGCTCACTACACCTTGCGTTCGAGAGTCGAAATATACAATCCTGTTGATAATTAAATAATCATTTTTGCAAATCTTGTTATACTAAGAATCAAGGATCAAATCAATGTTTCCAAGATACCTAGGTACCAGGGTTGCGTTGATTTAAATCAACCGATTTGAATAAGTGATTTAAATCGCGATTTAAATCATATGATTTTTTTTAATCGTTCATTTGAATCACATGATTGAAAAAAAATATTTTTCCTTTGCTGCTTTCATTTTTGAAAAGTAAAATTAAATTAAGTCATACAGTTATTTAGTCTTGCTGATGCTTAATTTATTGGTTTTGTTTTTTAAAATAGCAGTTGAATAATCATGTTTCACAATTTTTTTAAATATGACCCAAGTTAAGTGTGACAGTTAGTTATTAGATCATTGGTGACAGTGGTCAAGTTGCGTTCTGTTATGAGTCAGAACTTGAAATGAATATTATGTTCAGGATAAATCGTTCTGAAATATTATTTAAAAAACAACACACAATACATACCTACCTACTCGCCTACCTATATGAGAAAAAAAATTAAACAAAAAAATCGATTTAAATAAAAAAAATCAGAAACACTGCAAGATACAAAGGAGTAATGCTCATTCTATGAAACACCAACCTATCACGAGTACCACCTGCTATAATTATTATATTCCAGGCACCAAATGACTTATTACTTACTTTGAATTTTGAACCTGTTTAAAGTTTCAATATCTTGATACTTGAGGAGTTCGAAAATAGCATCCTTTCAAATCTGTCTGTCTGTTGGCGTTCTTACTTCGAGCACCTTGTCGAGCACGTTATTCAATCAACTTCATTCATCAAAGACCTTGAACTCAAGCGAAAGTAATTTTTGATGAAAAATGTCAATGGAGGAGTTGAAATGGGGTGAAAAGGGTATCTATTCCCATCAAAATATTCAGGGTTTCGGACACAATCGTCGATGAGGTCTTTTCATGAGAAAAGTTTCTATAGTGTATTTACCAAGGTATTTACTGAACCCACGGAGTCGTAAATCATCCGTCCGCGACGCCCTTCCTTCACATTGGCTCATTCTTGAAGGATTTCCAAATAACGTAATTTGGTACTGTGAACAATTGGCCACTAATCCTTCAATACTCCATGTGTTCAGTAAATACACTATAGAAATAGGTAAAAACACCAAAAAATGTTTTTACTCAGTATGATACGCCTCTGATAAACATTTTGAAATCTTGAGCCTCGTCTTGAGCACAGAATCTAATTCGGCATCCAAAATTTGTGCAGAGTACCAAATTTCAATATTCCAGTGAGCGGTTTCGAAAATATTCAGGAAACCTCGTCAGGAAACCCTTCTTTAGGGTGCTGATGCATCGATGTAGGATATTGCGAGTTTCCCGAAAACTACTGGACATATCGCCATCGACATGATCATTTTCTAGAACGAATAAATAAAAATAATGGGATAGTTTTCACCCAGGTTTCCACCCTTAGCTCAAGCCTTGACCCCTCCAGTGTCGTACGCTCTTGATCAAAATTTCCAGTTCAAATTCTGATTTAGCCTGAAAGTCTATGATGTTGGCACCAAATTTCAGGTTTTTTGTATAAGACCAAAATTTGTGACTTTTACATTTGAAATTTTTGTTTCACCCATTTCGATTGCATTGGTTCCTAGTTCCTGTTCTTTGAATACTCAAGTGAAGGTATCTTCGAATTCACAGTGGAAAACTATCAACATTGTTTTGGGAACAGTATTTCCATTAAGGAATCGTCATGAAAGTTTGATAAAATACTTACTTGTTAACTTTTCCAATATTTTTTTTTAGTCCGTTAGTATTATTCTCTCAATAAAAAAATGCCTATTGCGACTGTTTGTACATACCTATTTCCTCGCCTATTTCCTTCCATGTAGGTGTGTGATCATGACAAAATATCCATCTCTTTCCATTTAATCAAAGCATCCCATTGGTGTTAATAATCGCTATCTCAATATATAAAATACTAGTTTTTAATATGTCATGCTTATCAACATGTACAGAGTTTACAGCTAAATGGACCCCCCCATTAACTTTTTGATTTGAACATGGTAGGTATATTGCGAAGAGGAAAAATTCAAAATATTTTCTTCATACATACAGGGTGACCCCGTTTTATCCAAAATTTAGATTCTACTAATCAAAATGAACTGATGAACAATTTTTATTCTATGGATTTTTTAAAAAATTTTAGTTTGTTTGTAGAAGCGGCTTCAAAAATGGATATAACCCCTATTGTTTGAGTGGTTTTTGTCATGGTTCGAGATTCTAGAGGGTACCGATTTCGTCGTCTTTCAGAATAAATGTCCATTGAATAGAAATTGTTCATTTCAATTAGTAGAATCTAAATTTTAGATATTGCCGGATAAAACTGGGTCACCCTGTATGAATAAAGAGAATAATAATATTTAAAATTTTTCGTCTTCGCAATATACCATGTTCAAATCTTTCTTGAGAATTTAACATCTGTTAACAGTTATTATGACTTCGTTTCCAAATAAGAGTACCAATCATACATTTTAAAACATGTTCGAAAAAATTGCAAATTTTTGACGCTTATATCTTCTTCTTGGTTGAATTTGAGTATAGAGTATGCTATGCTTGATGCTATGTTAAAATTCAAATAAAAAAATAGGGTTGTAATTTGAAATGAGAAAGTTGAACCACGCCCAGAAGTTCTGAAACACCCTATATGTGCGAAAACGAAATTCATTTTGAACCATTAAACTTTTCATTTAATTTTTTTTTTTCAAAACATCAAATTAAAAAGTTAATGGGGGGTCCTTTTAGCAGTGAACACCCTCTACATATGTACAAAAAGAAAACCCTCCTGAAGTCGGGATAATGCTCTTACGTTTACTATACAGTGCGGCTGTAAAAGGTCCCCCCTTTTTTTTTTAATGTGTGCACCAAACATTTTGAAACTTGGCATACTTAAATTGCTGTCGAAAAACTACTCTTTGGTGTTACTGACGTACTTTTAGTCAAGATGGCGGATGGGCGCCATTTTGAAACATTTTTTTAAATGGAAAGGAGGGTTGTGTGACACCTCATTTTGAAGATCCTGATGAGTACTTTATAACCCTAGAATATTGAGTCGATATCTTCAAGTATGTACTACAAAATGGCGGTACATTTAATAACTACATTGATGCATACACTTTTTGAAAAAATTCGTCAAGTTCAATTCAAAAGATGCTTTTTTGACATCTTTGTCATTTATTCCTAACCCAAACTTTATGTCAAGAATATTTCCAGCATCTTTTGAATTGAATTTGACATTTTTTTTAAAAGTGTATGTATCAATGTAGTAATTAAATGTACCGCCATTTTGTGGTACTTGAAGATATCGACTCAATATTCAAGGGTTATGAAGTACTCATCAGAATCTTCAAAATGAGGTGTCACACGACCCCCCTTTCCATTTAAAAAAATGTTTGAAAATGGAACCCAGCCGCCATCTTGAATACTAAAAGTACGTCAGTAACATCAAAAAGTAGTATTTCGACAGCAATTAAAGTATGCCAAGTTTCAAAATTTTTGTTGCACACATTAAAAAAAATGGGGGGGGGACCTTTTTGAGCCGCACTGTATATTAATTACTCAGTAACAATGTAAGTCTTAAAGAGTCAAACATTAAGAAATATATTCCAGAATAACTTGATGTATGAGAGAATAACCGTTACAGAAAAAATCACTCGGGAAAACTATACATTGGTGTTTTGAATTGATTATTTTCATTTTAGTGAAACTCAATGACCCAACGGTAAATCATTTCGACTTGTTCTATAATTTATATCTTATTGAACTGTGGCATAAAATAAATTGTAATATAATGATGTCTTCTTTTACTAATAGCATGATTATATTGAGTTATCTGTGATACTACACATGATAGAAAATGCAGAACTCACCTGCAAATACGTCTTTGGTCCAATTTTTCAATCTTTCGTTAAAAAAATTCAATTTGCATTTCAAATTCAGTAACTACTAAGTAATCAAGTAAGTAGATCAAAATATTGGGATTCTTTACATGTTTTATCCCTGCTAACTACAATGGTTTTGAATGTACAATTCAAAAACTATCGATAGACATCACTCACAAACACAAGGAGATGAGAAAAAATCCTCGAAATCGTTTTTTTAATTGGTATAGGAAACCATAATGATGTATAACCTTCACATACTCCCTAACCCCCAGCCTCATCAAGTCTCTAGTAAATAATCTTTAATGATAACCCCCTACTTGTGATACAGGGGAGGGAGTGGAAATTCATAAAGTACATAGATTTAGTTCCCACTACCTATCAAAGTAACGGTTCCAAGGATTTTGGTTTTATCATTATGTCCATTGATAAAAAATTTAAATTTGTCACCCTTTATGATAACGGCAACGTTGATGAATCATTCATACCTAGGTTTGACTAGCCAAAGTGCGCATTGCAGACCCGTTTTAGGCAAAGTTCAAAATATTTAGTTATTTTGGACTTTGCGTTATGTTTTGTCTAGGGGTTTGTCAGACAAACCTCGACATAATATGCCAGACACAGATCGCTTCTTCGATTTCCAGAACTTACTCCTTGCAACTGTGGATTTGATTCCCCGCATTTAGTTTATTCCATTACAACTCCTTGTAAGTTCCGGAAACCCCCTTTTCCTAAACTTGAAATTGACTAAGGCCCGTATTCTCCGATTCTACAGTTAAACGCCTTCAACTAAACGCGTTCAAATAGTTAAACGTCCTCGACTTTTTCTCGGTATGCACCCTGCTAATTTTCGCAACGTTTAGTTAAACCTAGAGAGAGGTCGGCAACGTTGGAAATTTGGGAACATTTTGGTGGTATTCAAGTTGATTGGAGACCATATGATGTTGACAGTTGACATTAATGCCTGGTTTACATTCAATTTCACTTCGAAGTGCAAGTGATAAATTTCCCTTTGCCAAACGAAAATCATATGCTACCATCTACATTGTTTTGGCGTGAGCGTGACTTTGAACACATATTCGATGTAGATGCTACCATATGATTCCCGTTTGGCTAGCGGAAATCTGTCACTTTCTCTACGAGGTGAAATTGAATATAAACTTCACATAATGCATGGTATATTTGAAATAATTTGAATATTTTTTGATAAATAACTATTGTTTTAATACATGGACGTAATTATGCTTAATCTTGATCTTGATGCAGAAAGGAACAAGACGAAAAATCATCAGAAATGAGATTTTTATTCAGGATGATTAAAAAATATCCATATTTGATAATGATCATGCAGAAGTGAACCACACGAAAATCTCAAAGGCATTCATAAGGTTGAAGATTATTTTCTTATTATTATATTGAATTATTTCCGCCATATAAAGTTTAAACCTATAGTTTTTTCCAAGTTTAATATTTGTGTCTGGGTCAATTGTGTTTAGGTACGCATAGAATTATTATTTTTTTTTATGATACGCGATTTTGGCTTGATTTTTCTTTTCCCCTCAGCACCACCTCACCTATAGAACCAATAATTTTAGTGCTATTGATAAAATGATAATATCTACGGGAAAAGGACAGGAAGCTAATTAATTTAAATTAAAATTACGTGGTGAATTATTATTTTACGGACATCCCAAAACGTGATATTATTTGAATAAAACCATTTTGTACTTTAATTATTTCATCAATTATTGCAAATGGCATTTTGATTTATCTTGAAACCACACTATGGCATTGCTGACTTTGTAGATAACACAAAACAAATGAAATCTGACAAATGACATAAACGTTCATTGAATTATTAAAATGGTATTATAGTATTTTTCATTTTTATGTAAATACATGCAAAAACTATTATTATGTCTAAAATATCGGCTTCAAGAAGTAAATTCGTCTCCAGACTCCTCCTAGTAAAAATTAAATAAACACACTCACAGTGGGATGAAAAACAATTAGGTATCAGCACCTAATATCCATTATATATAATAAATAATATGTTCGGTGGTATTAGTTTATATTGTGTCATGATATATTTTTTCAAGACGCACGCATCTTCCGCCACAATTAAAGCCGTTTAAATCCTTAAACGCTCCAAATCGGGCGTTTAACTTTGAAGGCGTTTAACCGACTTGAACGTGTCTAATTTCGCCGGTGCATACGAAATCTTGTAGTTAAACGCCGTCAAATCTTAAACGAGCTTAAGTACGAACGGAGAATACGGGCCTAATTCTCATACTTGAAGTTCCGGAAACTTTTTTTTTCCACGACTGTCAAGGAATGTCACTATTGTGCAATCGATATCGATTCGGAAACGTAGCACATTGTGCAACCGTAGGAAATGAAACCATTCCCTACTCTTTGCCTAGCAACCCGTGGGAAATGGTCTCATTTCCTACGGTCTGCTACGTTTACACCCAATATCGATTCATCAATTACACGATAGTGATATTAATTGACAATCGTAGAAAAAGTATAGTGTAAAACTCGCATGGAATGACCATTGAGTATCATTCCATGCTTGTTGTACAATATACTATTGTGATAGATGCTTCATTTTATCTACTTAAACCTCATTCTCTAGTAGGTGACGTCCGTATGGCCTCTTCGTTATTTTTTACGAGCTTTTTCAGAGCAAATCAAATAAAGATTTTCACCTCAGTCTCTTCACTTGTGAGCTTCTCGAGAAGCTTCCCGAATATTATATCAGCTGAATATAGATTATCATTCCAAAGTTTGCCTGCTAATCATATAACAAACCTAGAATTGTCATGAAGAGTCCGGGTGATGTCCAAACTAACAAATAATTTCGGGCAATCCCTGAAGCGGAATGAACACTTCAGTTAGGCAAGCGTAGCTATACTGAAGTCAATTTCGTATAGCGAAGTGTGCAATAAAAATGAAGATCTCTTTCCGCCTGCTAACGATGTGTAAAGATGCGTACCCACTTGCAACAAAACAGCGAACCGAACGCCGTCGCGAATCGTACAACACGGCGTTTCACCGGTTGTCACATTATAGAAATTGGGTGGTATAATTACTTATTTTTTTTTTTTTAATAAACCCGAAAAGATAACATGATATCGACAACTGCTGGATAGCCGTCATGTTACACTGTTCGCGATGGCACGGCGTTCGGTTCGGTGTTTTGTTGGAAGTTGGGACGCGACATGGGAGATGTTCCTTTTCATTAAATAATCTATTACCATAAACACTTCATCTGAACCAATTGTTTGAAAGATTGCAGTTTCTTTTTGATAGTCCTACCTAAAGATATTTATGCAGATTGCATTTTTTTATGATTCGACATAAAGAGTTTTTCAAAATATAGACGATATTTAAATATTTTCGTCTCTCTAATTATTCGTATTGTAACTATTATCATCCATATTCACTTAACGTTAACTAAAATTTAATATTGCAAATTCCTAAACTAAATTATCGCTGGTTCAATACGGCATTTATGGCGAATCGACTAGAGGCCAATCTATATCGCTTGATGAATTGTTGTGAGTCTTTACATTTAATATTGCCTTATAAATTCAAATTATTCAACATCCTCTCAAATCAAGTATAATGGGTTAAATCCTTGGTCAAATTTATTAAACCGGTTTTTTGATTATTAAAAGATGTTTGTGTTTCGACCAAATTAATCAAAACATCTTTGTTATTTTACAATGACACCAAGTTTTGAGGAAACGAATAATTCAATAAACAATCAATTTATTCCGTCCCTGCACACTGCATTCACTGCTTGGTTTGCAATTATTATTTCTTTTTGTATGTCTGCAGGAGCCGGCGCGTCGTGCCAACTGCCAAACTGACTCATGGCATGTAATGGTATGGTTGTTTCCATAACGCTTATTCCAGGCGCCAATAAGTTTTTAATAGAAAATTACTGTTCGTTTTGTACTAAGTAGTACATTTTGCCCGGTGATGCCAAAAGATCTTAGATATTGTAATGAGGAAATTGGACTGAACAAGTAGATCATGTCATATACTGATAGTTATGAATAGTGTCATCCTCGATGGGAGATACGCGTTATGCTCACACAGATAGAAAATATATACTTCCCTCTACATCAATTCATGAAATCTGCATACGAAAACACATGGAATATAATACACTACGATTTTTGTTCGCCACATGCAATCCAGCTTACAATATAGTATTAGTCTTTAGTCTTTACAAAACGACTTAATTTAGTTAGGTATATTGGGGACAATGAACACTTGTTTATAATTGAGGAATGAGGATACTCACACGGCTGTTTAATTTCAATCTGTAGATCGCCTCTTGCGTGATTGGGTTAAGAAAAAGGAGAATTTGAAAATCGGCGATTAGGTTTGGTTTAGGGAGTGGAATCTTCTTTTTATTTTCTCTTTCGCTCTTGTACATGAGAACGTCTTATTTCGATCTTATTATACAGGAGTTGTTGTGAAATGAAATGAAAGTTTCCAAGTTACACATCGTATTTCATCCCCCTTCACATCAGATGGCATAACCATTAACTCTGAGCTCATAGAAGCACTTATTCTAGATTTCAAAATGAAAACGAGTGCTATAACTTTTAATATTCGACATAAATCTCAATTAACTTGAACACTGGATGGAACACAACCTAATTCAATTCTTTCATGTAGCATATCACCATCAAAGCTTTCCTGAAAATTGTAGTTAGGCAAACATGTTGCCCAATATCTTGGATGAATTTCTTTGCTTTCAGCTCTATCTTATTGTATTCTGTTTTTTTTTCTTTTAGCAATGTTTTGTCATTGCACTATAGATTCTTTTGTTCTTCTTCAAGTATAACCAATCGATAATTCAGTCTCCATTTGAAGGAATTTCAAGCATAATAAGAGAGAAGAGAGAAAATCTACTGCATGTCACGCAATGAGCTTTGCACTAGACACTCGGATAGAATCATCTTTCAAATCAAGATAAATACTGAAACGTTCACTCTCCCAACTCAAATCGGCTGGAAACTAAGACTTTGACGGACGTACAAACCAAGTGGCGTGAACGAAAACGTGAAAACGTGAAAACGTTCAGACAACTTGCTGATAATTCAACAGAATATATTTTTCTATATTTTAAATAATACATATGGGATTGTTATAATCAGATAACAATCAGTAATTGGCAAGGCTGTTAATGTTACAGCCAAGGTTAAGGTTGGAAGTATCTCATTGTAATCTTGTACAAAGATTATTTGTACGAAAAAGACAACCAAGGCTTGTATATATTTATCGAATTCAATATAGCAATTACGACATTTCGAATTTCGACTAACATGGAGATTCTCATGAACCGTCAATGGCATTGAACCAGGAAAAAAACTTTTTTGAATAACTTGTATGTTGTTTTACTGCTCCAGAATCTCATTTCACAGTTGACTGGGACTGGGATACAGCTATAAATTGTTGTATAAAACGCCTAAAGAAAGTTTTCATCGATTTTTGGCCTGTGTTGTATCATTTTATAGAGGCGGGAATACTGGGAATAAAACAGATCCTTAGGCTGTTTCGTGCTGGCGGTAATGACTCTTGAAGATTGTTATGGGGAATCTGTTTTTTACCTTTAAAGCTTAGAGAGCTTTTGTGAGAGCTTAGCTCTTAACTAAATATTAAAACGTTTGGTCGAGCGTTTCACTAGTAATTGGACCAATTTGTTTCGTGGTGTTAGCAACAACATATACATTTTTAAGGTCCGTTTGCCATATACATGATTTTACCTGCGGTTTTTATACAAAATACCAAGAAATCTATTTGTTGAATACCGGCTTAACAGTTTCACAGTATACTATGTATATTCATTCTACCTGTGCTGTGAATCATAAACTGTGCACTCACCTCCAAATCCTCTGTTCAAGTTCAACCCGAGTCTTCTTTGCGGCTTAATATTTTTCTCGGATTTTTTCTGATGTGTTCACTTCAAACGTTTACATAGTTTTGGGATGGAATATTCTCGAGAAGATAAGTGATAAACGTTTGAAGTGAACACATCAGATTTTATGCAGGTATATTTTGTGATTAAAAACCTTTTCCCAATAATATTGGAAACAGAATTACTAATCCGAGAATTAATCAGTATTTCAATGAAATCATGATCACAAGGATTACCATGAAACTATCACAGGAAGTATCAAAAGTAGCTTTGATCCCTGGATTGATCTAAGATTTATTGACGAACCTCACTCACATGCTTAAAAGGGGCATAAAAATAAACTCTGATGCTGCTTGGCTTCTAAATATAATTCACCATTGGGATGGAGACATTATTAACATAGATGATGATTATCCATGCAAATAATTAAATAATATTTTTGCTCACCCCCTAAATATTGCATAATATGTATGTATAACGTGTTAACACATCATTATCATCTTCATGTGATTAATTAGCTTTGATACGAGTATGAATATGATACGCTACAAACCTTTTCACCGGTAGGTTTCCGCAGGAATATTCTCTTATGATTTATGATATTTGAAAAATTAGACAAACATTTTGTTAGAGATCTGTACTTAGTATAAACCGTTATTGGGTTTCATTTTAGAATTTACCGTGATTAACATTGCCAAAAGTTGACAACTAGAAGTATGACAGAATTATTAAAGAGCTATTCTAAGATCAGATTCGAGTCTTGCATGATAAAAAAAAACGAACTACCAATTTTCTTCAAAAGATCGACATTAGTTCAAATATTATTTAGAAAAAATTAAAATGAAAATAAAATTTGAACTCCCTGTAGCTCTGTAAGAAAGCATTTCCGGATACATGTTAATATGAAGTTTTTTTTCTTTTTTTAAAGCGGGAAAACGCATCCCGATTTTTTTCGCAATATTAATAAAACGCCTTGTATATGTAGCAACTCTGCCGAATCGAGTAAAAAAGTCGAGTTATGAATTCTGATTGCATATGCAAATTAAACGAATGCGTGAAATGTCATTTGTCAGTCTTTCAAAAAATATTAAACCGATTTTTTTTGGTTACTCTATACATTTCTGAACCAGACAACAGCGCCGCTGGACTTTTTCTCTTTTCTAAAAAAAATAAACCTCGGATCATACTCTGAACATTAGTTCGTCGTGTTATTGCTGAAATAACACTCAATTCAAACAAAAATGGTGCTTAAATAAAAATCAACTCAATTTCGATTAGAATCGAACACTCGTCATAAATTGAGTTGATAAGCTTGATGAACCACAGAATATTCAGTGAGTGATCAACCAACACATAAAGAACTGCATTATGTCAAAAACTAGTCCGATTAGATCTTAGATCACACAGCAATACATACATATTATAATGGAGAATAATTTCAATCAATGCCATGTCATTTCATCACATTCTACTTTGTTTTCTTTTATACAGTGTGTCCAAGATAAGGATGCACAGCATGGGGATCTCGGGAACTATAAGAGATACAGTGTCGGTTAAATTGGACAAAAATTGCGCATTTTGATTCTTGACAAGATCCCGTTTTACAAATTTGAAAATTCCAAGCCGTTAAAAACCGAAATATTGCGATTTCGTTTTTATTTTTTTAAAAGCTATTTTGAAAGATGAAAAAACCGAAGACACTTTTTCATTGTCACTCTCGTTGTCACTTTTTAAGCTCTAAAAATTGACGGCTGGAATTGTTCATGAATGAATTCCATGGAACCACCATCAACTTTGTTTTTTCTTATGGGACGGAAAAAAAGTACACCCAGTATTAGATTGCGCTTTTCGTTGCGAATTCAACGATGTACGACACAATATGGTTACTTATGTTTTTATCCAGAAAAATGGCTTTTTAATACATTACTGGTATTTTATTGAAGTAGGCCATGAGATCCGAACGATGAAAGGCAAAAAAAAATATTGATGAAAAACAAATTCTATAACAAATGTTAGAATTAGAAATGTTAGAATTAGAAATGACCTCCATTTTCCAGGCATAAGTCTCACGGTGGACTCCAAAAAACGACTTAACATTTCAGGAGTAATTTCATCAAACGCTGCTCGTACTGATTGACGTAATTGTTCCTCGTTGTCAAAACATTTCTCCAAGTTCAAGGGAGTTAGGTCCGGGGACCTTGGAGGCCAAGGTGTTTCACTGTTAGTCCCAATGTATTTTCCATCAAACCGTTCAGCTAAATATGGGCGAACTTCTCTGGAGTTATGGGCTGGAGCGCCAACTTGAAATACTGGGTGTACTTTTTTTCCGTTCTATAAGAAAAAACATGTTGATGGTAGTTCCATGGAAACGAAATGTTCTAATGAAAATTTGTTATTTTCAATTTGTAGAGCTTAAAAAGTGCCAATGAAAAAGTGTTTTCGGTCTTTTCATATCTTTCAAAATAGCTTAAAAAAAACGAAATCGCAATATTTCGGTTTTTATCGGATATATCCTAAACGGCTTGGAATTTTCAAATTTGTAAAACGGGATCTTGTTGGGTATCAAAATGCGCAATTTTTTTATAATTTAACCGACACTGTATCTCTTATAGTTTCCGAGATCCGCATGCTGTGCATCCTTATCTTGGACACACTCTATTGTAAATTGACCAATACAACACTATTATTATAATAGTGTCTTTGTCATACAGAGATGTTTATGCACACCAACCCTAAGGCAGGATGTTTTTTCTCTTTATCTGTCCTTTAGATTTATCATGATGAAACCCATGAAGTTCATGCTAAAAATAGACAGTATTGTCAAGGATCGAATACGGTGTGAAACCTTGTAAGCACAGTAATAATCACATTAAAAGGGATTGTAAGAAGATCTATTTTAAAGAGAGTCTAAATGCTTTGACGAAACACGATAATGCGTATCAAGTTTCGATGAAAACATAATAGTGCTTCCTATAGTTCATTAAATAGGGTACGATCAATTTTCTACGTTGGTTTCGATTAACAATAAATTCACAACTTTTCTTCAATATAATGAATTGTGCAGCCAATCCATCCAGAAGTAGTTCGAACTGAAGTGATGTGTATAGTTTGTTTATTTTCATAATACGCATGATAATACGAATATTATATTTTTGAAGAAAATACACTCCAACGTCGACTCATAATTGAGATCACGATCCAAGATCACATTATGTTCACACCTGAAATACTTCACAACAGATGTTTCTAAAGTATCCATCGGGTTCCCAGTAAGTTGTTTTGAGTTCCTGAATTACAGGAACTCCTCTAATCCCCAGATGTCTAGAAAAGCAATAATCGGGGTATTGTATGGTTAGAATCATTTTAGAGTTCCCGACAATGATAAAAACTCTCTCTGTCGACAACTGTTCTCATGTAGAATTTCCATATTTACCCACGCGTTTTAAATAAAAAAAAGTTTATTTGATTTTCCTCGAGATTTTCAAAACCATGCATTGTCATGCATTATTTTGTAGTCTCTCATCAAAGCTTATAAAACCGCTTGCTGCATTCACAAATCATGATTGTGAATGGGAAAACTAACAAAATGCCCCTTTTTTTATTATTCACAATGATGATTGAGAAATTGCTTTCAGTGCTAAACTCATGCATAAACATGATGTTTTTATACAAATAATAATGGTATCTGAATTGATACATTTGTTGGTAAAAATCGATACAAATACAAATACCTCTCGATATTTTATGATAATACATTATGTAATGGTTTGTACCAATATATTTAGAGATTAGTTTGAGTAGTAGGCTCTCTAGCGATTTCCCTTTTTTTAAAATGGGGAAAAAACGGTCCAACAGAACATATTAGATGTAAGATATTCCGTAGAAATATTAATTTATATTTTCCTATTAGTAGTTACTCGTTTTGTTTTATTACTTGAATCTGTGGGCTTTTTCCAATAGTCTGTAACTAATATCGTAGTACACATAGTATTCATTCATTCTGTGAAAGAAACATGAACATCCTATACTTAACTAACCTTGCAATGGTCTGTTTTTAGTGCATTTTGATTCAAAGCTACCTCTTTTGTAAATTGGCTCTATGACTGTGGACTACTACTTTGGTGGACTTCAGCATCCATCGGGCTTAACCATAAATTTTTGCCTTCTACAGTGAACACCAAACAATTCCCGATCTACGTCATCAATGCCACCAAGCGTCTTGTTATGTAGTTTGCTGGGATCGACATTTGGTCACCAAATCATATAACATCGCGCTTGATGGCAATGATGACATAAATCGAAAATTGTTTGGCGTTTACTGTATACTTACTTGGCAGGTTTAAAAATGTCATGTTGACTCTAAAAAGGTGGACTAGAGGTCCAATTCCAAATACGAAGTATTCCGATTCTCTCCACTCCAATTACATTTTATTTAGATTTCATGACCCCATCCAAATTTAATGCTTTGAATAAGTAAATCTTGAATCAGAAAAAAATTCCGCAGTATTTTCGAGATTTATAAAAACAAATAATCGCAGAATATATTCATGGGAATAATTCCCGGAATAATTGGTTCTTGTAAAAATTGTTATAAAAATTGACCCGTTGGTCGTTTGATAGATAACTCATGAGTCATCTTATTGAGTTGTGTACCAGAATATAAATTAGAGAATTTGCAAGGGTATCTCCGTTTGGGAAATGTTGCGCATAAGAATCGATCAAAGTCTGTTCTGTGGGATTCTTTGAATACTCGGTACATAACATCCAACAGGCCCCTTTTGCGTCATTTTTGATGCCAACCAGATGGATGTGATTATTGTACAGGGTGTTTATTTAAGAATGCTATAAGATCTCAGAGACTAGGCATCCCAGAGACTTGCGGAAAAAAAAATTACTGGGTAATATGGATTATGGATTAGAAAAAATGCTGGAAATATATCAGAAGTTCCCAAGATAGCCACAAGATGGCGTAACGGTGCTATCAAAATACAAAATTGCTGTTTTCTCGTGATTTTTAAATAGAAACAATTATAAATGAGTGCCGCTATGGATTCATTGAGAAATTTCCTCAAAATTTGTTTTTCTGATTTTTTTTTTTAGCATGTCAAAATAGACAGGTATCAGCTGTCAAACCTTACAAAACTTTGAAACAACCCAACCGATTGACGCGATCTTGGTCTCATTTTGAAGAGGAGATTCTCCTCTTCCACAATTTTAGATTTCAAATGATTCCGATCTAAACAGACGATCGTATTCAGTATAATATGCAGACGACGGACATTTTCTGAATTTACTTAAACTTTTCAAATGCAAAGGTAGTTTGGGTCATAGGGAAATTGTTCGTCTGAATTCTCGACAAAATTCCGCACAACTTTCATGTATTACTTGTTTCCAGATTTCGAAATAAAAAAGCTACCTATACGCTTTTCTGTTCTTCAATGTAAAATAGTAATACTATTCAAGATGCCCTCGTAAAGAAGATATCAACAGATTTTTGCGTTACCTAGTAACCACCCAGTCACTCTTTTATTTCAAACAAATCATATCCTAAATAGTAGGACTTTTTTGCATTAAATAATTACAAAAAGCATTTAGCTTATTTATTTCGAGAGCTAGAAAAAAGTGTAATGCATGAAAGATGTGCGAAATTTAGTCGACATTCCAGACGAACTATTTTCACTATTTCTTTGTATTTAAAAATTTCGAGTAAATATGAAAAATCTCGTCGTCGGCATATTATGTTGAATAAAATCGTCTCGTCTGATCAGAATCATTTGAAATCCCCAAATTGTGGAAGAGGAGAACCTCCTCTTCAAAATGAGATCAAGATCGCGTCAATCGGTTGAGCTGTTTTAAAGTTATGAGCATTATTGCGTTGGTTGTAAGGTTTGACAGCTGATACCTGTTCTATTTGACATGCTAGAAAAAAAATAAAAAAAAACAAATTTGAAGGCAATTTCTCAAGGAATCCATTGCGGAACTCATTAATATTTGTTTCTATTTAAAAATCACCAAAAAACAGAAATTTTGTGTTTTGATAGCACCGTTACGCCATCTTGTGGCTATCTTGGGAACTTCTGATATATTTACAGCATTTTCTCTATTCCATATTACCCAGTTATTTTTTTTCCGCAAGTCTCTGGGATGCCTAGTTTCTGCGATCTGCCACCTTGCCATTCTTAAATAGACACCCTGTACAGGGTTATTGATTATAAATGCCCCCCCCCCCTCTAACTTTTTAATTTGACGGTTTAGAAAAAGGTGTTCCAAATAAAAGTTTCATGGTTGAAAATAAACTTTTTAAATAACCTGTTTTCACATATACAGGGTGCTCCAAAAAGTCTGGGCGAGGTCCAACTTTCTTATTTCAAATTGATACCCTATTTTCTTATTTGATATTTGGATTCTCCTTTTAACTCTAAATATTTTCTATGTAACATATCCTATACCTAAGTTTAATGTATAAAAAGATATTTGATATTTATTAATTGAATAATAATAATTTATTGTTGTGAAAATGTCAAATATATCTATGATTTCGAATTATTGACGCTCGTATTGACGAAAATGTTACGTCATTAAGTACTTTTAAAGTGTAAAAGTATCAAAGTATAAATAATTCTGCATTTGATTCAAAAGATTTTTTTTATATAAGACGTTATTTTATTTTTTGTTCATTTTTTGAGTATCAATTTAAAATCAGAGAAGTTTTGGTATATCCTACACACACAATTACGTCAATACTTCGAAACCATAGATATATTTCACTCGAGATTTAACTTTTTTATAACAATGAATTAGTATTATTCAATTTATAAAATATCAAATATCTTTTTATACATCAAACTTAGGTATAGTATATGCTACATAAAAAATGATTAAAATTTGAAGGAGAATCCAAACATCAAATAAAAAAATAGGGTATCAATTTGAAATAAGAAAGTTAGACCTCGCTCGGACTTTTTGGAACACCCTGTATATGTGTAAAAAGGTTTTTTAATAATTTCATTTTCAACCATCAATCTTTCATTTGGAACACTTTTTTCTAAAACGTCAAATTAACAAGTTAGATGGGGGGGCATTTATAATCAATAGCCCTCTACATGATTTCAATTTTGATTATCCAAGCGATGAAAAATCGTTCAGTAGCAGTCATGTATTTTAATCACTCCAATACCTCAGTCTTATCTCTGTAGAAAAAATCCACCAGGTACAGATATTCCTAGAATCCCTTCACGTAAAAGGTCTGTCTACTCTATTCGTCAGAAATCCCTCACCGTTTATATTTTCTTTCCGGAAATTAAATACGGTCCGTAATAAATATTTAAATTCTTTGTACAGGTTTTTGAATTTATCGAATCGTAGATATCTGGCGTCGACGGCTAACAGTTCAGTGCTTCCTTGTTTCCATGTTTGTCTAAGTCTGATCGATTTTCTATAATTGAGTTTCGAAACTTCATACTGTTATTTCCAGTAGTAGGATTTACTGTGAAGTTATGTTCTTCATGCTTCTTCAATACCATCCAAGATGGGGTGAACGATTGTGGGAAAATGATTATGAGTTTGGATATTTTTTTTGTACATTATAGTTGGTCGAGAAGGCTATGTTTTGAAAATATAGCCATAGTTCAGGGTGTCCCAAAAAGTTAATGACAAACTAAACTTGAATTTTTTCAAATGGAACACCCTGTATGTAAGAATTCTCATCATTTATCCCATATCGTACGATCATTTTGATATAAGGTTTGTTGGGTCTAAAACTTATAATAAAGGAATGGGAGGCGCGATCAAAGATAAAAAAGGACTCATATGTAGTTGGGCCATTTTTTAAGCGAAATAGAAAAAAGTATCGAAAAACTAACTGACCCATAAACCATTACTATCCTTTTGAACACAATAATCACATACACTTTGAATAAAAATATTTGTTATTATACATGGTGGTCAAGTTTTGCTAACAAGACCTGTACACATTTTTTTTCAAATTGAACACCCTGTATATTATATTTCCATCTTAGAGATAACATCATGAACTTTCTAAAAACACCATACTTCATACATTTCTTAACAATAGTTTTTTTGGAAATCACCCGCGAATACAAAGTTTCCGCTTCGTCCTACAAACTTTTACCCAGTTTATAAAACTATAAGTAGGTGGCCATGCATGAAGTCATGACAACATCAGGAATTAGTGGATCAAATAATTAGCAATTTATTAATTAATTAGCAAGTAGGTATCCAAAAGTTTTCTTTTTAATTCAAAGTATTCTGGCACTGACACTTAACTTGAAAATAATGGATTATGCTTGATTATACCACTGAACAAGTGACAGTAAGAAGGCTCACTCTTCACTCTATTGTGAAGCAGCATCAAGAGACAGCCCGCCGAGCCATTCGGGAGCACATCGTTTTCGAAGCACAGAACATACGTTCCCGATATTTGAAAATCACAACTCAACAGCGCTTCTCATAGTAAACTGATAACGTCGGTCGTTGAAGAGACTGGTATTCTCGGACCGGGTGGACGGGGTATGGTGTTGGGAACTTCGGCTCTTGTCGGGTCGGTTTCTCGCGCTTGGCAGAGTGATCCTTCTTATTGTTATTTGTTCGATGATTATACGTAGTAGCTTTGACTAGTTTTCAATATTTTGTTTCATTCGTGATATTGTCATGGCTTCATAGCCACATAATTTTAAAAACTGATTAAATAATGATGACAGTTTGTATTCGCGGGTGATTTCTGAAAATAGTAATGATCAGAAAGGTGTGATGTATGGTGTATTTTGAAAGCCAATGATGTTATCTTCAAGATGGAAATATAATATACAGGGTGATCCATTTGAAAAAATTGTGTACAGGTCGTGTTTGCAAAACTTGACCACCCTGTATAAATGCAAATAATTTTATTCAAAATGTATGTGATAATTGTGTTCAAGGAGAATTATTGTTTTATGGGTCAGTTGGTGTTCGATACTTTTTTCCATTTTGCTTAAAAAATAGTCCAACTACTTTGATCGCCTCTCATTCCTTTTTTTTAAGTCAAAATGATCGTACCCACGAGATAGGAGAAATAATTAGAGTTATTATATACAGGGTGTTTCATTTAAAAAAATACAAGTCAAGTTCGCCAATTTTTTGGGACACCCTTTACTATGACTATATCTTTAAAACATTACCTTTTGAACAAACTACAATATAAAAAAAAATATATTCAAATTCCTCACCATTTTTCCGCAATCGTCCATCCCATCTTGATAGCACCACCCTGTTTAAGTAGTTTGTGGTACAATGAGCATTGTGGTGAACAAAAAATCCTCTAAGCTTCACTTACATTTTGAAACAACGAAATGATTATCAAAAACAAAACTTTATGATTTATATACACGAAAACTTATTAAGTGCGACACAGTACACGAATAAATTTTCGCCCTTCTAGTAATAGTATGACAAAAATGTCACGTTGCTTCTAACTTTCAGTGCGTGAAAAAAACAATGTAAAAGACAAAAGAAGAGGAAGAGAATCTGCATTATTCATGAGTATTTGTCTCAAAGCTCGTTTCGGTCAAATAAGAGTGACTCTGATGTGTAAGAATAACATCGACATCAAAACACTGCTATAAGAAAATGCCAATAACAAAATTACCTCACAGATTCAAGTAATATTTTTTTATGTAAGATAAAGAAAACAATCCGTTTGTAGATGTTCTAACAAGATTAGTGTATAGCTTATAGTTTCGAATGGTCTTGTATTTTTTTATATACTGTGATTTTCTGTTAGTCTATTCCGTAACATTGTTGTTACTGATGTGGGCTAGTAGCTTTTGTATATAACATTCTGTTGTTGATGTATCGTGTCCTGGAAACTACTAGACCACATGTAATGGGTTCTACCGGTCACCAAATTAGATATCGTTGCTTAAAGTTTTAACCTTAGCCATTAACTTAGAAACTTCTTAATCCAAACATCCACTTCTATAGCTGATCTCTCATTCCATTTTTGTGTATTCTACCTCCTACTACTCAACGTGTATGCATCACTAAACATGATCGGCTTGCCAAGTAGATTTGCACGATTTTGGAACCAAATAGATCGACAAACAAACTGATTTTATTTTTGGTTCAAGTTTCGCAGATTGGAACGATAAAATGGTGGAGAAGAAAAGGAAACATGACCTCAGTGTTGCGATCAGATGGCGTTTGAAGCAGAAGGTAAAATTGGGCAAGTCATGTAGACAGAAACTAGTGTAGTGATAATTTGTTAGTGTTAGGTCTATAATCTAGGTTATGAAGGCTTTCAAATGGTATTTTTTCAACGAAAATGCTTTTTGTTATGAAGTCTCTAATTTTTTCTAGAACTCTTTTTTATATGTTTCTATTTTTAAGGTAGTCAAAGATAGGCATAGATTCTAATCTTAATGGAAGTATTACTAATTGCTAGATACATGTTTTATAACTGGAATATTTTGGAACGTACTCACTTGAAACTATTCATGTAGATCGTCCTTACGATACTAGATTTGTAGTCTTTGCTACAGCACTTCGTTGGTGTGAAATATGAAGGCTTTCAGGAACTTGATGTCATTGTCAGTTTGAAAAAAATAAACTGGAAATACTAGGATTTTGCGAAAAGTGGGTAGATGGTTTGAAATCTTTTTATGTTATAAAACAATTGTCCAAAATATTCTTTTGGTTTTTATAAAAGAAGAAAATTGATGTGGAAACATTAATATATCTGGATACCACATGTAAAAGCTCACTCATAGCACTTTCCATCAGTAAGTCTACTTCAACTCATTCAAATAATTCTTGATCAATAAATTCATGATTTTAATTGCATTATCAATAATGTTGAACTTATGGAACATACTATATTAGTAATAGTTCAAACCTTCCATCGGCACGACACTCCGTCCCTATTAAGGAATCCAGATCAATAAACTGGCCCTTAAGACCATTCTATTTTTGTTTCTGTATCATCCAAGGACGCATCAGATTGAAAGGATTTGAAGGTCCCCAAAAAACAATCATCAATAAAGCTGACGACCTTTGATTATAATTTCCGATGGCTTTTCTGAAATCGACGCTGATGGGTTTACGAAAAAAAGATAATCGCTTGGCAAAATATTTTACTTCAATATAGGAGAAATAAAATGATTTCCCAGCGGCATCTTTAGAGCTACTGGCTACTGACGAGAGCGGATAAATCAATACTCTAAAAGCCGTGTGGAAGAACATGAATACCCAATGGAAGGCTAGTTTGGATTTTGGCTTGTGTTCGGATAGTAAAAATTATGAGCATCAATTGTTGAAATTATCTCAGAATATTATTGAATAGTCATGGTGCTTTAGAAAGGTTTTTGTTATATTATTTGATTCATTATAATTTAGTCACACGAAAATCATGTTTACATGTGACCGCCAATTCCTTCCAGAATCCTTTCAATTAATTTCAATTGGCAATGGAAACATAAGCACAACAGCGTTGACTCACATTACCTTGACTTCTCCACATGCATTTCATCTTTTTCATTGAATCAACGTAAAAACTAGTAAGATTAAACTTTAAAAAGAACACGACGATTAATCTTGAAATACACCAAGAAAGCTTTCAAACATCCATACTCCATCTATCTTATGAAGGGATGAACAACCAAGTCTTGATTTGATAATCTATTTAGTTGTCTCGTCAATCGAAGAATCAAATCATAGCTTATTACATATTTATTAATATTATCAAGTTCGAAGTGTATTTGAACTTTATTCGTGTATGTGGGGTCTCATCGAAATACTGTAGAAGAACCCCACTACATAATATGCGTTTTTCCGAAAAACAGTTACCTACACTTTTCGCTTAGAGCAGCTTTAAAAAAAAATACATCAACTAATAAATTCTTGATATGTAAATCATTGAATAATCAGAATAAATCATCGATTGATCAAGTTTAGATAAACCTATTTATCATAAAAGTTGATTACCTAAATTCTAATTAGCCAATCGTTCTTAGAGGATCTTTTTCTTAATTTGCTTCAATAAAACAAGAATTTTTTGTTCGTTTATAATACATACTCCTTTGTTGAAATGAATTGAAAAGCAATAACGTTAAAATGAAATACTCACTGTCAGGGGGACAGCGGGAGTAGAAATTGAGATTCTCTAGGTTTTCAAGCATCACGCGATTTTTAAAGTCTCAATCCCCCAGGTTGGGTTTTAATCTATAAGTATACAGGGTGTACCAAAATTAGGTTAAAGTATTTGAACAGTATATTCTATCACTGAGAAAGAATATTTGTTTGCTATACATATAAACATGTTTGTGAACACGCTTTGTTTTTGAGATACAGGGTGTCAAAGTCTAATTTCTATTTGTTTTATTTAAATAAATCCCATAATAATTATGATAATTTGACAAAAATCGGCATCCAGGGTGTTTTTGACATGAAAAATTCATATATGATATGTATTATTCTTGTTTTAAATAGTCATAACTTTTTCGCCGTACTCTGTATCTCTGTTTTGAGTAAACAAAAAAGATTAAAACATTATTTTCAAATAAAATCGATACTCTTTTAGGAGGTTGCTAGGAGCAACCGTTTTCGAGATACCTGCACATAAATAAATCCATGCAATGTGGTTTTCAACAATTTTGATAATAGACATGAGGGCGTTGAATACGGCTCTATAATAGCTATTTTGACAATTGTGTCTCTAACTAAAAAAAATCATTAAATTTTAGACCTTTTATTTCTTTTCATTTTTTTTTTTTGTAAAGAAACATCGAACATTCAAACTTCTGTCCAAATTACTATGATAACGCCGTTTCCAAAGCCACCTGAGTTTATTTTCAAAGATTGCCTTTGAAAACCACGTTGCATGAATTAATTCAAGTGCAAATATCTCGAGAACGATTGCTCCTAGCAACTGTAACCATTTTTTTCCCTATAAACAAAGATACATGATTTGGCAAAAGAGTTATGACTATTTGAGAAAGTAAAAATACTTGTAGATGATGGCCTCACATACAAGAAAGTCATAACATGATAATAAAAAAATTTGGATTTCTTATGTCAAGAATACCCTGGATACCGTTTTTTGTTACATTATCAGAATTATCATGGGATTTATTTAGATGTAACAAAAATAGAAATTAGAATTCGACTCCCTGTATATGTATATCGGAAACGAAGCGTTTTAACAAACAATTTTATATAGGCAACTAAAAAATCTTGTCCAGTATAGATACTGTTCAAATATTTCAACCTCATTTCGAGACACCCTTTATGATTTGATCATTTTCTAGTTATATTGAGGGTCGTCGAAGGAAATTGAATTTTTGAAAAGTGAAGAAAGAACTCTTAAAATTCCAGAACCCTTAGTGCAAATTAGTCATAATCTATTGAACCAATAAAAAGCGCCATCGGCCATCGTGTTTGGAATGTACTTGTGATTCTTGTTTTTTTTTGGGAGTTTCTCCCAATTCAATTCATCAAGAAGGTAATCGCTTTGCAAACAAAGAATAAACCTACGAATAGAAAAACCTATAACATTATTGGTGATGGTGTTGAAATCATAATAAAATCTCAAGTCAGTAGTCAGAAACTCCTAACAAATGGAAGAAAAAACTGAAATCACGAATGTTTACTTATTTACATTTTCAAAAAGCATTTTCACCTCTACTATGAATTCCCATGAGAAAGTGGATAGAACTAGAATTTCTTTCTAAAACGAAATGAGCCATCATTACAAAAAACTTCTCACTCAAGGTTTTCTATACAAAGAAATATTTCGAACAGCTGCAGCCCATTGTCAAGATTCACGTTCTGCTATAAGGGTGCAAGGAAGGGTCTCTCCCTTTTCCCTTTTCAGTTGGAGCTAAAGACCAAAAGATAAATTCACAATAGTGCATGGAATATATTATGGATAATATCCAATCTAGGTAAATATTCGTCTTCGTCCATCTTTATCCCGAATGGAACGTTATGTGTACAGAAAAGCATAACATTAATGCCGAGATCATATCGATCCCTCTTTCCCTAAATTGGGGTTGTGTAAGGGCTCCCATATAATTCACAAATATCATTATTTTTGTGGTGTTGAAAAGGCGAGTTTAAGAAATGGAAACTTCATATTTTAGGAGAATAATAATACATATTTCACTTGATCATTGTATCAAATTATTCAGATTTTTCATTCATTTGGGGACTAAAGTGGTATTGATTATTGTGGCTTTGTCACTTGATATTGTTGCTCATTGATAAACGTAAAATTATTCAATCGAACTACTCAAAACATGCATCAATTCCTAGAACATATTGATAGCAAATCTACTACTGATGTTTGAAATCAATACTTTTACAGCATTCAATCTTTCCAGGCTTGAATGTGAAACTAACTCTATTTAATAAATCAGCATTCTTCCTACCGCAGAGGCCCTCTAGCGGCTCCTACGCGGCAGCTTTGCGTGCTCATTGTCTATATAGAGGGCGTTATGATCGTCAACTGTCTCCAGTTATTGACCGGTGGGAGTGACGTACAAAACAATGACTATTTATAGCCATGAAAGGTTAGGTTCGAGACGACAATAATTTAAACTACCATTTCTGGTGCAGAATTTTATTCTACTTCTACACTATAGTACATTTAAAGCTTCTATGGGATTTTTCCAGGTACATACTAAGTGCGGGGGTGCATGTAAATTTGAATGGTGTTCAATTTATAGCACATTGATCAATATATGTTTCTAAATATATAATATAGTAAATACAATAATCAGTGATCTACTCTAGATTCTAATATGAAAATTTGTGTTGAAATTCTACGAAAGCTTTTTCCTGTAGAGGTTTCGATGAATTATCCATTTCTGATCACACTTGGACACTTGATAACACTGCCGGTCTCGTCGTTGATGGCGTTCCAGCTCTGTTTATGTCCCATCTCACCAGTATCTCGAAATAGTACTGCTGTGACAGGACAATATCAGAGCCAGAACGTTGCTACGATGGATGATGTTGGTCAAAATGGCGTTTTGCGACAAGTAGGCGCGTCGCGACGCGATCTAGAAGGCGACTGAAAGGCGTCGCGGTCTGTGCGCGCCGATCCACCCCAAGACCGCGCTCAATCGTATCTATGGAAACAAGGGAGACCCTACGTTGCCGCTCTTATCAGTATTATCCCAATGTGGGGGATGTTTTTGTCCCGTTAAAACAGGAACTGATGATTGATGAGCTTTGTCAATTAATGGAGTTTCGTAGTTACTTATGAGTCTGGGATTCTCTGTTCCAATCTGCAAGTCATGAACAAATATCATTATTTATTGAAAAAACATGATTTCTTAAAGGTTCTGATAATGTGCTCTCAGAGTTTGTAATCACAGAACTCTTCTTTGTAGGCGTTCGGATGTTCGTCAACATTTCCATAGGAACAACTCTTGGCTGCTAGCACTTTTGAGATATTTTCTTTATCAATCTTTTGAGGATGAATAAGATGGTCAAGTACCTATATATTCATCCAAAATCTAAGTATGATGAAATCATGCAAATGATCTGGTATAAGGAAAATTTTTGAATACAGCAGATCGGTGGCAATATTTCTTGGTATCTTTTCTGAATAAAAGCCTAATCGTAATTGCCAAAATCCAACCGACTCTAATGGAGCCTCATAAATCACACACAGAAAAACACTCCATCCACAGAAATGTGACAACACAGCGGTGGCAAAAATTGTGCCGCGCCCCATATCACTAATGCATGTGCACGTGTAACGCGCGCCTCTAAACGGGGTGGAAATATTGATCTTTACCTTCCGTTGACCGGATGGAGGAGTAGAACCGACTATAGTTACATCTTTTCTGGATAGCATTGCGGCTTGAATAATACCTGCCAATTTAATGTGGTATTTTGAGCCGCGGATCTATCCAGAATAGATGTATCTATACTCGTTCCTTTTCTACTCCTACCGGTTTCATATGGTTGTTTGTATGAGCAATTTACAGAGAAAATAATGTTATCTTTTCATTAACAATTGCTTTTTCATCTCCTGAGCTTGAATATGAACACCCGCTCTAAACCTGACCATGGAAGTTGTACTCACTTTGTACACATATCTTTATACAGCAGATAGCAAATGCAACTATGTATATTTATCATTTCATCACTGAACTGACTAATGAATCAAATCTGTAGTTCACTATAAGTGGTAGTTCAATAAATCAGATGAATCAACCGGGATCCTAACCTTAAGGATCATGTGAACAACTTTCTTCAACATATCTTGGTGAAACTTTGAAACAGCCAATAACAGAATGTTGTCCTTGTGGCACCTGTCTCTAATATACATCTGTAAGATGCATGGTTCTGAGCAAATTTATTAGTGATGAATTAAGTCATCGATGCAGTCCATGGTATGTAAAGCATGTGTAACAAACCGGCCACTGAAAAGGCTTCACTTCAATCAATAATTATTGCTTTTGGGAAAAATCTACATAATATGGGTCCCTCGTTCACTCCCTTTAGAGATTTGTTTCTTACAATGGCACATTGCGCAATATTCCATGTCACAACCTCTATTATAGGGGATACTTTACTAGAGGTGAGAAGTCCTCACCTGCTCTCAATTTGACTCGTGAAATGGATAATTCCACTTGAGATAAATCTAGAAGGAACCAAAGATTATCAAAATACTGTTTTCTAGGTGAAATCGCTTTTAGTTATTTGTTATAGTATTACGATGTTACATGACAGAAATGAGACTACACGACTCAAAAGAGAATGAATCAATCCTTCCATTCTGAAAGATGAATAGGTAGTGTTTGTTGAATCAAAACTGACTGATATCACCTAATGCTAATTTTGATCATCAGGCGATAACAATGCAAAACAGATTTTCTTTGCCCTCTATCTTAAAGGCAAGTTGGATTCAAAAACTCTAAAAAAAATGATCTTGTTTCCTTTATTAATATAAAATGGAACATCAGTTTCACGATCATTTAAATGGCCTTTTTTTGTCCATAGAAGTCCGCCCGGGGTGTCAGGGATAGAAAGACTTATTACTATTTCATTTGAGTATGTGATTAGGCGGCCCGGAAAACAAGGAAACATGTCTTATTTTATAGTTTTTGCGCTCTTATTACTCAATTGTAAAGAAGAATAACTTTTTATCTTTATTTTTCCAAGAAATGAGCATTTGGACAAGGAAAAAATTTTGGTTAAAAGCTGTCGCATCCTGTGATGCTCTTTCTAACAGACTGAGGTCGCAAAACGTGTTTACTCAGATTTGATAAAATTCATTCTCCAACTGTTTTTGTTGTGTGCAGAGATTATGTTGGCAATATAACATCCGATTCAAATGAAAGAGAATAATATTGTCGATCAACAATTTATTTCTTTTGTCTTGCTGATCACTAGCATGTGGTCAGACAGTTTCACGCATAATCGATCAAGCGTTTTTGGGATTGTCTTGTTGTATTTGTGAACAGTCCGTATAATTAATGAAGATTTTGCATTTGAAGGAATATTAACAGGATTGTAGTTAAAAAGTACTAATAAAACTAATTGTCAGAAAAATTGTTTGTATTGTAGACTTATTAATGTTAATGTCCTCGTCAAATGTAGTTTTCGGTCAATTATGATGTGTACACAAAGCTAAAAAGTGAAACCCAAAATGTGACCCCAACGAATTAATTTACTCCAAATAACAAGGCGCTTTGGGGAGGGTATAATTGCTATCAGATATTTAATGTAAAGAAAAGCCAATATTGATGAAGGCCCGTGTAATTTTTTGTATTATTGGATAAAGTGTATTGTGATAGTGGACTGAAATGAGTCATGTAAAAAAGTTCATCTGATAAACAAAATCGAAATAATGTAGTCACGGCTTGAAAATACAGTTCGGGTTTTATGGGAGATTTCAAGCACCAAATCTGTTGGAATTACTGGGACATAGTCTTGAATGTCCCCAAATATCCAAATATGTACATACTCTTGGCGATGGTTTGTTTTGTCGTAAATCTAATATAAATCATCTTTTCAGCACAACCATGCCAGAAGCGAATGTTCTTTTGGAGCCTCATCACGAAATTGTGACCATCAATGGCGGATCTCATTCCGGTTCAAGTGGACGGAGTACACCAAGTGGACAAAATGGATCAGGTGATCCAGCTCCTGGTAAACTATTTGTTGGTGGACTCAGTTGGCAGACCTCTAGCGAAAAACTGAAAGAATACTTTGGGATGTTTGGAAATGTTACTGATGTACTCATAATGAAGGATCCAGTAACACAGGTAAATTAATCATTGTATGTTCATCACATCTAAATGGCATCACTAAATTCAGAAGTTCAATTTATAATATACTTGAATAGCATGATAAACTGTCTATTAGTGTTGTTGAATAATTTTCATTAACAGCGTTAATTTCGAACACATCATCTCCACAATGACGTCAATTGCACATGGATTTTGCCAAAATCTTTTGACCTTTTGGCAGGTGCAACAAAGTTTGTTTTCATTTCGACGCCGAGATGATTTAATATTCAATACATTAATTTCTAGTGAACTAATGAGCTCACATTTTTGATGCCAGGGAATTTTGAAGCGACCTTTCATATTTGGATTTGATGGTCACGGACATTTATTCATTTTGCAGAGAAGCAGAGGGTTTGGTTTCATAACCTTTTCTGACCCGGCCAGTGTCGACAAAGTCCTGAAAGTACCGATTCATACCTTGGATGGAAAGAAAATTGATCCCAAACATGCTACGCCCAAGAACCGACCAAAGCAACCAAACAAAACAAAGAAAATCTTTGTTGGAGGCGTCAGTCAAGACACATCAGCTGACGAAGTGAAAGCATACTTCAATCAGTTCGGCAAAGTCGAAGAAGCGGTGATGCTGATGGATCAACAAACGAAACGTCATAGAGGTTTTGGTTTTGTCACGTTCGAGAACGAAGACGTCGTTGATAGGGTCTGTGAGATTCATTTCCATACAATAAAGAATAAGAAGGTGAGTGTCTTTTCAACCATCGCTCAATATCTGTTGCTGCAACACACACTGTTTCATTGATTATTAACGACGATTTCTCTTCAGGTTGAATGCAAAAAAGCCCAACCCAAAGAGACAGTACAAGCGAGCGCCCAACTTCTAGGCAAAAGACTCATGTTGGGAGGCTTAGGCGTACGATTACCAGCACCAGGTGGGGGAGTAGCAGCACTCAATCAATTGGGTGCGGTACAGCCTCTTGCCCATGTTCAAGCTGCCGCCGCTGCTGCTGCTGCTCATCATCAAGCACAGAGCGCAGCTGTAGCTGGATATGGGAAGCTACTGTACCCGCATCTGGCTGGATACAGGTAAGCTATGTATTATTGAATATTGCCATGTTGTAATGTTGATCCACATAGAGAAATTTAAGATGAACTGCCTCACATATGATAGGTGCTTATACTCCCGTTCATGAGAAGTGAATAATCGCTTGTCTCGTGGGATTAGCCACACCACATGCAAATCAAATTCAATTGTATTTATCAATACCAAAAGGTTCACAATCAGTAATATGAACACAAGCTTAAACACTAAAAATACACAATTCTTAAAAAAATATTATAAAACAGATAAGTACACAGTACACAGGTTAAGAATGGATACAATACTATATTATTTAAGTATAGTTTAATAAAAAAAAACTTGGTTTAGGAATTCATTTATTGAGTACAACGTATTGTCGATCAATAGTGACTTAAGTTTGTCTTGAAATTCCCAATTTGCAACTGACAATTTTTGAAAAAAATTAATGGACCAGTACCTGCGCCTTCCTGACTTCTTCTCAGTCTCCAACAAATTGGAACTAACCTATGTTTATTACGTGAGAAATATTCATGTATATCTCTGTGACGTATGCATTCATATTTTTCTTAACAAAGAGAAGGTTTTCACGAATATTTAGGAAAGCGTAAAGGTCTGGTTTTGTTCGAAAGCTTCTCTACAATCATCGGTATATCCGAGACCGGCCAGCAGCCTCACAACTCTCCTTTGTTGAACAAACAATCTTGTTGCTGCTCCCGAGTGTTCCCATGCAAGTATGACATAGTTTGCTGACTGATTTTCTCTTCGCTGGGATTTTAACCACTGCAAATAATATCATTGTTGTGCTCAAAAAATGAAAATTTAGCGACCGAACCTGTTAATTTTCGTTCTGCAGAAAAAAAAAATGTTTTTTTTTTAATCTCTCGTGTATGGCATTCAACAAATTAAAATAAAATGACAATCTCAGAGTACAAAAACAATGCCATAAGTACACGCAGTGCGGCTCTTCTAACTTTTGAACCGTTTGATATATGAAAACGAGGAAATGGACACACTATATGTGAGGACGTTCTGCATTTTTTGACATAGTAGTGACAGCTGAAAATGTCAAAATGACAGCTGGGCGCCATTTTGAATGTAAAAATCGAATGGACAGGGTGGTCGAGGGATACCTTATTTTGAAGGAACTTTGACCCTGATTACAACTGCCGAGCTTCAAGTCTCTGCTATCATTCAGGTTCATATGACAGCGAAACAGAAAAAAAACACATTTTTGTTACTTAATCAATACTTACCCGCAAGAGTTGACTTCTCCATAGTAAGAGGATATGATGAGGTACAGAAGATCTTCAAAATGAGCTATACTCAATCTTTTTGACGAGGATGATTTTCACGAAAAAAAAATTGGGGTGAAAAAAATCCTCGTCAAAAAGAGTAATAGGAATGATATCAGAGACTTGAAAATCGGTAGTTTTAATCAAGGTCAAAGGACCTTCAAAATAAGCTGTCACCACTATGTGAAAAAATGCAGTTCGTCGTCACACTATGTCCAAATTTCGTTCGCATATATGAAACGGTTCAAAAGTTAGAAGGGGATACCTTCTAGAGCCGCACTGTTCATGTACCATGTCCTTAGCCTAACCCCAACAGTTATCCGGAAATACGATTGTTCAGAAGCACAGTCGATTTGATCAATCGTAAATTTCTCGATAACTGTTGGGGTTAGGCTAAGAACATGGTACATGAAACCTACTTAGAATTTGATGTAGAATTCGAATATGAAATAAAAAATGGGGGTTTCCATTTGAAAAAAATATGTTAATGGTCTTAACTTATTTTTGGTCCACCCTGTATAAATAAAATTACCATAAAAAAAAACCGCCGTCAAAAATAAAAATTGATGTGTCCAAGCGTTTTCCAGAAAACAAACCCCTGAATTTTAAATGAATTTATTCCAACCTACCTGTCCTCACTGTATATTTGAGGCCTAAAGACGTCGATCTTTCCTTTTGTTCCATTGTTTAAGGACCTGTTTGTGAAAATGGACGATTATTCTCATTCGATATTAACGTGTCATATTAAAGTGGTACCATGATGAAATTCGACAGTATTGCCACAAAAATAATTCAAAGGCACTTGCTTTAACACTGACAAAGTCCCAACTTGTCATCTTGAAAGCCAAGTAACCTATGGTATCTTTAATCAATGCTTGCCAACGCATCAATTTTTGAAAAGAATTGATAAAATTTTAACGGATGAAGCGAATTGCAAAAAATAAACGACTTTGATATTCCCGAAAAGGTGCAGATCCAGATATTCAAAAAAACACAGGGGTTGCTGTTTTAAAAAAAACTATGGTGGAGCCTGATCTGCAAAAATGATACACCCTGTATATTTGAAAACGTTTTCATAAACTGTCAAAAAATCTGCACAAGATTGCAAAATACTCGTTAAATTATTCAGATGTAGTAAATGCAGCTGGCAAAACAAATTGCTGTTACTTTCGAGAAATGCGACCTCAGCGTTATATTTTTTCAAACATGTATCTCTGTACCAGGATGTGTAAGTGAGAAGAAATTCAATTGGCGATTCAAACGTACAGTTTATTTTATAGCTATATTTTCACAAGACAGTGACGACAATAAGGGCTTTCCAGGAACGGTCTTTGGCGCACCTGGTGCGCACCCGGAACGACTCACAGTTGATTTTGATCGTTCCTGTCATCGGGGCGTGAGACACCAATCACCTTCCCCTTTCCCCTGGAGCAACCCCATATTGACAGTGGATAAATGCCAAATGTAACAAGTTTCGAAATATCTATTTGATTTGACGTTTTATTTCAGATTTATGATAAATATTTAGTTTTTAGTTGTGCAATGATGAATATTACAAAAATCATTAACACCAAAAGCGAGATAGGATAGGTGAAAGTTACACTCATAAAATTAATTGACACTGTCAACTTGACTTAAAGTTCCACTGACGCCCTGTTGCGTTCCCGTGAACATGACGGCTTGAAGACTCGGTGCGTCACGCACTTTATCTTATTTATTTATTTTAAAGTGTACGTTCATGTCTAAAAACACCGTTTACCAAATATCAGCCCTCAAATCGCACTAGTTACTTTTCAATAAATAATTAAAATTGACATCGACGCTGTGAAAATTCAAACGAAGAAAAAAGTGCGGGAAAGTTTTGACGTCATAACGCGTATCTTTGGCAACCATTTGAATGTTTGAAGTCTGATGCATAGAGAAGTGATTAAAATATATATTCACTTTTCTATGGTCTGATGTGACATTGAGTTTGTTTATTTCATGGTTTTTGAAAAAATGAAGGATATTTGATATGAATATTGCATTTTGCCGGACTGTTCGAATTCAACTTTGAAATTTCCATTCGCGTGCCTGATAACAAAAAACGGCGAATAAAATTACTTGGAGCAAGCAGAAGGAATGAGGGGCATGTTGAAAAGCAGAGCTATTTATGTCGTGTATGTGAAGATCATTTTAATGTGTGTATATGTATTTTGACAAAAAATACCATTACCTAATTGTGTTTTTAGATTTTGAGAGATTTTATTCTTGGGTACATATTACTAAAGACAGATTAAAAAAGAAACCTTTTTATTTTATTTTACCAGTATACAGTATGTCTGGCGATGACGTATACAAAAGGACAAATTATGAACCAACATTTTTATTTCTCGAGAAAGTCATTTTTATTAAAGATGTTTCTTGTTAAAAAAATATGATTGTCGATAAAAAAAAATATATTTTAAACAAGAATACCCTTCAAAAAAAAAGTTCAAATATAATCTTTTTTTCAAGCGGAAAGCGTGAATTACCCCGCCATATTTGAAAGTTTCTGGCAAAAAGAAAAAAAATTAATTGGGAAGCCAAATTTTTTTCAATTCAAATCTGTATTTCACTGAAAAGTGGATAATGGTGTTTGGGTAATAATTATTATTGTTAGGTGTGGTATCGATTGGTTTAGATATTTTTTTGAATTATGCCTTGACTAATAATCACTCATAATTATTGGTTTACATCATTACATTTATGGTACCACGTCGAGAGTATCACTTTATGCGCTTTCTTCAAAGTAAATGATTAGAAATAAAAAAAATGTGTTCTTTGCTCCATTATCAACACTATAAACCAATAGAAGGTTTGAAAGTTACATTTTTGCTAAAAACTTGTAAATATATCAAGAATGTTGGTAGTTCTCTCTTAAAATAAGTTGATTTTTCGACTTCTCAAAGACCCTGTACAAAATTAGGTTTTTTTTCATCGACAATCGTTTTTCTTTAGTAAGCAAAAATTCTTATAAAGAATGCCTTTTTGTCCAGTTTTGATCCATTTGTTCTTTTTTATACCTCATCGCCAGACATACTGTAGGATACTGGTAAAATGTCCCATTTTTTTTATTTGTAATATTAAGTGAGATGCGAGGTAATACGTACAGCTGGTTCGAAAAAAAACTGGTATTACTCATAGAAATGTTTAAAAATTGAGCAGTGTAATATTTGCTTTGACAAAACTATACGACAGTGACATGTCATTCAAGTGAAAAGTTCGGGTTTGTTATGATTTATGTATGTAAATGATTGATTTAAATGAGAAAGATTTGAAAATTTTGATACACATAATCGAACAATTCAATATTTTCTCTTTAGTTCCTGTACTCATGTGAGGGGCCCTTTGAAAAAAAATATTCGGAAGAATCAACCTGGTAAAATTTGACGTCATATTTTTTTGTTTTGTCAAAACAAATATTACACTGCTCAATTTTAAAAACATTTCTATGAGTAATACCAGTTTTTTTTTCGAACCAGCAGTACCTGATTCTCACCTCTCTCTAAAAATGTAAAAACACAATTATTGGTATTTTTTTCATAACACTTACCTAAAAATGATTTCCACATAAATAAATAGCACTGCTTTTCAAGGAGATATTCTCCACATTTCTTCTGCATACTCTTAGCAATTTTGGTTTGCCGATTTTCGTCATCAGGCTCGAGAATAAAAAGTTGTTGGGACATTTCAAAGTTGAATTAGTACCTACACTGCGGCCTGCGGCAGGGTGCAATATTTATAATACAATTCTCTTTTTTTCAAAAACTACGAAATAAACTAACTCAACGTCACTTCAGACTTCAAATGGTTGCCAAAGATACGCGTTATGACGTCAAAACTTTCCCGCGCTTTTTGTTTCGTTTGAATTTTCTCAGCGTCGATATCAACTTTCATCATTTATTGTTAAATAACTATTGCGATTTAAGGGCTGATACTTGGTATACGGTGTTTCTGGACATGAACGCACACTTTAATACAATAAAAAAAAATCGGCAAATTCCCCATTTATATTGACGAATTAATAATAATGCCCTCTATTTTTGTCGCCAATTTGATCTCATCCGCCATGTTTTTGCTAAATTATCACGTGAGTATCATGGTTTTCAATGAGTTTTTAGGGGTATTTACAATATAAATTGAAGAATGTAAACGTCAGAATGACTGCAAAAATATTGTCGGCCATGTTTTTGCAAAACACGATTGACCAATCAAAAATGATGCATTCTATTGTCGTCACTGTCTTGTATAGAGTCACTGTTTCAAACGTCTCCTGCAGCGCTGCAACGGAATTCGTGCAAACTTTCGAGAACGTGAAACCTCCATTATTACTTGTTGTTGGTTTATTTCCATATTAGATCTCGTATCATCGAAGTGCAAAGTAGTGTTTTTTGATTTCGACACCCTTCACAGTAATGCCAATGAATTTAAGATTTCAACAATAACAAATCCAGAAAAATACCATCCAATTAGCACGAAATTATCATTTATCAACGTATTTTATTAAAATCTTTTCATAAATGATAACAAAATTGTAAATATCTTCAATGTTACCTCGATCCCAATAGAAAAAGCATGGAAACAGCTCATGTTTATCACGCTCTCGCAAGCTCGAACGGAAGACTCCAGAGCCCGCTCCGCTGACTCTTTGAATCGCCAATAAATTTTGACTGAAAACCAAATCTCAGTCTTTCTACCTCGCCAGGTGCCGGCTACACAACGAAAATTGCAGAAAATTCCGGAACTTCTTTGAGTTTTTCAAATATAACGCGAAAAATAAGCGTTTTTCGATGATAACTATGAAACACTAAACTGAAAAGACGAAATTCCCTACAAATACCTATAACTACTTTTAACTCTGGACATTCCGTGACGTCGATGAATGGGTAGAAAAATGGCTTCTCTTGACTTTCCGTAATAAAGTTGAAGGCATTATTTCAAGTTCGCGCTTCATAAACTTCCAAAATGAAATAATTGTCATGACTGCCAGATATGTCGTAAGGAATTGGCAAACGTTCGTGAAGTCCATATACACTCATGGTCAGATAAATAGCAATGAAATTTGATGAAACTTTTATTGTGTGATCAAGGAAATAATGGTGTATTTGAGAACTTCAATCCATTTGTCAGTTTACGTGTCCTGGGGATTTTTTCAAAAATGTGTTCAGGGCCTTTTTGTCACGTTTAAAAGAGGGGTTAAAAATTAGACTTTTGTTTGTGCAACTTTTTACAAAAATGGCTAGCACCGTTCGGAAGAGGGGCTAAATATACGTACTTCCTAAAAATTTCACAGTAATTGAACGTTTGAAATTATACAGAAAAAGTCACTTCTTACCTAATCCTTTGTTGTAACGTGACGAAAGGGCCCTTAACAATTAAAAAAAAAAAAACACAGGACAGGTTAACTGACAAATGGATCGAAGTTCTAAAGTTACATCTTACATCAAACTTTAGGTATGTGCTATTTATCTGATCATGAGTATACAGGCCATAGTAAGTGGCCTATTAGAATATCTCGGGAAATAAAGCGATTGGGATTCTGATCTGTATACCTAAGCATAAGCGTTTTTGAAATATTTTAATTTTCATGTCAAAATTGACGTTTGTAGATTCCTATTAAAATGTAAATTTGTGTATAAGAAAGCCTTAATTGTTTTATTTAAATTGGATTTCTTGTTGAAAGGGACCTACTTTAAAATATTTTTCACAATTCTTTGATAACTTTTATTACAGGGTGGTCCAAAAATAAGATCAAAAATAATATCCAGAAAACCGCCAAAAATCATTTTTCAAATGGAAACCCCCAATTTTTATAATTTTATTTTATTGAGCATTGAAAATAAAGGTGAGTTTATAAAATATTGTCCATTCCAAAATTCAAAAAAAAAAATTAAAATAAGAATTTTTGGAATGAACAATCTTATACAGTCACCTTCATTTTCAATACTTAATAAGATAAAATGATAAAAATTGGGGGTCTCCATTTGAAAAAATGGATTTTTGGCAGTTTTCTTAATCTTATTTTTGGGTCCTTTCAACAAGAAATCCAATACAAATTCAACAACAAAGGATTTTTCACATGAAAAATTTACATTTAAATAGGAACCTACAAACGTTATTTCTGCCATAAAAACTCAAATATTTCAAAAACGCTTATACTTAGGTATGGGACATCATACACCCAATCTGCCTAGAATTTTACTTAGAATCCAAAAATGTAATAATATATAGGGTGTTCCATTTGAAACAAGCGAGTTGACACCTACTTCCGGCTATACCGTCACTATTATTTCATTTGAGAAGAGCATCTTCGAAAATCTCTCCCTACAAATCCCAATCGCTTTATTTCCCGAGATATTCTAATTGGCCACTTACTATGGCGTACCCTGTATATGGACCTCAATCACGTTGGCCAATTTCTTAGAAGTATTGTCACTTTTCTACCCAATCTATCGACGTCATGGAATGTCCAAAGTTAAAAGCTATTATACGTATTTGTAGGAAATTTAGGGCCGATATTTCAATGTCGTTTTAGTCTACTTTAATTTGCTGTTTCATAGGTATCAAAAAACTCTTAGTTCTCGAGTTATACTTAAAAAACTGAAAAAAGTGCCGAAATGTCGAGGTTTTTTTGCAATTTTCGTTGTGAAGCCGACGCCTGGGCGAGGTAGCTGACCTCAAATTCGGGTTCCAGCAGACCAAAAAACAAATAGAACCAGTGGAAAAAACTTCTACACTTTTGTCCTGGAAACGCCGTTTCTGAACCTTGGATTACTGGACTCATATTGGGTGTGAACCAACCTTATCTTATGGATCAGAAGGCAACTTTAGATTCCGCATCTCTTCAGTTTTTTCATATAATTAATCATGTATTCACTGCAATTTCAAGTTTTTTCTTTAGATCTCATTTATTTCATAATCTAAGTTAGTTGCGGTGAATTGATGGTGTAGAACTTATCACCGAATAGTAACATTTGTCTTTTGACTTTCAGATACTCACCATACCCAATTCAAACTGTAAGTGCCGGCGCTGCCGCTGCAGCAGCTGCTGCTGGTGCCGCCGCAGCTGGTGCACCTGGTGGACCCAATGGCGCCCCTGGTGGAAATCCTGCACAACCACAACCTGTCGCAGCTAGCCCTTACCAAGGATACAACTTAACCAACGTGGACATGTCAAGTTTCCAGGGTATTGATTGGGGGGCAATGTATGGAGTGGGGATGTACGTTTAAAAATCCCTCAGATTTGAGACTGTTAAAACTTAAGTCACTCTTCTTGCTCATGATATTCAATTCTCTTTTATGGAGCAGTCTGGTTTGTTGACATTCAAAAAAACTTGACGCTCAAGAGGTTTTAAAATGACACTTAAAAGACATGTCGTGATGTGTTCGAACCTACTTTGGACCTTAACGTTGATAATTTGCCAATGGCGAATTATTGTGCCTACTTAAGTAATGGTTAAGTATTCTATGGGTAGATTTTAGTTAAGCGAAAACGAGGAATCTCATTTGCGGTAATGCTGTGAGCAGCTTTATGGTTTTGAATCTCGGGTTGCGTGATCATGTTTCTGCCTTTATATTTGATTCAGTCTGTTTAAGATATGTGTACATTGAACATATCAGTATCTTTATTTTCATTGTATTTCATCCAAAACATGACATTTTCTTATTGGAGGCAACCCGAGCTGTTCATTTAGCATTGAAGCAATAAATTCGCAATAAGCAGTATTATTAAATGAGAAAAATTACGTTACTTCAGCTTATCCGTAATAATTCAAATTCCTTTTGGATGGCAATAAGAATTTATACCTACGTCTCAAAAAAATACAAACAAGGTTGTGTATTCATAGTACTTAAATTTATGAAGTATTTATTAGTTGCTTAACTTATTTATTTTATTGACTGATAGTAAGTTTACAACGGTTAGCTTTTTAATATTATCACTTTTTTGATAATGTTGAACAATTTTATATAGATCTCATGATTTTTAGACTAGAACTCCTACTTTTCTACTCGAATTCCGAATAATGCTTACCAAGAAAACAGTAATCAAAGCAAAATATAATAAAATATATTTTTTCTTCAACCAAGCCCACTTTGCAAATGGAATATTTTTCATTTGGGATTAAATTAACATTGGCTATTAGTCGATATTCTCAATATAATTATAAATAACATCGGTTCACGAATGTTAGTGCATAAAATAGTGAAATAAATACTGAAAATATTGTTCGAGTTTGCCGCAAACCCGGTAGTGTCTGAAACCTTTTTTTTCTCACTGAATCCTTGAAATCTAATGCCAAATAGGCAGCACTGTCAATTGGTTCCAATCTTAGAACAACCCAACATTATTTGATTGCGCAATGTTGCCAAATAGCTTGCCTTGATGTTTGATTAAAACATTTTATTTTCTCCTGGTAATTGTTTCAATTATCCAGTGTATATAGATCTGTTGTCAAAACAAAGTTCTGCCATTAACGACAATTACCAGGCGCTTTGTGTTCGAAATAAATGTAATCGTCAATTTTTCAATGCTCATTGGCTTTTGGGTTCATTCGGTTATATTCACATATTGTTTTACTGCAAGTACAGGTGTCTTGCGTCTTTATCCCTTTAATACCTGTACACATTCCAATTAAGATTTAATACAGACTATCTCAGAATCGATTTTAATAATACAACTCATAATCGATGTGAATGTTCAGTGATTAGTATGTGATGATTTCAATTCGGATTATATTGGCTAGAATTTTAGAGAACCTGGATCAAATACACATTGCCGAATTTTTCTGAGATTTGCTGTATTGATCAATGCAACTAAATCTGCTCAAACCAGTGTATAAAAATTGCATAGTATTATTAGATTTTAAAAAACTAAATTGGAGACAAGAATCTCAGTGATCTTTTTGAGCATGTTTCGTTGTTGATATATGTGATTCAAGGACCAATGCGTCGTAATCATTGAAACATGTTAAGTACACAAACATACATAAAACTGTTTGTAGACTCCTGTAATATAGTTTCAAAAGGTATGTTAAGTATTATAAAATAACTTCATATACAATATACTTACTCATTTTTATAGGTAAGCATCTTAAAGCCTTGTGATAGATATTGGGCAGCAATTGTTTCATTACCTTTTCTGCAAGCAAAAATATCTCGCTATTTCTCAAAATAACCAGATATTCTTGTTCCATATTGAGTTCCGTCCCCATTTTTTTTCTGCTTGAGAGATTTTGTGGTCTAGTGCCAAATATTTATCATTGTAGCCTTAGGTTTTCTTTGGCGGTACTCAACATGGAGAGAACCTATGATTTAAAAATTTGAAAAGCAATACAAGTTGTGACGGGAGAGAGTGAAACGCCCTCTATTTTTGTATCGATCATAAATTATTATTCAATAATCTCTTGTAAATCGTTCTTTGGTAGTTTCAAGAGAGGGTCGGAAAGTTTTTCCTACAATATTTGATGTTAATCGATGGTATCCTATAGGTATTACTACCGTATAAGAAACTTGTTACTTCATTAGACTTAATGTTCCCACGTTTTGGAGACATGCGGTTGTCCTTCCAGTTTTCCGAAACCATTCGCTAACCCTTCTAAACATAGATCAGTATTGCCATAACCGTGTTATACACATTTGGGACAGTCTGTATTATCCTTAACGTAGCGGTAGTATTTAAAAATAGACTGTAAGATTTTTCATAGTTGTTAGTACTCTTAGTGTAGAATGTATTCCATGTGGTAGTTTAGAGCGGCCGTCAAGTCGCGCCATGCACTTGTAGTTTCAGCCGTTTCAAATAAAGTAGTTTCATAAAGTAGTTTATCTCTGCTTGTTCAATCCCTATTAATCGCTTTGTGTTTTTTACCTGAAATCATTGGTAGTGTATGGGAAGTAGACTGGATAGATTCAAATTTTGATGCCACGGCAAAGACGTTTTGAGGTTTTTTTCAAATTAACGATTGTTGCATGTTTCAGCATTAGCACTTTTGTTAATATTTTTTCGAAAAGAATTTCCGCTTTTATGTGTGACAATGAAGCTAACCTACTTCGTGCTAATACTTGTGAAGTTTACTTCTCCTAATGTTGATGATATAATCTTATTTTTTTGAAAGCTGAGATAAAATATTGGCTAGAAGACACTTGATACTTATAAATCTGCTTTTCATGTTATCCTAAAATCAAAATCAACAAGAAACGCTTATATTTAACTCATAAAAACCAATAATCAAGGTCGGTGTATTGGAATTCTCTATTTACAATAATAATGGCAAATGTAGATATTTCAAAATTTTTCAAGCGGATTCCAAAAATTGCACTTTTCAAAATACACGAGTTTATTTCCTGGGATAAATAGATTGTTCTGGTAGCCTTTAACCAATATTAGCATGTGAGAATATTTGGATCTATCTCACTTAGTCTGGACCTTTCTGTTATTTTTCACATTGATGTTTTAGGTAAGTATGTCTATTTTGATAATTTCCATATCTTAGGTAGATGAAGCAGTGTGTAATCTTGTAGTTGATTTTGAATATTTTCGAGGATCTGGAAGATGGATTTGACAATAGAGAAATTTGTTGTCGGAGTAAAGAACATATTTGTTCAGTCAGTAGATTACTCTCCGAATGAATAAAAACTGTGAACGGTTTGTTCCAATTCTATATCTTAGATCGTGAAGAACTGTTAGAATTAGTTCAATGTCTGGTGGTAACTCTAGCATTGTTATAGGGTTATCGGTGCTATTTTGGAATGCTGTTGTCAATTCAACGTAGACTCTGTGTTAGTTGGCTACTTGCAAACGCTGTTTTATTGGTTTTCTCAACAGTTCTATGAGTAGTACTGAACTTTTCCATGTATCAAATCCATCAAACTTGAGTTGCATGACTAAAGTATTGATGACGGTATATCATCAATATTTTTGTCACTACTCTCTGTGATTTTAGATATGAAATGATTATTTATGATTGGGGGAACAATAATTTTGTTGTCTTGGATCTGTGACCTGTTGTCGACTAATTTTTGGCATCCTATCACAAAAATATTAGCAATTTTTGTCTATCACGTCACTCATAGAGCATAGAAAGAAAAATTAATTAAGAATTTACCAAAAATACCCGAATATTTTTATCAATAGGTACAAAATTTATTATATTACAATCATTATTTATACAGATAATGAAAAAAACATTTTTTGGTAAACCTTTTCCCTGTAGCTTTTCCTGGACTGTTCAATTTGTGGAGTTGCTTTTGATGCTCCAACAATAGTCAGCTATCATAGTGATATCCCATCTACCTTGATACCGTGCCTTAATGTCTTTCAAATTCTGGTGAAAACACACACAACGCTAAAAGATCCAAGATTTTTCGGGAAGTCAGCAAGATGGCTATTCAAGAAATAGTTTTGATTCTCAATTGCATGCACGTCAACTGAAGAGAAAAAACTTGATGTGATAGGCAAAGCTAAACACAATAGTTTTGGAATAAGGAAGTCAATTTATCTAAATCAGCTCAAAAATCGAAGTTCGAAGTCAAGAGAATTTATTTTAGAACTTGTTCCCCAGTGAATTTATTGGACAAAATAATTAAAAAGAAAAAACAAATTTACAAAACTAATACTTTAAGATGTGGAATTTGTTTCAACCGTAATTCCTTTTACTTTTGAGGTAATTTTTCACGATCTGTATGTACATATGGCGTCTCGATGATACCTTTCAATACAATATCTTAACCCTTTACGCTATACTAGGCTTTCTTATGAACAAGGAAATCGACTTTCTGGATCTGTTCGAACAGAATTGGAACAAACCTCTTGTAGCTTTTTTACTGCCGTGATAACGAGAGTGTGGATAGATTTTAGTTCGAACACACATCGCGATATTTCGATGTGATGATAGTCTTTATTTGAATCGGCTTTATGAATATTTTAGTGGTATACTATAATAATTATGAAGTACATACTTCCACCTATCGAATTTCGACAATACCAATCATTGATATGAATCTAGTTCAACAAAAAGGCTTGTGTACTTATTATATATGAAAGTATTTTGGCCTGATATACTGTGTAGGTGTTATAGATTATTTATTAGATGGAAATAGTTACACTTAGTTATGAGTGCTGTCGTCATAAACAGTAGGTTTTTGAGTCGCAATAATATTTGTAATATACAGTGGGTTTGGGATATTTTGACTCATCTTCCACTTTCTTAGCAACTATACTTGTTCTTAAAGTCAATTCAATGAAAAATGATTTCAGTCTTCAATGCATGAAACGAAAGTTTCAATTTTTGTAAAATATTCAAAATATTCTCCACATACAGTATATTACGATATCCAAAAGACCCCTATATTGATCGATTGATCAGAAACAATTTTGATAGACTTAACGATAATGCCTTGTCTTCCTAAATGATCACCAAATATACTTATAGGATGATTAAACAAAGTACGTAGTAGATGATATACCAATGTTGACGAGGGTGCTGTTGGTCACCTGACAAATTTTAATCTTTGGCTTGATAGTTTGTGGGAATCACAATATAATAGCGCCCCAGCAATGGATAGGCGAATCATATCAAATGATGAATCAATCATTATATTAGTTATAAATCTGTGATCCCATCTGGTAGTGCGAACTGCAAGGCTATTTTGAATCAACATTCCACTTGATGAATTTTTTAGACATTTTTGCTTTCTCATGAGAAGAATATTTTGTGCAAGTTGTGATTGTTTAAGTAATATTGTTTTGATATTAAGTATCATATTTATTTAATGTCAATCTCTAATTGTTATATTTAATGAATAAGGATGATGTACAAATAGTAGAATAGAATCAATAAAATATAAACAATATAGTTCGTGTTATTTTGTGAAAATGAAATGTCAGTGACTGTTCCAACTTTTTTTGGTGACACTGCTTGGACAAGTTGTACAAGTTAGACAGAATTATAAAAGGTTTTCACGGACAAAATCTGGAAGTTTCATCTTATGACTGTTATATAATCGTCACTTGAATTTTGTATTCCGTATGTATATTCATAAATAATTTAGAAACTAGAAGTAATATTCTAGAAACATGTGTTTTGTTTTTGCATTGAAAAAGTGTACATACGTGAAAAATGTAACCAATCAAAGCCGTAAAAGACACAATGCCTGGAACTAGCAGAATGGTGGGGAAAGCATTTTCCCCCGATGCATGTATCGAAATTTCACTCGCCAAGCGAAAAAAACCATTGTCGGTTGAATAGCAATAATTGCTCTTTCAAAAATCATTTATGGTACTATTTTCGAACCGACAATTTTTTTCCGCGTGGAAAGTTCTGTATTTTAAGCAGACATTTTGAAGAAAAGTTAGCTTACTTGCTTCCAGAACTCATAACGTGTCACACCTATAGAGGTCCATTTGGTGTACGTGATATTAGGAATATCGTCAAATAATGGGGTCTTCCAAACTGAAGAAGGTATTTTCATATAGATCTAAACTAGACCAGTCTCTGACTTAAGATCATCCTCGGCAAGGATTGGTGTGAAGCACTAAAATACTTGAATGTACTTAGTATGTAATGAAGAATTTACCTTTTTCTTTGTTACAAAAATAATTCCAAATAAATATTTATTACTCTTCATTTCTGATTCATGAAAATTTAATAGGCAAGCTTATTCATTCTGCGTAGAAAAATATATTCTAGATCGCACAAAATGCACGTGCTTTTCTTCAAAACAAAAAAGCTTCAGCTTGCCTTGATTCATCATCTTACAAATTTTTACTTTTCAGTTTGTGAAATTCAGGTATTTATCCAGTAGCCCAGTAAAGTTGTCGTCGGCTTAAAGGGGTCGGTCAAAAAAATCCAAATGATTATCTGAGCATCCAACCAAAAAATCCTACTCGAAGTCCTGGTACGTTTTGCGCTGAAGAGGTGGTTTCCCAAACATTTTTTTTTGGAGCAGAATGACCTGTATAAAAGTTATAGAGGACCAAAACTGAACAACTTTGCCTCATAATCATAAGAAAATTCATGAAGAGAAGTTGTTCAGCTGTTGATTCTCTGAAATTTTCACAAAGGTAATTTTTTTGTAAAAAAATGTTTTCAAAACCACTCCAGCTCATTTTTGTCATTTGATGCGCAGTAACTCGTTTAGTATTAGAGCTATCATACAATGTTATCGGGCAAAGTTGTTCAGTTCTTGATCCTCTATAACTTTTATTAAAGTCATTTTGCTCTAAAAAAATTTTTGGGAAACCACCTCTTCAGCGCAAAACGTACCAGGAATTCGAGTCAGATTTAAAAGTTCCTAAAATATCATGTGTTGGTGAAATTTGTATGGAAAAAGTTACAAAATCACTATCCGTCATATCGACCGTAGCCAATATCATTCTCACAAGCCAAAGTGTCTACAGGGTGTCCCGAAATTAGACGTCAATTTTTGAACCACAAAATAGAAATAGAACTCTTTATAAACTAGTATCCACAGACTCTTCGTTTTCAAGATACAGGGAGTAGAAACGGTTTTTCGTGAATATTTTCAAAACCTGTCAAGATAATTGGGTAAAATTTTGTACAGTTACCAACCTTTTTACGCTTTACCAAATGAACGGAAACTTAGAATCGTGTTATCTTCATGGCTAGGGAATACAGGAACGGGCTTGGGAAAAATGTGCCCTAAATTTTTTGGTTGTTGATTTTTAATAGTTTTTCCTGCACAAATTTAAAATCTAGAGTGTTTTACATAGATAAGGTAGTTAAGGTACTCTTCTCCTACCTCGCTCTGACGCACCATTTTCGAGAAAAATGCATTTGAAAATCGAAACTTTCATCGAAAGCACGGGTTCACCTGTGATAGCCTAGGCAGATGAACACGACATTTTTCACTGAAATCAGTTTGTAAAAACATTTTCAAATGCGTTTTTCTCGACAATGGTGCGTCTGAGCGAGTTACAACGGAGGAGTATCTCATTTGAGTAGAAAACTCCAGATTTCCAAAATTTGTAGGCAAAACTACTAAAAATCAACAACCAAAAAATTCTAAATTCTGGGCCAATTTTTCTCAAACCCGTCCCTGTATGTCCCATCCATAAAGGGTATACAATACTAAGTTTTTGTTTATTAGATAGAGTGTACAAAGTCAAGTAACTGTACCAAATTTTATCCAATTATCTAGAAAGGCTTCGAAAATATCTACAAAAAACAGTTTTCAGTTCTTCACCTTCAACACCCTGTATCTTGAAAACGAAGAGTTTGTAGATACTAGTTTATATGAAGTTTTATTTGTATTTTGAGGCGTAAAAGCCGTGGTTGAATTATTGACGTTTAATTCCGGGACACCCTGTATATTTTGATGGCGTTTCTCTTAGTGACGGGTATTTCTAGACTTTTTTAATGAAAGGTGCTTAGATTTATTCTCAGAATGTTTCTCTTACTTTTTTCACTCACAAAGGAACATTTTCAGAAGCTTGAATTGAAGTTCATGTAGCTCAAAAGGCAGAGCATCACGAAAAATTACATAAATCCATAGATTTTTGGGTTTTTGAATCCAATCCAATGAAAAAAATATATAACCTACACACCAGCGTTGCGATGGAATCCTCAATTTTTGCTAGAAGTAACAAAATTTATCTACCTTTCTTAGCCCCCTTGTTATCACTAGGTTCAAGTAGATCCTTGTTCTCATGACTCTGACATACAGCGTACGGTATTTATTCAAACACTTACCATCCACGTTCTGCGAAGCTAGACAGATTTGTGAAGTTCGCCGAAACACGTTAAATGAACTGGGGGGAAAACTTTTTCACGAAAAATTGTTTTGCACTAGTTCAAGCCCCAGGGCTACCAACACAACATTTTCTACTGAGACGCGGGTGCTAAGTTTTTAAATGAGTACCCTGTATAAAACTCAATGACCAGTTAATTTCCTTTTCTATATAATATTTTTAATCTGATTTCCCAATTCGAAGTCAAACCATCAGATAAGTTACAATATAAATATGAAAATTGGAAATCATCGTATGAAAGTCTATTAAAACGGCTCTATCAATTCAAGTCAAAAGATACGCTTTTATAATATCAAGATGTGACATGAAGTGGTAGTTTTCGTTTCTTGGGTTTGATTAATCTCTCAAAAATAAGCATTTGATGCCTAAATCCGAAAGCTAGGTTTATGGCGTAGAGCTCATAAGACGCTTTCAAAATATCTAGTTACAATGACAACAACGTCATCCCCAAACCTCTAAAAAAATATTCTTTAATTTGCCTGATTTTCGGAATTAGGCAAAGGTATGTCAAAGAATAAAATGAGCTGCGAATTACTTAGGGGAAATCAAAATAGTGTTGATTTCATCCAATTGGTTATTTTCCATGGTACATACTTACTTATAACAATGGACAATTTGCACATTTTTTGAAAATATGAAAAATATAAGGATTAGTAAGTTTTGATGCCATTGATGTTTAAAAAATCAAGCTACAACCTCTAATACTGTAGTAATCACCGATTAAAGACCGCCGATCAGCATCCACTACGTCACAGAATACACTATCTATCGCCGTCTGACGTATTAACTGAGATGACTCTCTCTCTCTCTCGGAAGGGTAATATGGCCCCACCTCTTTTGCGATCATGCAGTGAAATTCGCGTTTTCTTTTTCATTTATTTAGTATATTTTTGGGTATTTCGGAGAAATTTTTTCGCTAGTGACTTTCAAATAATGTCTAGAAAACGTATATAAAATTTCAACTCATTTGAAAATCTATGCAAATTGTCCATTGCCTAGTGGTAACTATACTTGATTACATTGATATTCGTACTTCATTTCAATATTACGAAAGTATGAAAGTAATCATCATTGATACTAAATGAACTATTTTGATTTTAGAAACTCAAAAAAATACGATTGTTATCGGCTTGTCTTTGTGTTCACGTATTCACATAACAAAGTCCGAAACATCAGTAAACAAGTCATCATATTAACGACAGTAAGCTTTTACCAAGCAACTAAGCCAAAAATTCCAGAATTTATCCAAATAATCTGGAACAGCGATAATAAATATTTGATCTGAGACAATTAATCAAAATATCCCAAGTTTACAAAATCGATGGTCTAAAATTAGAAATCCGTCCCTGCTCCAAATGAATTGCTTAATATCGCGCATGCCGTCACGCCGCGACGTCCCAAATTTATCGACGTGAAGCGTCTTTCCAGAAATCAGTAAACACGAGAAACTTGCTAAAATGAGCACCTTTATCTTGTCTTCCTCACCTGCGCCGGTACTATCCGAAAATCAAAACGCGACTTTCAGCCACAAAGACACATCACTATCGGGAAATAATCATCGCAAAAATGAGTTTATGAAATCGTTTATAACACCAGTTTCACAAACAAAGATTTCGCATGGAAGAAAAACTTTAGCGTTTTGGACTCTGGTGATTCTTCTGTATCTATTGGCGGTAGGAAATGTTTTGCTAACAATGATTATACTGGGAGTACTTAAATTGGGCACTGGAATGCAAAGTATCGAGATAATTCCAGAAGAAAATGCTGTGAAATTTTTTGGTGATATTGACCTAGACAAGATGTACAAATTAAACGGAATCATCAAAGGTTTTCAAGGAGAAAATCTGGAAATTTCGTCTATTGGTGGATCCGTGTTAATAAATTTATATAACAAATACCACCGATTGTCTAATAAGGTGAAAATTGAGAAAAATGGTACGACCTTTAACGGATTAGACTCTTTCATAGTCAAAAATAAACAGAATGATATTATTTTTGATGCCACCGCACCTAAATTCAATAATCTAAGAAATGTTGATGTTTTTAAATCGAGAAGCATCACTACAAATAAGATTAGAAGCAAAATTGATGATGATTTGAATATAGTTGGAGATATGGTTCACTTGAAAGGTAATGAAGGAGCAAGAATTGAAGGTGAGTTAACAGACTTATGAAACTGGAATATTAAACAGATTTATTTTCGAGTAGATTCTATTGTGATTGTCAAGCTTTTTCAAAACAATGCCCGAGACAATTCTGCTTGAAGAAAAATGGGTACCAAGAAATTAACAAAAGCGGCTTTCTTGTTCTTCTAAAAATCATTTAGGATGGTTTATCCTGAACTTCTCACTACTGAATGAGAATTTTTTAATATTTCTTGGTTTTGATGAGCAACTGGTATCTTGGAGAAAATATTTTTCAAGTGCATTGGGTTCCTACCCTTTTTCTTCACCTACTTTTTGTAAACATTAGAAGGTTTTGAATTGAAGAAGTTTGCATTTGTATTCACCATTCAATTTTTTTCAAAAAATGAGTATTTCATTTGGAAATAGTCGCTTTCCACAAAAATTGCGATTGAATTTTCTACCTACATACTAAAAATTAAATTCGTTATCTTTCCTATACATTTTTTTTTTTTAATAAACGTATAATAAACCTGATGAGCTGATGATTAACAGATAATATTGTTGTGAACGTCGTGTAACAAAATGAAATCAAGACGATACAAGTACAAAAATCTGTATCACGCATATATCAAGCTTAGATGAAACTTTTTCTCATTCTCAATTCTGATGCGCTTGCAATGTTTAACGAAAAAAATCTGATTGTGTTTCATTCTATTCCAGCAAAAGAAATATTTTGGAGTGCTGACCAAGACATCCATCTTCAAAGTATCAATAGCACTTTAATATTGAGTGGCAGACAAGGAGTATACATTGACGTTAACCGAATACCCATGGCCAGACTTAGTAAAAAGGCATTTAAAACCGCACAATTCAAACTATGTGTTTGCATGCCTGAAGGAAAATTATTCAGAATCCCTGTAGCCAGCACATACGAGCCCGTCTATTGTCATCAAGCTGATATGTCATCCGAATATAATCCTTGTCTATAAAACTTGACAAAATCTTTGAATCTTCCAGCTTCTAGACCGATTTTTTTGAAAATAAAGATAATTCATATTATGTACCTACTCGCCACAAAGTCGATTGTTTCAAGTAAAGGTACCTAATGTTTTGTGATTTATTAAAATATTCCATATAAAAGGTTCTAATCGATCTGCAATTAATAAACATGAGTAGAGTGTAAAATGGTGAGAGTGAACAGCGCATATTAATAAGACCCCAATATTTAATAAGATAGCTCTAGCTGACGCGTGCGACTCCACTAATTTATTGGTATGTTACTGGTAAAGAATGTATTTTATTTATAGAATTAGGAATAATTATTAGTTCGAGAGCTATATACTATAATAAAGAATGGAATTACATATCTGATATAACAAGAAAGAAAGTGTCTTTCATTTAACAGTCCAGTTTTAGAGAAAATTGAATTTAATCTCGCTATTGGTGTACCGCGCTGCTTCCGTGAAGTTGGCAAAAAATATTGTTTCGTAAATAACAAATTACCTATTGACTTACAAATTCTGATTTATGACTTACAAATACTTACTCATCACTTACTAATTGCTAAAATAAAAAAATCTGACATTTTCGAACAACGCGCTGCGTCCGGGAAGTTGGCAGAGAATATATTGCTTCGGTAATAACAAATTACCGATTGACTTACAAATACTTACCAATCACTAACTAATTATCAAAATAAAAAAAAACTGACATTTTTGAACATCGCGCTGCTTCCGGGAAGTTGGCAGGGAATATTGTTTCGTTAATAACAAATTACCTATTGACTTACTAATTATTTGTCGTTTGAAAGACCAAAAATTTGAAACTCGTTTTGGTAACTTCACGGAGCTTTACATTAATTCTGTGATTTCCGATTCTGTGTCCTATAAAAGCTCTTGAAAAGTTGAGACTAGAAAGTGCAAATCGTTTTTGTCTATCTTGAGTGTTATAGCATTTCAAAGATGCAAAAAGGTCATTTATGAATAGCGATGAATCGAAAACGGCTGAATTCAGAAACATTATGTGTATGACAATTTTTGCTCATAAATTAAGGAAGAATTGAAATATCCATCAATATACATATGGGGATCCATTCCAAAAAATGCAACTTTGATCTGCCATAACTTAATGCTTGCACCTGTATATTTCAATTTATCACAGATATGCAGATATTTCAAGCCTCACAGCTTTTATACAGGGTGTCCCAAACAGAAAGGGACATACGCTAACAGCAGATACCTCACACAAAAATATTGCGATCGCCCCGAACTTATTTGTACGCACTCGTCCATGTTTTTAAAATGGAAAAATTCTTTTTCCATCATATTTAAATGAGGAAAATATAGTTTGTGGAAGTGGCTAAGAGAAACCACAGTGACTATAATAGTCACTGTAGGAGCATCCTTTTCAAGATATTTGAACTTGAAGTAATCCATGCAATGTGGTTTTCAATGGAAAATTGTGGAAATAAACATAGGTGGGTTTGAAAACATCGTTATCATGGTAATTTTGACAACAACTTGAATGCTCAATGTTTATTGATTAAAAAAAATAATCTCATTTTATATTTTTTACGAAAAAAATTAAAACAATTTTTTTAGTTTTTTTTTTTTTAAATACATTGCACATCGTACCGTGACAACGGCGTTTTCGATGCCCCCTATGTTTATTTTCAAAATTGTCTTTGAGTGCAAATATCTAGAAGAAGGTTACTCCTATCCACTTCTACAAGGTGTACCTTTTCTATGTAAAAATGACGGAAAAATCAATTTTTCAATTAAAAAAAAATGTTCGAGTGCATACAAAAAAACTATGACAAGGTATTTGAATGGGTGAAATGATGTGTAAGTGGCGCCCCCTACGAGTAAGAGCCATACCAAGGCCAGGAATGAATATTGCATGTGAAACAACCCTACTATACCAAATGTCATCAAAATAACTTAATCATTTCAAAAGTTATTTGAAAAAATTAAAAATTGAAATTCTACTTTGACACCCAGTATCTCTCTTAAACAAACCATTCATCAGCGGAAGGGCCCGCCGGATCGCGTATTGGCATTCCTTACTACGCTACAGAGCATAGATGAGCTGTATCGCAGTAAAGTATGGCTGGACTGGGCGCACAATTTGTTCAGCCATTGTTTACTACGGTACAGATCAAATGCGCTGTATGGAAGAAAAGTATATGGTACGAATGGATTTGTTCACTCCATTCATTGATTATTATCGTTCACTACTATATATAATGGAAATAGATTACATACATATGTATATGAAAATTATCTATTGTAAAGGTGAATCTTTATATAATTTTGATGTTATGATGTGTATAATGGCTTCACGGAGCCACATTCTGTGGTGCTACCCAATGATAGGCCGCAATTCTAAAGACGCATTCCTGAACTAAATTCAAGTAGAAAAGGTCTTATTGGTAAAACTATTGTCATTGTGTCTTGAATATAAATATTCTGCTTTTTGAGATACAGGTTTAGAGAAAAATCGGATTTATTATTAGTGAATCGAGTAACTTTCGCTTGTTGCTATATTTGTTGTTATGGGGACAATGTTTTTGAATTTTCTTGACAGCCTATAATTTTTCATGTGGTCAAAAAGAAGATTTTTTTCTAACCCTCCAACAACACTGTATCTCGAAAACCAAACCAGACCATGCGTCTTTTAAACTATGGTCTATCATTGAGTAAAACTTTGTATAGGCTCGTTAGAAGCACGCCAAAACATGCGAATTCAATTTAATAGCGTAGAACTCAATGTTTCGAATTGAAATACTCACATTATCATTATGAGTGAAAATAATACCATCCTATACTCAACAGTACACAATTTATTTACAGTTTACAGGCATAGTTTGGGTTAGTCTTAAAAAGTGGACTCTATATCCTCATTTTGTCAGATTGTGTGATCATGTGACGGAAAGGTTACGTAGTTGGTACGCGATATTGAACAGTTTTGAATTTCGGTAAACAATATAGTCCAATAAAATTTTAAGTTGAAAAAAAAATGGGCAAGATGTATTTTTCAAAGTTTGTCAACGACGGTCTCCTGAGTGTAAAATTAGCAAAATCGGAATTTTTTCCCGTGCGGTTTTTGTGCAATAGGGGTGGTTCTTTTGAATTGTGCTACAACAAAATGATGATACTGAAATCGTACATGAGAAAACTCTTCATAACTTGACATCATGATTTTTTTAAAATTTTATCATTTCCGGACTTAGCGGCCGCTGCATGAGCCGTATTTGGGGTGATTTCAAAAAGTTAGTTTGCCCTCAATAATTGATCCATAATGAAAGTGGTTCATAATAAATGGACAAGCAACTTCTCCTCATGGACTTTGTCACTTGATCATTTTTGAAGATATATAGCCCAGTTCATGGAATTGGGGTTATTCCGTTATTGTTGTCTAGTTCTGAAAATTTGCCAAATTGAAGATGTTCGTGATAAAATTACATATACTGTGACTGGCTAAAATATGATTTGTGATTTTTTCGTGATTTCGATTTATGAGTGAGCGCACATGGCTCCATTCCACCGCGATCACTAGTAGGTCTATTGTGGCTCAATATGGAGTACCTACAGTTATTTTAAATTCAGGGTTTTAATTTTTTGGAAAACGTTCAAACATGTTGTTTTTATATGTGGATGCGATTTATTTAATGACAGTTTCATGTATACAGGGTCAACCAAAAATAAGTTACGACCATTACTTTCTTTGTTTCAAATGGAAACATGTATTTTTTTATTTCATATTTGAATTCTGCGTGAATTCTGAGTATATGTTATGCAATATACCCCATACCTATATCTAACCGTTTTCGAGAAAATGGCATTCTAAATCCATAATTTTAATCATTCTAAAACTGGTTGATGTTTCTATTGGTTGAAAAATTGAAATGAATTTTCATTCAGCAACGTAAATAGGTGGAACTTACTCCGATAGAGATTTCCTGATTTCAAATATATAAGAGTTGGGGGTGTTATCTTTAACGGTTATAAGGATATCAACGTTTTTCTATACATAGAATAGTTGCCTGATGGTCTCTTCCAATTAAGCATCCTTCTGTCCAATCTATATTATCATTATTCCTTGTATAGAAGAACGTTAAAATCTTCATAACCGTTAGAGATAAAGACCCCAACACTTGCATTTGAAATCAAGAAAAAATTAATTCTCTATCGAGCTATGGGATAAAATACAGGGTGTCCTCAAAAATGAAGAAGTCTGAATTTTTTTGACTTCTGATACTCAATTGTTTTTTCTGATAACAAATTCTGATAATTCAGAAAAATTACTACAATTATGCTAATTTGAACCACTCTCCAGGGTTATTATCAACGAAGGTAGCAATTGGCCGAAATATACGAGAACACCCTGTACAATATACGTCCAACCATTGCTATTTTGTTGTAGCACATTTCAAAATAACCACCCTTTTTGCTCAAAATCTGCAGGAGGAAAATTTTCGATTTTGCTAATTTTACACTCAGAAGGCAGTTACTGACAAATTCTGAAGAAAATCAGGTTTCCCGTTTTTTTTTCACGTTAAAATTTCATTTGATTATTATTGTGTACCGAAATTCTCAGCTTAACTACGTTACTTTTCCGCCACATGAATTTTACGAAATGAAGATAGAGTCGACTTTATAAGACCAACTCAAACTATCCCTGTACGCTGTAAAAATGAATTGTACTGGTGAGAAAAGCATAGCTTTATTTTTACGCATGATGATAATGTAAGTAGGTATTTAAATCCTAAACATTGAATTTCACGCTATTAAATTGAATCCGCATGAATGGTGTGTTTCTAATAAGCCTATACAGGGTTTTATTCAATGATAGGCCATAGTTACAGAGACGCATTTTTGAACCAATTTCAGATAATCATTTGTCCTAAATAATCTGGTTTTCAAGATACAGTGTGTTGGAGGTCTACTTTTTGACCACATGAAAAATCATAGGGCGTGAAGGAAAGTCAATAATATCATGTCCATGTCAACAAATATAGCGACGAGCGAAGTTGACTCGATTTACTGATAATAAATCCGATTTTTTTCTAAACCTGTATCTCGAAAACCAGAATATTCTTTTTCAAGACACAATTAATGACGGTATGTTAGCCTATAAGACCTTTTCTGCTTTTCTACTTGAATTTGGTTCAGGAATGCGTCGTCTTTGGAATTACGTCCTTTCATTGAGTAACACCCTGTGTAGACGAAGATTATTGTTGTTGGAACATTTTTTAGTTCTTATTTGCGAAATTAAAAATGGCTCCGTGAAGCCATCGCACACATCGTCTCATCAATATGATATAGCAGGATTTTTCAAGATTCACCTTTATAATAGATAATTTTTATGTACATATGTATGTAATTAATTTTCTTTATATATCGTACCTAGTAAACGATAATAATTAATGAATTGAGTGAACAAATCCATTCCCACCATAAATGTACCTATTCATTACATGTAGCGCATTTGGTCTGTACCGTAGTAAACAATGGCTTAACAAATTGTGCGCTCAGTCCAGCCATACTTTACTGCGATACAGCTCATGTATGCTCTGTAGCGTAGTAAGGAATGCCAATACGCCGCCGGATCGGTCAGCCACAACTCGTTCGCCGACCGGGTTGCGTCGCGGGCTCACCGGTCTAGAAAGCGAACCCCCGACAGATCCGTGCAAATTTGTGAGTGTGTGTCTACAGCCAGATTTGTTCAGCGACTCCAACCAAATACAGTTGGTTTGAGGTTAATCAAAAAGACTTTTGAGGATAACAAGGCATTTTAGCAAGATTCTATCTTTGTCTTTATGCCTATGGGTTAACAGGGTTCGTGTAATGTGTGTGCGAGCACGGATGGGTCGGGGACCGGCTCTGGGTTTCGAGTCGGGTACGGGCTCGTAGATGAATGGGGGCTTTAATATCAACTTCCGGAATAGTGTGAGAAATCTGCTCTCACCGTATGTCCCATTCTTTTTGGTTCACGGTGTCCGGTATAAGTATATGGCATAATTTCGGGAGCGTATCGGGATGGTCAAAATAGCCCCAGTCAGTCTCATTTTTTTCCCAAAGTGCCTCCTAACGGAGATACAGAGCCATAAACGAGATACCCATCGATTTAATTTTTTTAGCTCTGACTTCTGAACCGGCTTCTATAATTTAATGATATTTTAGTATGTTGTGTAGACCATGAAGACTCATAAAACAATAGTAAAGTCAATATTTTAAATTATAGGGGGATTCAGGACTGACCACCAAACCTTTTGGGCCCAAATTTTGACAGGTGTCATTTTACAGAACTGAAAACTACTTTTTCAAAAACTCTGACCTTTTTTTAACAATGAAGGTGCTCTACTTTTGTTCCGATAAAACTTACCGTTTTCGAGAAAAATTGTTTTTTTTTACACTTCATTGCAATACATTAAAATACTACGACGAGACATCACTTGTTATTGTTGGTATTAAACATTTTGTTGACTCTCTCAGACTGATTGACTATACTAGAATTAGTTAAAAATTGGTATAACAATAAAAAAAAACAATACAAAAAATCAAAATTTTAAGTTTTTTTTTTTAATTGATAAATTCTAGTCAATCAATCAGAGTGTGTCATAAAGTAGTCTCAACGCTGCTTGTCTGTCCGCATAGATTGTGACGTCTTTTGTTGTGTTGTCCAGTCTTTTATGGCAATGACATCCTTTCTCAAGCTTCATAGACTTTTGGATGTTCAGTTCCTTTGAGTATATCCTTGCTCCTGTGCCTGTATTTGTCTTTGCTGCGTCTGAAAGGATGGAGATCTCTTCCTCTTTTATAATGGAGTCTTGATCCCTTATTCTCAAAAGAGCTCTTGGTCACCATGTAGTCTGTTGCCGTTTGTAGCAGCTTCGCCTCTTGGTTAACCATTTTCTTTGAGATTTCCTTTAGCGACATTGTGTGTCCACTTGTTGTCTGTTTCCACAGTTTGTCCTCACTTAGAGAGCTTCGTTTGCGGCAGTGCTTCTAATGAACAATTCAATGGGCAGGAGGTTTAGAATGACCTCTAAAGCTGCCTGCGGTGTGCTGTTCTTTGCTCCCGACGTATTAAATTAAGTGTTTCCAGCCGTTGTACTTTCGTGAGCATCTTTACGTTCGAGTTTGTGTCAGTGGCTTTCCACCATTCCACGGCTCCGTAGGTAATTATGGGTCTCACCATCGCTGTATACATCCAATGGATAATGTGCGGCTTTAGTCCCCATTTTTTAACAATCATTCTTCTGTATGTATATAGTGCATTGAGTAGCTAGTACCAACTTTCTTATATTATAAGTTTTTTTGCGATCTTTGGAAAATTCGTGTACAATTTCTCACACCCATCTTTTTCGGAAATATCAATTGTTTTCACTTTTTTATATTTATTAAAAACATAAACATAAAAAGTCCAAATTATTTGATCAAAGAGGACTGCTAGGACATGGTCAATACTTGAGGAGCGCGCAAGCAAAAGCAAACACATGCCTTAAATGACGAACTGAGCTATAGAGTAAAATGTTCTTTTTGTGCTCGTATGAAATTTTGATTTGTTAATTGAATTGTGAACTGTTACATACCATAAGAAAATGAAAAATACTGAACAATTATACATACATATGGGCTATTTTGTGAGGGTTGTTCAATTGAATTGATGATTTTTTTTCTATATATTATTTCACCGAAGTCTATTGACTTGGGTGTGGTAAGTGTAAATCGAATAAAAATGAAGTACAAATTTCAAACAGACGTGTATTTCCAATAATGTCAAACGAACCAGTCAGCTGATCTCAGTCAGCCGAAATATGTTGCAAGGTTCTGATTGGCTGCGCAGACTTCACTTCTGATTGAGCCATACCTGAATATTTGTTGGTTTTTGCTCAAGTCGATAATTTTCAGCACGTAAGATGAGCTAAAGATGTTGGCTTTTGCTGCTCTTTGAATTTTTAATTCTTGCATCATTATTGATGCGATCCCATGCATAACTCAGTTTTCTCAGTTCGATCATGTGTTTGCTTTTGCTTGAGCGCTCCTCACTTATTTCCCATTTAGGTCTTGATAATGAGAAGGTAAGCATAATCCATTTCAACCGTTTCTTTTTATTGATATGATTATTAAAAAACTGTCCGACTTTATGGCGGCTCAGTTGTTAGTGTTTTGTCGTTTGTTTTTTTTCTAATATCTACCTTAAGTACCGTGAAATAAACATTATCAAAAAATAAACAGTATCACCACTTATGTAGCAAATTTCTGTAATAAAATAATTTGATTTTTGTAATAATGTTTGCAATAAATCTAGAAACACTCAATATTTCCAAAACAGTTAAAGATAAAGTTCATTTTTTATTTAAAGTTACAGTGACAGATCAAAATAGTAGATTTAAGGTTGGCAAACATGTTTTATTACGATAGTCATAAATTGAACTCTGATTCGTTTTATTTTGCTATGTTCAAGATGTATTTGATTTGACAGGAAAAAAACGTTCGTGTACATGCGGTAGAGAAATAAAGGGATAACACAATCATTCATTCTCTCTTCCATATTTTTGGAAAGAGTTTTTCATATTCGTGGCCGTTTTAGTAATTAAGGTCGAGTTCAGTGCTTCATGAACGTTCGAGAATAGAGTGATTATAATTATTTTTAAATTAATGATCAAAATTCTTCTTTAATCGAGAAAATCAAGTCTATTATCAAATAATTTATCTTTTCATTTCAATTAGCGAGCACTTTATGTCATTTATTTTTTTTTGACAACCTTCAACCTCCCATTTTGAGGGTGAAAGGGTGAAATAAATTCTCGTCGAAAGAATTGAGTAAAAGCTCAATTTGAAGATCTTCTGTCCCTCACCATATCCCCTTAGTTTTGAGATGTTATCTCTTGCGGGTAATTAGGTATTTATTGAATAAATAATAATTTCATTTTTTTTATAAGCTGTCATATCAACAGGGATGACACTCGGTAATTGTAATCAGGATCGAAGGGACTTCAAAATAATGTATCACTGAACTCCCCTTTCCATTTGAAATTCTGGGGGTAGCTATCATCCCCACTTAGGGGTTGACATGTGGGGGGCGAAAATACCAAAAAAGTGTCCCCCAAAAAACAAAAATTGACGTGTCCAAGCTATTTTTGATAAATCGCCTAACACCTGAGATAACCTGGGTGGGAAGTTTTTTGTGCCCCACCCTGTATGTATGGATGAGCGCTGCGCTCTCTACGCGGTCTATCCCAAAAACGGTTAGCCATATAGAAAAAAGTTTCGAACAAAATTTCTAGAGAATTTCACGCTTCACAATTTCTATAATAGATGCAAGAAGGATGAAAATCATACCAAGCGAGATATTGACGAAAAACTGATTTTTATGACCTTTGTTCTTGAATATCTATAGACGCCGACACGAGATTTGATGAGACTTTTGAGACAACCTTGAGAATGCCAAAATAATGATTTATACAAGTTTTCAGCTTATTATCTCTTATTCCGCAATTGACCCTCTCAAGTCAGTTACAGTCAAATGACAGAGCATCAGTTACAGTCAAATAACAGAGCATGATGATGTTCCATTGAAAATTTTTTTTTGTCAATTGTATAAGTTTTAGTATGTTATGTCATGTTACATCTATGTGTTACCCTGGGGTATGTCCTGTTCATCCATGTTCTGACAACTCTCGTTTATGTATAAAAATTATTTGAAGCCTGATGATGCAGTGTCATGCTGCGAAACCGGTAGCTCAATTTATTCAATAAAAAGAAGTTTTTTGGGAAAACCAAGACTTTCAAACCCCCCCCTTTTTTTTTAAAAAGAAATCTAGTTACGAGGTAGATATTTTGTTTGAGCGGTTGGTTTTCAAATCACGCTACACATGCATACCTTTCAATTCAATCAAGGCTGAGAGTCTACTTCATCAGACAAACAGCAATATACCTACCTACCCCAGTGTTTTACTGTTTTGCTATCCAGCAATCACAAACTCAATATTTTCTGTGTTGTAATGATCCACCATCTCGTATGAGACCAAAGACAGATCAGCCTAAAGAAGTCTTTAAATATAGAAGAAACGTCGCGTAGAGAACTGTAGTTTCTAATGTTTCTAGTTTTCTATTCTCCTGATATACCAAGGACAAGAATCATTATCAACATTTGAATTTGCTTTGACAAAATGTGTTTCTTTTTTATTCTGTTCTGCCATTTTTATCTATTCAAAACAATCAAAATTGTAACGCGTGTACACTAATGGATAATATTATAGAGTTTGTGTAGTGGTCTATACAGGGTGTCAATTTGAAAACTCCCCACCCTGAATAACCAAACTAACCCAAGAAAATAAACTGAAAAACGCTGGAACCCGTCGATTTTTGCAACATTCACACCCAAAATGTTAAATGGAAAGGGGGACGAGTGAAACCTTATTTTGAAGATCCTTCGACCCTAATTACAACTGCCGAGTTTCGAGTCTCTGCTGTCATCCCTGTTGACAGGACAGCTTGTCAAACATTTGTTTTTTTTTTTTATTCAATAAATAATTGATAGCAAAAGTTAACTTCTACTAAGAGGATATGATGAGGGACAGATCTTAGAAATAAGCTATTACCCGAGAAAAACCAAACTAATAGAGAAGCGACAGCATTGGTTCCGTTTTTGTATGCGCATGACTCAAATGTATGGTAGAATGTACCCGCCCACCGGCAAACGCTTAGTCCGTGAGCTTATTCAGTTTTTATTCGACTTATTGACTGAGGGGTATTTGATTGACTAGATTGAATCGATCGAACTTATTACAAGATATGATCCGTATTTGATTGGAAATGGTTCAGTATTCTCACCACCTCCGAACTGTCGTCAAATTAGATTAATAAAAAATTATTCGTTAAAATATGTATACCAATTGGGTTAGGTTGGGCGATAAGATGAATAGAAAATTGAAAATCTTATACCATTTATAATTTTCTTTATTCATACACCACATTTGGTTCTTATTTTCGTGTTATTTAGTTTTTTGTATCAATAAATAATGCCATTCCGTATTCCAAGCTTGTTGTATTTTTATATACAGTGTGTCTGACTAAGTTGGAATCAAATGGAAAACTTTTTTATTATTGATTTTCGGAAAAAAGTTAATCTTCATAAAAAGTTCTGCATGTTTTAAAATGTGAGATGCAAACATCATATTATAAATTTTTTTCAGTAGTATACATACGAGGTTTATCATAAAATTTGAATTTCGCCCAGGAGTATGTACTTTCATTTTTGACAATATCGAACATTTTTTTTAAAAAAGTTGATCAGAACTAAAAACCATGGTTAAATGGCTCCCATTTATTTTGAAAAGATTATTTTTTTACATGCATTTTCTTATTGGCAATACCAAATGCAAAATAGTACTTCAAATTTCTAGCCAAAATTGAGAAACGAAAAGGTTATCGCGTTTTTAATCATCACAAGAGCTAAATCCCAATTCATAATTTTAAATGGAGAAAAATTGGTGAAAACTGTAAAATGGTGTAATTGCATGATATTTAAACGTGGTTTTCAGTTCTGAACAACTTTTTTCAATAACAATATTCGATATTGTCAGAAATGAAGTTCCTTTACTCTTGGGCGAAATTCATATTTTTTGACAAAAATCGTATAATACTGAAAAAAAATTGATATCCAAGGATTGTATTCCAGATTTTAGGACATGCAGATCTTTTTATGAGAAATAACTCTTTCTCCTAAAATTAATAATAAAAAAGTGGTCACTATGGTTCCAACTTTTTGAGACACACTGAATATGTACTGATTTATTGGAGTTTCCGTCGATTCTGTGAAATGAAAATTAATTGAAGAAATAAGAATGAGAAATAAAGTACAAATGCAACTACATATACATTTATCAAAATATTTTCCTGAATGATAAAAAAAGAAATCCTATAAATGAGCTATTAAAAAATAGTCCATCAAAAATCGAATTTTTGTCGAACACCAACTTTTTCTCAGTGTGGCCGTGTAGCCAGAGATCTTTTGCCCAACGTCTATTACCACCAATTTCTTTCTCTCGATGTTGGGTTCGTCAAATGGCTCGGCCGAAAACGGAACACCGACATCTAAGAATCCGACGAGTTTTGTCGCTTCTCTATTTGTTTGGTTTTTCTCGGCTATTACTCAGTCCCTTTGGCGAGGACTTATTTCACCCCCTTTTTTTTGGGTGAAATACATCCTCGCTAAAATGATTGAGTAATAGCTTATTTTAAAGATCTTTTTTAATATGTACCAGTTTCATTTTGTTGATATTCAAACATAGTATAATAACTCATTGGTACAAATCCCATTCAAACTTACATTATTCATTCATTTCAAAAGGCTGCCGCCTTCTATTTTCTATAATAAGGATAATATCATCTTCTACCAAGAACTTCCAGTTTGAGAAAATCATATATTACTGAGAAATGACTCACTGACAAAACAATACTTGAGGACAGCAGTGTACTATCCACTATAAAAATCTAAGACCAAACTCACATGATTTCCAATGATATTTTAAAACACCACACGATAACTTGATTCTGAAGCAATTACGCCTCCTGAGTTTCCATACCCTCATCGCCTTCACCCTCTTCCATTTCTTCATCATCGTCCCCTTCTTTTTTCTCTGGAGGATTCTCATAAGCCTTATCAAGAGGAGAGACAACAACTCCGTCCCAAACAGACATTTCCTTAGCAATGTTACTACTACCTTCCATACCAAGAATCTGTTTGTAGCCTCCATGTGACAATACCCTCAACAGAGTTTGTGCCGTCAAACAACAGATATCTTGTTGCTCTAATGTCATTGCTGTGTGAATTCTCAGACTCACTCCTTCACAAGGATCAGTGATACCTGCTGATCCTGGCAAGAACAAACCTGCCGCTAAGAGCTGGAATACTCTACGAAAAGCTGTATTTATAGGAAGGGCTTGACGACTTGGATTATTCATGATTGAGAAATGGGCCAATAAATCCAACATCCAAGGTGTAAGTGGTTCGAATCCCTCGAATCTTGACCTCACATCACGCAGCAAACGAATCAAAACTTTGATTGATGAATGATGAGCATTTTCTTCAAACCATCTACTGTGACGAATAGCTGCCAAATGACTTAACATGATTTTCTGGTCCAGATGGATTTCAGGATCCAATTTACGGATGTTATGGTGTAATGTCGTCACCAATACTCGTACACATGCGAAGGCATTTCTAATTTCCAGGCCTCTTTCATTTGTCGAATGGGCTAATTGTTCGCCCTTGGGAACAATTTCGTTTTTCATGAGATTTTTCAGATCTTCTTTTACTTTGTTGCCCAGTGCTTCAACTGCCTCTTTAGTCGGGAGTGTTTTCAGAATAACGACTATATCTGCGACGTTGAAGCCAGTAACCATTGTTCCTTTCTTGAAAGATCCAACTTGTCGCACTTCATCTAGTTGCTGAAACAAAATGAGACATCAGATTATCGAGGTTGGTAATTTCAATGTTGCATTTGAAGACTTCATTTAGAACATGAAACTGTTTATTGATGACCACATTTTTGTTATTCTTTTTTTTTCGCATGCATGTTTTTTTTTTCCTCCCCCGTGGGCTCGCGACTACTTACACCACCGAGGCGCTTCGCATGCATGTTAACCACTGACCTATATAACTGGATGAATACGTGGTGAGTTTACCGCGATAAAATGTGAACATAGCAGCTATGGAGGATGATGCGCAGTAGTTGCATTATAAACTCAAGTCTTCCTAGACCCCCATTTATTGAAGTCTAAGCATCGTCCCGGGCGTTGCATTCTTGGGGACGAAGCTTAAAAAGCAATAAATGGAAGTGTACGAAACTTCCGTACATCATCTGGATCAAGAATGTCACTTTTCTAGAAAGCGACCAATAGAAAATGATGTTCGCAATTCGTGATTCGCATCCACATACAGGGTGACCTAACAAAGAGATCGCACCGTTATTTGTGACTTTCCTGGTATATTTTGGGAAAAACGCTCGGACACGTCAATTTTTATTTCCAGAACGACAACTTTTCATGTATAGCCGTGTAATACAGGGTGATCCAAAAATAAGATATTCTGTTACACTCTGGAATCTTTAGATTTTCAAATGGAGACCCCCTTTTTTTCAACTTTTAGATTATCCATGAAGTTTTAAGTAACTTTTGTATAATACAGTTCTTCAAATCAAAAAAATAAATAAAAATGAGAATTTTTGGAATGGGCAATCTTATACAAACTCACCTTTATTCTCTATGTTCAATAAGATAAAATGATAAAAATTGAGGATTTCCATTTGAAAAAATTGATTTTTGGCAGTTTTCTTGATTTTATTTTTGATCTCATTTTTCGGTCACCCTGTAATAGAAGTTATCAAAGAATTGTGAAAAATATTTCAAAGTAGGTCCCTTTCAACAAGAAATCCAATTCAAATTAAACAATAAAGGTTTTCTTATACGAAAAATTTACATTTTAATAGGAATTTACAAACGTCATTTTTGACATGAAAACTAAAATATTTCAAAAACGCTTATGCTTAGGTATAGGACATCATACATCAAATCTGCCTAGAATTATTCTACGTGGAATCCAAAAATGTAATAATATAAATAAAGGTTTTATTTGAAACAAGCGGAAGCGTATAACCGGAAGTCGTGCAACGTCACTATTATTTCATTTGAAAAGAGCATATCCGAAAATCTCTCCCTACAGATTTTCAGAATCCCAATCGCTTTATTTCCCGAAATATTGTAATGGACCACTTTCTTCGGCGAACCCTGTATATACCAATATTGAATGCATGGAGTCTACAGAATATGGCAATGCTTAATTGCTTTTTTTTTTATCCGAACTATCAAGTTGCCAGGTATAGACAGATAAATCCTTCCTAGTAAGTTTCACTTATCTGCTTATTCAATAATAGTTATTTATGGTACTAGTGCGTTGTGTTGAAAATAAGTCACGCCAGAAAAATCTATGTTCTCAAGTGACTTGTGGAACATAACGCACAAATGCCATGCAATGTTTTATCCAACAAATGGAGGAAATCGATTTTTTATGAGATAATCATAGACCGTGGAAGTATTGACGTCACTGACAGATGACATTTCGAAATTGGCTAAAAACAAACAACAGCTGATCCAATCTGTATTGATTTTCCCATTTGAAAAGAGACTCTTCAATCCAAATTGCTTTTACGAAGTGAAAACGTGCTTTTAAGCTTTCAAAATGCCAATACTTCTCCTCTCAGGATTCCTAAGGTTAAGGTATCATCGAAATTTATTTAGAAAACAAGCCCACTTTCAAAACTTTTTTCACCTTTTTTGAAGACAGATAAATCGTCTTCAAATTTTTCAAAAATATCACTTAATCGGACGTTAAACGACATTCGCAAATATGAAATATTGCAGAATATAAAGTTCATTTTTTATTTAAAGTTACAGTGACGGATCAAAATTGGAGGTTGAAGGTTGGCAAAAAAAATTAAATGCCATAAAGTGTTCGCTAATTGAAATGAAGAGATATAATGTTTGATTATAAACTTAATTGTCTCGATCAAAGAAGGGTTTTGATCACCAATTATCATCTGACTATTCTCAAACGTGTTTTTTATCAAATCAAAAACATTTTCAACATTGCAAAATTGAACGAATCACAGTTCAATCTACGACTTTTGTAATAGAACATGTTTGCCAACCTTTATCCTACAATTTTGATCTGTCACTGTTACTTTAAATAAAAAATTAACTGTACAGGGTTATTCATTATATTTTGACACCCATCTACAGCTCTTATTGCGAGTGATAGAAAAAAACTTTAAATACAAAAGTTTTGGTTATGGGGGTTATGTAGAAAACATGTAGCTTCGTTTTTAATGGAATGTTGATAGTTTATATGATTAAGTTAGTGTTGTGAATATTTGTTGTAGTTTAAAAAAATATATTTTTTAAATTCAAATAGTTTCAAAGTGACTGAACCAAATGCCTACAAACCATATATATTTGAAATCAGATTAAAGAGATCTTTCATTTTAGTCAATAATATACAGGGTGTTCCATTTAAAAAAATATGACTTAATGAATTTTTTCTATGTTATGATTTCGATTTGTTGATTCCGCTATCACCAGAAGATACTACGTGAAAAAAACCAAAACTTTTGTATTTAAAGTTTTTTTCTATCACTCGCAATAAGAGCTGTAGATGGGTGTCAAAATATAATGAATAACCCTGTACTTCTATACGCTTCAACTTGAACTTTAAAATGCTTATTGAGGCTCAGAAAATTATTTTAGATAGAAAAAGCTAGTGAACCACGATAAACCAAATGGCCAAAAAGTTTGTTTTAACCCAAAGTAGCTGTCCGTGACGTCACACTTCCACGGTCTATCAAATATGAGTTCCAGTGTCAGAATGATTAGACAGTGACATGTTTACATTTTGGTAAAAATAAGTTATTGTTTGTTTGGTTGCCACGGGAACGTGATAGGTTGTTTGTTTGTTTGCCACGGAAACGTGAGTTATAATCCATAACTCACTAGCGAATGGTGAGTTGTGAATTATAACACACTAGTGTGTTATTTGACACTTTACTTGTCCAAAATGACACCTAAGTATGACTATCATGCGTTAGATAAAATATCAAATCGGAGCTCCACGCCTCGCTCCGGCCCGAGTGTAGGACTAACGCCTACCTTGCCTAACTTAATAAGCCCATGTATTTCAATGTGGCAGCGCTGACCTCCGCTCGAAGCCAGGTATCGTACCAGACCATGACACAAAGCCCCACAAATATGTTGAAAACAAATTTCTGCGTATTTCCCGAAATTCTCAGATGACCTTATTTTAAGCATGGATTTACTTTACTACTATGCACAGTTTGTGTTTTTGAAATTTCGTTTTCGTACCATTTCCTTGCACATGAATTGAATGTAATGTTTGTTTTTCTGAGGAAGAACTAGAAATATTCACTTTTACCCGGACTATTGAATTCGCTTGAAACTTCTGTACTGTCAAAAAAAAAAGTTAATAACTTTTTTCAAGAAATAATTTCCTCTGTGGTGCACGACGCAATCTGGCTTCCGACTCCTCGTTAAGGCCAGTCATGAGGGAGGGAGGGTCGGATCGCGGGACTAGAACCATGAATGACTATACTAGAGCCTAATACCAAGGTCGAAGCGTGGGTCGAGGGTTCCCGTTATGGCCGCAGCCTAAGGTTTCTTGAGAAAAAATCGGTCCCGAATAGACTGCATGGCTAATACTGACGTCACAAAGTGGGTGGAGCTTATGTTTTTTTCCAACAAATTCGTGTCTTATGTTAAAATCCCATAAGATGTTTTTTGAGTGTTTTTGAATTTGTAAGGAGCAAGTAAGACTTCTAGCAGTGATATTTGGTTAGACGAGAGAGTTGTTTACTGTAATCATATTAGTAATCGAAAATGTAAGTTGAATTGTTGTGTATAGTTAATCCTTGGGAACATTTCGAGGTTATATTTGACTACTTTTTATCAGCTTTTCCTTAGACTATACTGGAGAAAGTGACTTTGAAGCATATTTTAACCTTTCTAGTAATAATGATTTCTTTAAAAACGACAATAGTAAACCATCAAAATCTCAGATATCATGATTACGGAATTTTCACAACAAAAACAAAACAAATCTGTACTTTGACCTCAAAAACTTTCTCTGAGTATTTATTGGCATTCTCACATGAAGCGTTAATACTAGACAGCTTGAAAACATCCTTCAAAGCCATTTTCCTTAAAAAAGTTTGAAGAAAGGTCGATAAAATTGAGAAGAATGCAAGAATGCAAAAGGGATAACTTCAAAATGTTTCCAAGCTTTGATTATACACTAAAATAAACTTACCTTGTCAAAAACGTATATGATTCCATTCAATATCACTCTCGTCTAACCAAATATCACTGACAGAAGTTTATTGGCTTCTAACAAACTCGAAAACACTCAAGAAACATTTTCTTATGGGATTTTAACATAGGATGCGAATTTATTGGAAAAACTATAGCTCACCCACTTTTGTGACGTCACGACTCAATCAGTCTATTGCGGCTGCCGGGCTTTTGAAAGCGAATGAATATCGCGTGTTTACAAATTGCTGTGTGGATAATATGACAAAATTCTTCATGCAATTTTTGATGTTTTCGACTATTTCAAAGTAAGTTGTTCATTAACGTTTTGGCAGGTATTTTGCGAGATAAAGTCATTGGACTGTCCGTTCTGCCTAGCCGTTTTACGGGCCAGAATATACAGTGACTGGCTAAAATAAGGAACAAATTCATTTTAAATTCAGGGCTTTGATTTTTTGGCAAACGCTCGGACACGTGGATTTTCATTTGTGGATGCGTTTTTTTTAATGACAAATGCCTGTATTTTTGTATTCTTTGCCATAAACTGTAGACTTCATACTTTCAATTTGTATACAATCTTTTCAATGTACAATTGGTGAAGAAAAAAACTAATTTTTGCATTTTTAATAATAATTATTGTACAGACTGGAACGGACTTTTTTAGGCATCCCCTCGTATATTTATTTTTATAATAAATCTGATATAAAATACTTTTCATCGAATAAACCGATAGGAGAAGGTCGTTTCCTTTTCGGGTCCCTTACTATCACTAATTCAAAATGTAAACTTACACAAGCATCAAAGGTTCCAGGTGCCACAACCAAATTATCCAAAACAGTTTGAATTTTGGTGACCAGATTGAGAATAGCTGTTTGTTCAGCAGGGCTCGGAGACAGATCAGCGTTTCTCTTCAGCAAGGCCTGAGTGAAAGTAGTTTCTTCTGGAGCTGGTTTAGATCGAGGAAATGAGGTTTCACAAAGATTGAGATCAAATGGATGTCGGGGCAGAAACATTTTTACTTTATATGGTGGCCTTCCTCCAATGCCTCGGTTCATTCCACCTCTTCCTCGCATTCCTCCTCTAGCCATAATGCTAGAAAAATATTTCGATCATGAAGGGAGTCCCAATAAGGGCGCACAATTTATTAACGTTTTCTTTGTAATTAGTAGTTAATAATCTGATAAGTAATCTTTGAACGGTTGTTTGACTTGACGCATTGTGTCGACCAAAAATGCCACGCAATTTACGAACTGTTTCCGCATAACATTCTCCATATTTGCAGCGTGTTTTAACAATAATAATTCGTTGTTCGACCGTATACAGGGTGGACCAAAAGTAATTGGACATACTGTAACAGTAGATTCCTCACACAAAAATATTGCGATTGGCCTCAACTTGTCTCTTCCGAAAGTTGATACCAAGAGAGATACAGGGTGCCTAAGCTGAATGTTAATTTTGGATTTATTCAAATAACTTTTAAAATAATTATTTTGATGAAATTTCGTATATGGGGCACCACTTACACATCTTTCCACTTATTCAAATAGTTATAACTTTGTTGTGCAAACTAGAACTTATTTTTTGAATCAAAAAATAGATTTTCCGTCATTTTTACATAAAAAAGGTATACCTTAGGTTACCCCTCCTTTTTCAAGATATTTGCCCTCGAAGTTATCTATGCAATGTTGTTTCGAATGAATTTTTTTTTAAATTTACATAAAAGGGGCATCGAAAAGGCCGTTGTCACGGTAATATTGACAAGTGTCTCGATGTTCAATGTTTCTTATGAAAAAAAAAAAAAACAAAAATAATCACAAAAAAAAATGTAAAATTAGATTATTTTTTTTTAAATCAAGAAACATTGAGAATTCCTCAGATTATTATTCTTGTTAATTAATCTGAGAAGCATTCAAGCTTATGTTAAAATTACCATGAAAACGTCATTTTCAAAATTTTCCATTTAAAGCAACATTGCATGGATTTCAAGTTCAAATATCTTGAAAAAGTTTACTCCTAGCCACTTCTACAATGTATACCTTTTTTATGCAAACAAGATGACAAAATCATTTTTTCAATGTTAAAAAAATGTATACGAGTGCGTACAAAAAAGTTCTGACTATTTGAATAAGTGAAAGGGTGTGTGAGTGGCGCCTCCTACAAGTAAGAGCAATTCCGAGCTCAGATTTGAATTTTGCATGTCAAACAATACACTACAACTCATATACCAAATTTCATCAATATAACTTGATTATTTGAAAAGTTATTTGAAAAAATCAAATAATAAAATTCAACTTTTACACCCTGTATCTCTGTTAATATCAACTTCCGGAATAGACAAGTCGAGGTCGATCGCAATATTTTTGTGTGAGGAATCTACTGTTGCCGTACGTCCCATTACCTCTGGTCCACCCTGTGTTATCGCAAACTGTTTATATTATTCTTAGCATTTATTTTTTGCCCTACTGCGAATAAAATAAACATGCCGCACCATTTAAAATGTGCGTTCCTATTGAGATACCCTTAAAAAACGAGTTTAAAAACTTATAGGAGATATACACCAATGGACAAAACTAAAGCAACTGCCTGAAATTTGATGAAGCTTTGATCCTGCATCAGTCATCCAAGAAGTTGATGCATTTAAAAACTTCCATCCCTCGCTCTGTCATTGGATATAAACATCTGACTTTCTGAATTATCAGAAAGTCATCTTATGATTTTTACGGCATTGTCTTTCTGATGATTCAGCAGATGTATTTATATGTAGGTATCTATTAACACAGTGTATCAAGAAGTTTTTTCATCTCTCAAAAACTTTATTATTATGTACACAGACATTTATCATGAATATTTTTTTCTACCAAAACCACTCATCCCAGCAAAATTCTTCAAGAAAAAGAACCTGATTTCCAGAAGTGTTAAGGAACAATAGGTTTTCATTACAAAAACTTAACACTTTTTAATCAGTTTGTGCAAGTCACGCTAATCTGTTGTTGGTCTTGATGTTTCTTTTTACTTATAATATTATGTGTACGTAGTTTACTTTCTTTGTTTTTCTACCATCATGTACATGTATTTTTCTGTTATCAGACACACTCAATCTGATTAAATAAGTACCAATTGTTTGTTTAGATTAGGAATTAGTAGGACATTGTGGTTTTTTTTTTTTTTTTTTTTCTGTATTAACTTTTTAACTATGGCACTGTCTGTAAAGTCTTTTATTCCTTATTCTAGCCCTTGAGAAAGGTCGCAATAAACGACCGAAACGTCGGGAAATTCATAACAGAGTGTTTTGTTTTACACCGTTTTCCTCCCCACTAACCCGCATCAGTTATGTCCAACTTAAGGACGCAAACCTACACAAAAAAGAAGTTATAGAGAATGTTTTTATGTACAGTGTATCAATATAAGGTATCGAAAGAATACCATGTTTTCTTAGTTATCTTGGAAGTTTTTTCAGTTTGGAAAATGAAACAAAAAATATACGAATTTTCGAGATATTAACTGATTATTAATGTTCAAACAATTAATGTAGTCATAGATACTATAATTTGGCAATACCAAAAAACCAACTTTGAAAGTCAAATATTTTGAAAATGGCTGGGAGGAATGCCTACATGTTGTATATTTTTGAAATCAGAAAAATAATGTCTATTATAAAAAAATATATAGGGTGTTCCATTTAAAAAAATGCAAGTTGTGTCTGCCACAGTTTTCTCGTGCAGCCGGTATACAAAAAAAAAATTTTTTCTGGCAGTTCATGTTAATACCTATCAACTTTGTATTTAAAATCCCTATCTATCTTGCATAATAAGCGAGTTTGTCTGCAGACGAAATATACGGAAACACCCTGTACAATCGAATTATCCAATAATATACAGGTCATCCCATTTAAAAATATAAGTTAATATCTCGAAAGGTCGTTGGTATTTTGTTGTATCTTTCAAACAGGAAAAAACTTGCAGATAACTAAACAATATGATATTTGTTTTCGATACCTTCAAAAAAGAAGTTACAGCTGAATAGAATGTCATCAAAGATAATCAGACACCCTCTACAATTTGCGTCTTATCACTCACTTTGTGGTAGCACAATAAAAAAAAAAAACAAGCATATTGGTCAAAAACCTCAAGGGGAAAAATTTCCAATTTTGCCAATTTTACACTCAGAAGACAGTCGCTGACAAAGCCTGAAAAAATCAGCCTGCCCAGATTTTTTTTTCAAATGACAATTCCTTGGACCATTTTATTGGACCACATATTGCGGAACGACGCACCAGTCATAGGTATCACATCTCAAATTGATTTTTCCATGCTTACTCAATAACAGGTCTTTTCGTAGTCGTAGAACAATCACAAACCAGTCAGAACCAATCAGCATTCAACATTTGTAGTTTGCAAACTACTTTCTGACTGACATTGACCAATCGATGAAACGCTGACTGGTTTGTGATTGTTCTACGAACCCAATATATTCGTAAGGTTTACATCACTTTGAAGTAGAACTATAAAAATCCCGCATGGCAAATGGGAATCATATGTTACCATCCACATTGAATTTGTGTTCAAAGTCACGCTTATTATGCCAAATTCAATGTAGGTGGTGGTATCATTTGGCAAGCGGAAATCTGTCATTTTCACTTCGACGTGAAACTCAATGTAAACCAGGCAATACTCTTGAGGTTTTGACCAGTTGAATTTTTAAACGGCATTTTATTGAGAAGCAGAATGCGCAACATTGACCCCATAAGCTTCGCTATACCTCCCACCGTTTCCAAGATACCAACGATGAACATCGAATTTGTTACACCCTGTATAATCTAGATTTTTATATTATTTTTCATTCTAAACCATGCACCCTTGTATTATGTAACTACCTATACAGGGTGTCCGGAAATAAGGTTCGAATAATTCAAGCAATGATTCTACATAAGAAAATAACACATTTTTTTCAAAAGAACAATGGCCCAGAAATGCATAGATTCCAAGATACAGGATGGCAAAGTTTTTGTTAAAAATAGTTTTTTGTTTATTTTATTCAATTGTCTGGATCCAGCTGGATAGTATCATTATTTGGTTACCATACAATAAATGTTCACATGACTTCCATCGTCTTGTCTATGTCGTAGGCATAAAGCAATCTGAGGCATATGATCATTTGCTTGAGCATTTATCAAGTGCCATGTCAAATGGCAAAATACATAGTTGAGAACTAACAGGATTTTGGTATTTGCCTAGGGATTTAACATTTGCCTATACCTGCAACCGTCATTTGACAAGTGCCGAAATCTTATTTTTCTAGGCAATTAACAACATGAATTTGAAACGAGTTTCATTTTGTATAGTTCCTCTAGGCTTTAACAATGTGTCAAGCCCTACGTTGGTCATATTACAAAAAATGATAGTAATGGGAAGTTAAATTGTTTAGGTCAGAACCAGAACGTTCACTAGATTCTACTAATAAGATACGTATATGAGTTTAGTTTTTTTTATGATTTATAATGAAGTAGATTTGCAGCAAGGAAAAGCTCCACGAAACTCGATATTTTATTTTAAGTACTCAGTTCATCTTCACAAAAATACATAATTTTCATTTCTACAGTTTCCGGATACATTCAAAAATAATAAATAGGTAATGTTGTTGTTATGAGGTTGGGCTTAGGAAGATAAACATCTCCCTCCTGGGTACCGATTCTGGGACCGATAGAACGTTCATACGAGAGAGATAAACGATCACCTCCATATAATTCTCCGTTTACTGTCTCTCTCTTTCTTTCGATATGATCGTTCTATCGGTCCCAGAATAGGCACCCTGGGGACTTTCATCGAAGGAGTTTTTCGCTTGTCGTAGATAAGAGTTCCGTCAGTTTTCACTATGAATCGTCCTTTCTATGATATAAGTAGTCTCAGCGGCTTTTCACTGGGGATTGGAGACTTGTTAGTATGTTCGTTTTCGTGACTAAGGGCTGCCAATGCTCCGAATTTTTCAATCACAATTAAAATCGAGAAAAGGCTCTTCTTGTAAGATCTCACCGACTGCACCAGTCTTCTTCAAGATTGTTTATAAAGAAGACAACCCACCTCAAAAACGCCTATGAAGCGCAAAAACGCTTTTGAAATTGGCCGCCTATCAAATGACCAATAATGAGCTGGGAAAATGCGTAAGCAAACAAAAAAATGGTATTCGTTGTAAATTGATGTTGCTATTTGCCAACTCGTCATTTGCAAATGAAGCTTGAAGTATGAAGGTATAGGCAAATACAAATCCCTAGGCAAGTGCCAAAATCTCGTTAATTTTTAACTATTTTACTATTTGCCATGGCACTTGGTAGATGCCTAGGCAAATGATTATATGCCCAAAATTGCTTTATGCCCAAGACATCCAGGTATATATCTTGAAAACAATGCATTTCCCGACCATTGTTTATATGGAAAAGAATTCTTATTTTCTCATGTAGAATCACCCCTCAAATTATTGGAATGTTATTTCCGGACACCCTATAGATACCCTACCCCTCATCCCTTGCCTATTTTTTTAATGAGTGAATTGAACCGAAGAATGCACTGATATACCTACATTCATATTCCGAATTGAGGACTAGTCTCGGTCACACCTACATATTTATATTTGCAATAACTTTTCTCTGGCAAAAGAAAGGGGGAGAATCCTCGCCAAATTTTAAGAAGAAATTGTAATGAGTATAATTTTTTTTCGAATTGTGCTTTTTTTTTAAATACAGGGGAAATAAAATTCACTTTCTACTATTTATCAGTGACAAACAATTTTTCAGTGATATTTGATACACATATACCTAAGTGGATTGAGTGATTTACTTTGTGTCCAATTCAAACCAGAAAAACGCGTGAAATTTTAGTTTTCCAAAACCCTGAATTTCGAAAACGATGCGATTTTCGAAAAAAATGTTATACTTCGTTGATTTTATGCCTGGTTCATACAACACATTCATGAGCATAAGCATAACTTTAGTCATAAGCACAAAAGTTCAACGTATGGTTTCTTATGAACGCGTTTATACAAACTTTCACAAACATATCGATAAGCATAAGGATAAGAAAGTTGATAATTTTCATCTTTATGTATAAAGTTATGCAAAAATCAGAACAGCGCAGGCGTCATTTCTGACGATCTACGGTAGTAGTCAAATACAGGGTGTCCCAGCAAGGGTGGCCACCGGCCATATCTCGGAAACTACTGGACCTAAAAGTTCAGGAAAAAAAATATGATCACTAAAGTGGCCACGAGAAAATGCTGGAAAATATTTTTAACTTCAAAATTTTTCCGCTAGGGGGCGCAATCAAAGCTTAAATATTAAAATTCGAAATTTCTCCGGAAATACTCAGATTGAGGTATATCTTTATCAACATGGTTAGAAAACGTAGACAATTTCACGTGGTTTTGGTACAGGGCTCATTGGCGTACCGATCTTCGTGTGAGTAGGGGAAGGTAGTGAAAGTGTAATTGTTCAAGTGGCTGTAACTTATAACCGACTTGTCCGATTTTGTTGCGTATAGGCTTGTTCAGAAGATAAATGTGAGTTCTTTCGAACATCGTATCCAGTAGTGCGTGATTGTCTCCAGTAAAATTGCTAGAAGGGGTAACTTGAATTAAAAACAGTATTTTTCATTTTACCGCAAAAATTTAAATGGTATGGTATAATTCTGATAATAATAACTAGTCCAAATTATGTAAAATTTAATGTTTTAAGTTTTTTTTTTTTTTTTTTTTTTTTTTAAGGTTTTTTCTTGTAAATTTAATCTTTATTTCGATTCTGTTATCAGAATTATACCGTACCATTTAAATTTTTGCGGTGAAACGAAAATAACAGTTTTTAATTCAAATTACGCCTTCTAGCAACTTTTCTGGAGACAATCACGCATCACTGGATACGATATACGAAAGTACTCACATTTATCTTCCAAACAAGCCTATACGCAACAAAATCGGACAAGTCGTTTATAAGTTAAAGCCACTTGAACAATTACACTTTCACTACCTTCCCCTACTCACACGAAGATCGGTACGCCAATGAGCCCTGTACCAAAAAGACGTGAAATTGTCTAGGCTTTCTAACCATGTTGATAAAGATATACCTCAATCTGAGAATTTCCGGAGAAATTTCGAATTTTAATATTTAAGCTTTGATTGCGCCCCCTAGCGGAAAAATTTTGAAGTTATAAATATTTCCCAGCATTTTCTCGTGGCCACTTTAGTGATAATTTTTTTTTTTTCCTGAACTTTTAGGTCCAGTAGTTTCTGAGATATGGCCGGTGGCCACCCTTGCTGGGACACCCTGTATAGCCCCGTCTTCATATAAGTATTACCATGTTTTGTGCATTTTTGTGAATATTTCAATATTTTCTGAAGTCAGTTTTAATTTGATGTGAGTATGAATTTTGATTGATAAGCAATTTTTTAACCCCTATGCCTGGTTTATACAACACATTCATAATCATAACTTTATTCATAAGCACAAAAGTTGAACGTATGGTTTCTTATGAACGCGTTTATACAAACTTTCACAAACATATCGATAAGCATAAGGATAAGAAAGTTGATAATTTTCATCTTTATGTATAAAGTTATGCAAAAATCGGAACGGCGCATGCGTCATTTCTGATAATCTACGGTAGTAGTCAAATATAGTCCTGTCTTCATGTAAGTATTATCATGATTTTCTTTGGCGCCTCTCTTCTCGATAGTTTTTTATGTTCTGTTTTGGTTTCTGGACTGTTTACTGTTTTGTGCTTGTTAGTGAATATTTCAATATTTCCTGAAGTCAGTTTCAATTTGATGAAGTATGAATTTTGATTGACAAGCAAATTTTTAACGCTTATGCTTATGAAGTTGTATAAACCACCTTAGAGTTACGCATATAGGGCAAAGGGACCACCTATGGCCATTACCCCACTTATGGCCACTTCCTCTATTCTCTTGAAATGATAAGATTCGGTGCAGCTTATACAATTCAAATCCCGTGCGCGAGCCGACGCGATAGAATGTTAGGAGTGGGAAGAAGGTTATGAGAAGGGTGAGGATTGATTTGATTGATTTGATTGATTGACCTTTTGGTAACCTTTTTATACATTTAAAATACTAAAAGCTTAACACCTTTTTTTTATTATATTCAACATATGCATACCTACGAGCATACCTAGTAAATATCTGGCCATAAGTAGTAAAATTATCTGGCCATAAGCGGGAGACCGATGGCCAAAAATAGGGAATTTTACACCGTTTTTTTTCAAATTGTAAAAAAAATATTGATTCTTAAAAATGGATTATTTCATGTATTTACCTCGATAGAGAACACTTGGAAGTTTACGAATGTGTTTAGATCGAGGTTTAGATTTTTCTCTTTAACACTAACAATAACCCGTGACAATGACAAAATTTACATATGTTTCTTAAGCTGGCCATAAGTGGTGCCTCTACCCTATTCACGACTGTGCTTATGAGTAAAGTTATGCTTATGCTTATGAATTTGTTGTATAAACCGGGCATAAGTATATCTTATTATTGAGTGTTTATGGAAAGTGTTATTTATTAATTAATACATAACTGTCAACTAGCCTGAATCTGAAAAATCCACTTTCGTTTTCAGAAAAAAATAACTTTAAAACCCAAATAACAAAAAAAGCGAGGTTTGTTTTCTTCTCGTATTGATCATTCAATCTTGTTTTAATTCAGTGCATAAAGTTGAAAAATTCAAACATCGCTGATGACTGATGCATTATGTTGTATTATGTTATGCTTTTATCATTGAAACTTATGTTTTCAGTAAAGTAGTACTTATTCATACATTTAACTGTAATGACTTATGCACTAGAATAACGGTTTGATCAATGATTTGTGCTTATGCATTCGCTGAACCCTGCATTAAATCGTGCGAACGACATTGAAATCTACACACGTGAAAAGAAACTACTTTTAATAATGATAATTACATACCTTCTTCACTTCTATTGCTTTTTCAGACAATATACCTTTCAGGTATTTGTTCACCAAATTGTTATTATCAAATAAAACACAATCAATTAACCGGTTGAGGAGAACAAGATGCTTTTACAACGAGAAAGAAACAGATTGCAAGACAAATGACAACTATAATCGATCGCCGTCGCCGCCGAGGATTCACCACAAAGAATCCCCCTTTAGAGTAGGAAGCTCCATGTATAGAAATGGTTACAAGTTTCTGCGCCCCCTCGAAATTGGTCGCAGAACTAGGGGTTGAATTTTCGCAATGCTAAACCGTTATTTTTTACCGTTACTTTAAAAGTCGCCGTTAAATTAAGCTTGGCAGGGAGTTTTTCGTATTATTGTTAGTTTATACTAAGTCAATGTTTATGAACCCTTTGTTGCTTACATAAGAATAGCTCATAATAATTCATGTTTTCTTTAATTCGATTATACTGGTTTAATTTGATATTCAATAATTTCAAAAAATGCATTCAGGTAATTTTATTCTGTTTTCTAAGCGAGGACCGATTTTTGAAGAAATTTGTGTAACTCCGATTTTATTTTCAGGTTTAGAAACTGAAGGTTCCAAATATGTTTATAAAATTATGCTATGATTGCATACATATTTTGCTTGCTCTAATTCCAACATTTGATAGCAATCATAGGTACAGGGTTATCTATTATATTTTGACCCCCTCCCACAGCTCTTATTCTGAGTAATATTTTTTTAGATTAAGTAATATTTTTTTAAATGGATCATATTAGACTAGTTTACACCGATAACTCGTTTAGTTCGGTCCGATAGGACCTTGCTTCTTGTCTGTTTACACCGTCTTGCAACGCGTGAACTAAATGAGTTAGGACAGAAAAGTTCGAAAGTTGTAAAATCGAGTATGTTTTAAAAATGAGAAATGCGTTATAATTATATTATTATGTTTATATTTGTATGCATATTTCCAAAATTTCGAAGAATTTTTTTTTACACAGGGTGTGCCAGAAGTATTTAGAGATATTTGAAGGACGGTTAGTTGGAACAAAAATAAGACAAAAATGTTACATAAAATATCTTGGCACGACCCTTCCTTTCGGAATCATTCGTACTTTGAAATTGCACCCTGAAGAAGGTTTTTTCGTGATAGCTCCAAAACGGTGAGTTCAATGTCAATGAAACTTTGACAGTATTCGCAGTACCTAAGGACTAATAATTTGAGACTATAGCAGTATTTCAATCCCATCTTGGAAGCCTGGATAGTGCACCACCACTACCATAAAATGCCCCTGAACCATGACACGCCTTCGTTTTTTTGAGTTGCAATTTCTAATTTAGGTTCGTCAATTAGTTCAGCACAAAAAAGGTACTCTTTGCTCACATCGAAAAAATGAATCGTTTTCATGAAAAACATCAATTATCGTCAAATTGTTGGTCGAAAAATCGAAGTTTATGTGGTTTGCGTGAAGTTATCCATAAAAGTCGTCAGCCATAAAACAACCAATATCCGATGAACAGTTGCGCATGATTCTATAAAGGAGCCCACACGACTACTGGTTCGAAATTATTGTAAAATATTGGAATATTGTTAATCTCGGTATTCGGTATGCTTCATGGTTGTGTTTTCAAATTTTGATCAAGGAATGATTCTAGAAGATATCAAAAAAGTCAGAATCTCTAATTTTGCCATATATTGATTATATTCAGGTACAAGTCGCAATTCAAAATGCTCTTGAGGAGTACTGGAGGAATGTGCGTTGATGTGTCTTGCAAAGTTGATGGAGGGATGATGAGAGAATATCCTGCTGTGATCAGAATCTTTTGACGCGTCGTCCTGCTATCTCTTATATTGCCTATTATCAGGTTCAAGTCGCGATTCTAAGTGCCTTGGAGTAGTACTGAAGAGATGTGCGTTGATGTGCATCACACAGTTGATGAAGATGAAGGGATGATAAGAGAATATCCTGCTGTGATCAGAATCTCTTGGCGCGGCGTCCTGCTACCTCAATTTTAGACTTATATTGATTATCATCAGGTACAATAAGTAGCGATTCAAAGTGCCCTGGAGTAGTACTGAAGAGATGTGCGTTGATGTGCCTCACACAGTTGATGAAGGCATGATAAGAGAATATCCTGCTGTGATCAAAATCTTTTGGCGCGACGTCCTGCTAACTCAATTTTAGACTTATATTTATTATTATCAGGTACAAGTCGCGATTCAAAGTGCCCTGCATGGAGTAGTACTGAAGAGATGTGCGTAGAAGTGCCTCACACAGTTGATGAAGGGATGATGAGAGAATATCCTGATGTGATCAGAATCTTTTGGCGCGGCGTCCTGCTATCTCAAATTTTGCCATATTATACTGATTATCATCAGGTACAAGTCGCAATTCAAAATGCTCTGGAGTAGTGCTGGAGAGATGTGCGTTGATGTGCCTTGCAGTTGATGGAGAAATAATAAGAGAATATATTCTGCTGTGATCAGAATTTTTTGGCGCGTCGCCGGCGTCCTGCTTACTCAATTTTAGACATATACTGATTATTATCCGGTACAAGTCGCGACTCAAAGTGCGCTGGAGTAGTACTGGAGAGATGTGCGTTGATGTGCCTTGCAGAGTTGATAGAAGGATGATGAGAGAATATCCTGCTGTGATCAGAATCTTTTGACGCGCCGTCCTGCAATCTCAAATATTGCCTTATATTGACTATTATCAGGTCCAAGATTCATTGAAATTGATTCCACCGTTTTGGAGCTATCACAAAAAAACCTTCTTCAGGGTGCAACTTCAAAAATTACGAATAATTCCAAAAGGAAGGGTCGTACGAAAATATTTTATAGAACATTCTAGTCTAATTTTTGTTCCAACAAACCGTCCTTTAAATACTTCTGGGACACCTTGCCTGTATAGGGAAAATTGCTTATAATGTAATAGTACATAATATTATAATAAGGAAAAACCGTTGTTGGCAGTAATAGTAGAATGTTTCCCTTGTTGCATTATTGGTGTGCTTACTCTTGAAAACATAGAAACTTTGATTTGCTTCTTCAATTTCTGCTTTCCATTCAACAAATTCTAGAACAATAAAGTCTTGCAAAATCGTGGTCATCGAGCTCAATTTGTTTTAAAGTTATTGTATATATTTTTTGTTAAACTGATATAGGCAGGGAAATAGGGCAAAAAATAACAATTATTGTGCGCCAGTAATAACTTGTGGTAATAACTAATTATGCAATAAATTAAATATAAATAAATAATTTCCGTTAACTTGGTCCAAAAATCCTATAGCCCGAATCGAATCTAGTCAATCAAGTACCTAGGTATAAAATACTGCAGTATTTTCTTGAGTATCTATTCAATTTAAAAGTGTAACTGCCATGGAGATGTTTGTTTTAGTTTTGATAAATACTTGTGTATACTTACACTAACTATACTGCTTATTAATATTATATGAAGCATGATTAACCTTTCAATCAAGACGTCAATACGTATCAACATGTATTAATCTAAATAATATATAAGCAAGGGCCAATATGTCATGATGTCCATTTAAGAATAAGGTATAGTTAAAGTTAAAGTTTATTTTGGACCTTGAATTTGAGTGCCGTGTTTCAATAGTGACACATTAGATCCTCAGCTAGATGAAAAGAGTGGCGCAATTGAAATACGGCAATTTTGGTAGCAAATTTTGAAATTCACATAAAAAGTATGCCGCCTTAGCTAAAATTTCACTTAAGGTGACATTGAAATATCGGCCCCAGTAAGAATTGCCCCTTTAAACAAATCATACGTTCGGTACAACAAATAAGGCACATCTCGATTTGTTTTAAAGCGGAATAATTATGCCCTGCGCTTGTTGTACGGAGGGTGGGCGATATTAAATAAATAATTGTACCTATACTATATCATTATCTATTAGAATACAATGAATACATACCTTGCCAAGTTTGTATGGATAGTAACTCGGTATTAAACATTTTTCCATCAACAGTGGTTAAATGTTCAACCAAAAGTTTATTTGAGGAAAAAGTATAATTACATGGACTTTCATTGTTTTGCTCAAGACAATGATAATTTGAAGAGTGCGTTTTAGTGATGGAATCATGTGGAAAGTCATGAACCTCTTTAAGATGTCTTTTACAACTCTTCTTGGACGAGAAGGTTTTCTAACATACTTCGCATATACCTATTCCGGACATTTTCAGATAAACTCCCACCCTGTACGAAATAGTATAATCAGCTTCACTGTTTGTTTTGAGCACTTTAGAATCTTTTATCAACCGACTCCGACTGACTCAACCAACCAACAGAAATGTCAACAACAACATTTTTCCCGCTCTTCAAGAATGTGTCAATTCACAACTACGTCATGACAATATGACATTTCGAATGCTGGGTAGTGGATTTGGCAACGATGTGAACGATGGTGCTTTGCGAACTTTCATCGTCGCTCGTCGTATGTTCTGACCATATACTTATAAATACAATATACCGCGTGCGTCCCATAAGGCAATGAGAGGGATTTCCCGCGAGGAAGTGAGAAGGAGAGTACAGATTAGTACAGAAGAATCCCATAAGTCAATCCTTGGTTAGGATTTCGATGTAATAGCCATGCGTGAAATACTATTTTCCAATTGGCTTGGTTTCAAATTGTCAAGACGGAGACGGACAAGGACGAGAGCCGGCTGAACTGAACGGACTTGCGGCTAGATGTAGCTTCCATGCACCAACCACAGTGTTGCCGTATTTCTATCTGTGAAAGTTGGGTTGGGATTGTTAGGGAGAGTGGGGTGGGGACTGTGGGGAGGCTCTTTATTTATGTTTATGGGGTCATTTTGATGTTTAAAATTTGTGTCTTGCACCCTGCACTTTCATCTCATCAGAATCTTCATGAATATAATTAAATATTTAGCATTCTATGTGGATTTGAGATGTCATTTTCTCGAAAACGGTTGGATATCTGGTTTTCTCAATAAAAGATATTATTTATGGGGCATGAAATATGCATGAAATATCCACAGAATTTCACGTAGAATTCAAAAATAAAATAAAAAATACATGTTTCCATTTGAAATAAAGAAGTTGATAGCCGTAAATTATTTTGAAATTTTGTATTAGTATAAATTTTTCCTTCTGAATAACATTTTTTGTCGCATCTCCCAAAGATATACTTATTATTATTATATAGATAGGTTTTTGGTCGACTTCCAAGACTAGTATACACACTTGACTTCTCGAAATTAAAATTCTGACACAAATGTGGTTCCATTAAAGCAGGACTAAACTCCCAAAGGTGAAATTTCAATTCAAATGAATTCAGTATTTTCCATCTACAGGGTGTCCCAGAAAGAATGGGACATACGGTAACAGCAGATTCCTCACACAAAAATTTTGCGATCACCCCGAACTTGTCTATACCGAGAGTTGATATTAACCGAGATACAGGGTGTCAAATTTGAATTTAATTCTTGATTTCTTTGAATAACTTTCAAAATAATCAAATTATATTGATGAAATTTGGTATATAAGGGTTGTTTGACATGCAAAATTCAAATCTGAGCGCGGAATATCTCTTACTTTTAGGGGGCGCCACTTACACACCTTTTCTCTCGTTCAAATAGTCATAACTTTTTTGTACGCACCCGTACATTTTATTAAAATTGAAAAATTGATTTTTCCTTCATATCTACATGAAAAAGGTATACTTTGTAGAAGTGGCTAGGAGTGACCGTTTTCAAGATATTTGAACTTTAAATTTCTTGTGTAGGTATATCCATCCAGTTATACATCAAAATTGTACTCAAAGATATTTCCATAATATGAGTATATGGATATTTCACTAAATTTAAACTTGAAAATTGGAAAGGTCTGGAACAGTTTGTCGAAGTGTCTCTTAGAAGTAAGTATAAAGTTGAAAAGTTTAGTGAGACCTATAAACTGTGTGACTGCACTACCGCACAGAAAATTACTATTTTCTTTTGATTTCATAATAAAGTGAAAGCTCGCCCTTAACGGGCAGCTCTAATAAGCGATTATCTCCCTTGAAATGTCAAATTTCTTGGAATCAATTTTAAATCTATGTTTTAACACATTTGTGTATACTTAATGTATTTATAAGTATATGCACATTTGATGAAATTATCTCTTAAGTGGGCACCTCCCATAAGCGAACAAAAAAGCTGGAACCGTGTCTTCCCGCTTATTATGGGAGCTTTTGTTGCATTTATGCATATTATATGGCATATTCTAAAAGTTTGATTAATGGATTTTACTCTTATTTCATTAGTGGAAAACATAAACTTATAAATACAAATATGGTGGAAACCAAGAAAGAATTGTTTGATTTTCCAAATCTCCGTGTATTGCTCCAATTATTTGTAATTCTGTTGACCAAACTAGAAGAACGCCGATATCGGCGGTCTAGTCTCTATCGTCTATTCACCTACCTCTGAATTAATCTCACTTGATTCAAGATATCTAAAGCAAATACCTTGAACCTCGCCTTGAACTGTTATAAATATGAGAGATAATAATAACAAAAACATTATACCTGCTAGGTACTCAAATTTTAAAGTGAAACCCAACGAATCTGTGGTGATATATTGCTTCAAAAACTACTGAGTTACTATAATATTTCAATGTATAATCGAGAACCAGTCACCCAACTAATTCAAACCGTTTTTGAATCAATAATAACACTCCAGAATAATAAATAACATTTTGTTGCACAAACATTGTTAAATCTTATGCAATCTCACACCTAAACACAAAATCCTGGATCACATAAGATTAATTTATGAACATATTATTTTCCACTCATGCTCATATTTATCACCCACATGTGAATTCACGTAATTTTTTTTGGAATCCCGCGAATAATTTAAAAATACGTCTATACAACAGCTGATATGAAGCATGCAACACTGTTTCCGCCATGTTTCAGCCAGCGACAATTCTCGCAAATCGATTCTGCGCATAATTCGATCTCCTAACCAAGGACAGACTTATGTGAAAAAGTATATGTCTGTTTCAGCATCCTAGCGGAAGACCCGACAAGCTGCCCGCGGTATATTGTATTTATAAGTATATGGTTCTGACCATAAGCCTAGTTTATACCGACAACTTAGTCCGCGGACCAAGTACCAAATTCGGACAATATCCGAACCAAATATTTGGTTCGAATGGTGTAAACAGTTGCGCACTAAGCTGGCCCGCTCTTGGTTCGGTACTCGCCAGCAAGTGTACCCTTAGATCATATATACTTATATGATCTAAGAGTGTACCGAACTAAATTTAATTCGATCTGGATCAAAATTATGAGGTTATGTTGATTGTTATTATTGTGAATTGTGTTGGTTCTGAGTTTCTAAGGCAATCTGAGCGTACTTACTCATGTTTTTTTTTGGTTACGAATTGTGTTGATGAATAATTTCGACTTGTTTTTGACATTTGACGAATTGCGGGCGTACACATTTAGTTCACGCGTTGCAAGATGGAGTAAACGGGCGAGAAGCAAGCATTGGTCCTACCGTACTATCCCCACCCACTTGGTCCTATCGGACCGAACTAAACGAGTTATCGGTGTAAACTAGGCTATAGACTAATATTATATACCCAGGTTCTGACAAATGTCAATCGAAATGTATGTAAGCAACGACCTAATTCGACGTCGTTGTATGTAAGGTTCATGACCGATTGCACCAACCTATTTTGAGGATACTTAACGCTAATGGACCCTTAACTTGACAGTTTTGCATGTAAAGTTGTCAAGTTAAGGATCCCTTAGCGTTAAGTATCCTCAAAATTGGTCGGTGCGATCGGCCATTAATGTAAGGTTCACATTCAATATCACTTCGAAGTGGGACTGTCAAATTTTTCCTTGGCAAACCTGAATCATATGCTACCATCTACATTGACCGTGTTTAAAGTCACGTTTACGTCAAATTCAATGTGGTGGTGGCGTATGATTCCGGTTTGCCAAGCGGAAATTTGACAGTTCCACTTCGAAATTAACTTGAATGTAAACCAGACTTAACATTGGATTTCACTTCGAAGTGGAACTGTCAAATTCCAGCTGGGCAAACGTGAATCATATTTTACCATATACAATATATATGTGTTCAAAGTAATGCCTACGCAAATTACATTGTAGATGGTAGCATATGATTTCCGTTTAGCAAGTGGAAAATTGTCACTTCCATTTCGAAGTGAAATCGAATGTATTCCTTTTTCCATTGACATGATTGACGTCAATCATCTGTCACTACGTTTGCAAAGTTACTATTTATAGGATTTTTACTGTCATCCAGTCCAAGTCCAAGTCTAATTTCAATTAGGAAACAAAATCCAAAGAATTAAGGCCCTTATTAATCTGTATAAAAAAGTTAATGTGTAGTGGTATTGTGCAATAGCTGTTCTGTACGGTTTTATTGCCTTTGAATTTTCGGTTAAACCACCGGGTTTTCAAATATAGATTAAAATGAAGTATTTAATTGTAGTGTCCGTTTTTGTTATCACTGCTTGTTTTGCTAACAATATCAGTAAGTATTCAATATGTTTTTTTTTTATATCCAGAACTACATGCTTATATGAAACTTTCGGGCGAAACAATATTGTTCCATTGGTTTAAACGGCGCCCACGTTACATATTGAACTCAAATTCGCAGACACAGACAAACAATTGATTCTATTTCCTTGAATAATTGCACTTATCAATGTGGGTCACAATATGTTATAATTGAAATAGTTTTTTTTATGCCTTTCTTAGGGCAGAAATTCTAACCGGGTACAACTTTTTTTTTATTCATTGTTTTATTGAGATGGCTCAGATTTTGAATATTCGAGAAGAAAGAGTGTGGATGATTCATGAAAAACAATGTTAAGAGTTCAGGGTGAGTCTCTAACTTGGAATAATTTCAGTTGATTATCAATTTTCGGAAATATGCTCGGACGCATCGATTAGGTACTCATTTTTAATTGCGCTCATTTCAATATGCCTGCAAAATTTTGGTACAGGGTGTCACAAATTTGGGATATGACTTTATCGACAATCGAGTCGACAAATTTTTGAATGACAACCCCGAGGACGACCCTAACTTTTCTATAACTATTTTTAAAGGTTTGATCAACTTGCGTGCCAAATTTAAAATTTTATTTTTTTTTATTTTTCTTTTTGTCGATGGCGTCATCTCAAATTTGGGAGACCCTGTATAAACTTTTCGTCGAGCTTTTCTTACATTGAAAAGAGCGCACTTCAAAATATCAACCGAGGTGTTCGAGCATGTTTTCGAGAAAAAAACTTTTTTTGATTTCGGTAGGTAAGCACTGAATTTATTTCAAGTTAGAGACTCACCCGAGGACTCACCCCATATAATATCTGTTATTATTAGCCCAGGAAAGATGTGGGCTTGTCAAATTAAAATTAAAAAAAAACAAACAGAATGATATTTTCAGGGTTCCCTGAGTATCTCACCAAACACCAAATATCTGACTCGAACGCCAGGTACGTTTTGCGCGTGGTTTCCTACTACAGGTTATTTTGCTCTACGGAAATGTTCTCTTCAGCGCAAAACGTACCAGGAGTTCGAGTCAGATCTTTTTGTTGGATGCTCAGGAGGCAGTTTTCAAGCTTCCCCGAAAATATAATTCTCTTTGGATTTTTTTTCACGATACCTATAAGCCGACGACAACTTTACTGGACTATATTATATTATATTGAATTTTGTTTTGACCTCAAGTAGGTACGCACACGTAAGAGTCGTAAATAGTAAAGTCACACTCACCGACAAAAAAGTAGAGAAACCGCATAAAATTTGATAAAACTTTGATCCTGCATCAGTTATCAAAGGAATAATGGTGCATTATGCAACTTAGATCCATTTGACTGACGTGCCCTGGCTATTTTTTTCAAAACATTATTGTGTCTTTTTTTTTTCATGTTTAACAAAATGACACTACTCAAAACTTGTAATTTTTGATAAAAATGTTTGGCACTATTCAAAAGAGAGGCAAAAATTATGTACCTCCTACCTACTTCCTGAAAATTTCACTATTTTCTAGTGAGGTATAGGTACAGTGTTTTTTATTTCCCACCTTTTATAACTTTTGAACCGTTTAATATATTAGAACGAACACGTACTACATATATGTGAGGACCTTTTGAATTTGTTGACAGAGGTGTTGGTGACAGCTGAAAATGTCAAAATAACAGCTGTGCGCCCGAGTGTGCGCCACTTTGAACGAAAAAATCAAATGGAAAGAGGAGTCGAGAGATATCACATTTTTAAGGACTTTCCATCCTCATTACACTCTGAAAGTTTGAATTCGCTGTCACTGAGGCTGTCACGTTCTAATTTTTCAATATCAATATGGCGCCCAATTGCCGTTTTGGCATCATCAGCTGTCACCACTGTACTGAGAAATGCAGGACGTGCTCATATACTGAGGATCCAAATTTCGTTCTGGTATATTAAAAGTAAATTGAAAGTTAAGGAAGGGACATCAAAGTATTGATTTTGTGATTTGATCCCCAATATACAGGGTGTCATTTGTCATTTGTCATTTGACGTTGATATGTCAAAAAATTGATTTTCATGTCACTTTTAAAGTGTTTTCGATTAATTATCTCCCAAATTCTCAACTTCTGAAAAAAAATGTCGGTTGAGAAATGCGTAAAATGACAAGCTGAACGTGACTAAGTAACAAAATACAGGGGGTGCCATTTAAATAAATTAAGTTACGATACTTTGAAGTTTAACAACATTGAAGTGTCACAGCAAAGTGGTACCATAATACAAGCCATAATACCTACAAATCGACTGCATTGCCACCATAAGATACCCAGGGCAGTTGCTCAAACACTGGCAAAGTCTCAACTTGATATCTCAAAAATCAAGTGCTCTGTGGTATCTTTAATCAATGGTTGCAAACTCATGAATTTTTCGAAACAGTGGAATAATTTTTGAACGGTTAAAGCGAATTGCAAGAACTAAACGGATTTGAGATGCCTACTTTTTCGGGCATTCAAATTATTAAAGATAAAGAGGGCCATTAGAAAAAACTATGTTGACAACTGCTCTGCAAAAATGATACACCCTGTATATTGAAAAACCTTTTCAGAAACTGCATTGGGGCATCCTGTATTCAAATCCATATTGCTCATTTCGATATCTTTAACGGTTTAGGCGCAATTTAGCTTTCTCGTTTGAAAGACTCACCCTGTATGAGCACGTTCTGCATTTCTCAGCATAGTGGTGACAGATGAAGATGTCAAAACGGTAATTGGGTGCCATTTTGAAAAAAAAATACCGCCTGGATATTGAGAGATTAGAAAAGACAGCGACTTCAAACTTTCAGGGTGTAATAAGGATGAAAAGACCTTTAAAATGAGGTTTCACTCGACCCCCTTTCCATTTGATTTTTCTGTTCAAATTCGCGCACAGCTGTTATTTTGACATTTTCAGCACATAGTAGTGACGTCCTCACATATGGTGTGTCCAAATTTCATTCTAATATATTAAACGGTTCTAAAGTCAGAATGGGGGGGGGGGCGTTAAGGAATTACACTGTATAATCTTGAACATGTCAAAAATGTACCATTTTTCATAATTTCTTCAAAAAAAACTACATAGAATAAGGGTCGGAAAAAGTTCATAAATGCACCATTACCCACTTCTTTGAGGTAACAGTCGTCGGTTCCCATTTAGTATGTTCTCTGGTATGATCATGTAGGTACTGAAAAATACGTTACGCTCGACCTTACGTATACCTACATACAATCTGGATAATTAAAAACTCAACGTCTTATATGGACGGCATACAATCATCAGTATACAGGAAAAAATAAAAAGAATTTTTTTCAATGGAGCTCCCGAGGATCACCCTTTAAGTATATGAATCTATTTCTTTATTCCTTGCTAAATTCTAAGCATAATTCATGTAGCACCCCCGTGAGCACAACATGCCATATACCCACATACTTGCCTAGATGGAGAGTGGAAAGGTTTATTTTGAGTCAATACGTCGCCCAGTTTTTTCCAAAAACCAAGGCCTACTAGAGCATATTGGAGACTGAAAAATCCAGAAAACATATAAGCGATTTTTTTGGAAAAAATCTGTCTAGGCCACTGGATTCGTCATACCCTGAAATGGATCTGTACCAAATTTCATGAAAAAAATATTAAAAATTAACGATTAATTTTTTTATGCACCAAGAAGTATTTTCGAGGTAAAATACTCTTGCGATAGCAAATCTATCAGAAAAAAAAATTAAATATAAACATTTGATAGAAATTCTCATGTCAAAATACAAAGAAAACAAACAACCGAGACTGAAAAAAAAACAGAATATAAAATACACAGAAATAATATATTTGAATTGAATACTTTTTCATGAAATTTGGTACAGACCCATTTCAGGACATGAAAAATCCAGTGGCGTAGGCAGATTTTCTCTAAAAAAATCGCTAATATGTTTTCTGGAATTTTCAGCCTCTAAATATGCTCTAGTAGGCCTTGGTTTTTGGAAAAAACTGGGCGACGTATGGCCTCAAAAAACACCTTTCCCTTGTCTACATTTAAAAAAAAAATCGTCAAAATCGATCAATAAATTAAAAAGTTATGAGGGTGGCCCACTTTCAAATGGGTCACTCTGTATGTACAGGGTGTCTACTTAAGAATGGCAAGGTGCCAGATCTCAGAAACTAGGCATCCCAGAGACTTGCGGAAAAAAATTACTGGATAATATGGAATGGAGAAAATGCTGGAAATATATCAGAAGTTCCCAAAATAGCCACAAGATGGCGTAACTGTGTTATCAAAACACAACATTTCTGTTTTTTCGTGATTTTTAAATAGAAACCAATATAAATGAGTACCGCTATGGATTCCTTGAGAAATTTCCTCCAAATTTGTTTTGATTTGTTTTCTAGCATGACGAATAAGACAGGTATCAGCTGTCAAACCTCACAACACAAAAATGCTCATAACTTTGAAACAACTCAACCGATTGACGCGATCCTGGTCTCATTTTGAAGAGGCGGTTCTCTTCCACAATTTTGGGAATTCAAATGATTCTGATCAGAAGAGACGATTTTATTCAATATAATATGCGGACGATGAACATTTTTCAAATTTACTAGAATTTTTTGAATACAAAGGCATAGTGAAAATAGTTCGTCTGGAATTCGACTAAATTTCGCACGTCTTTAATGCATTACATTTTTTTTCTTGCTCTCGAAATAAATAAGCTAAACGCTTTTTTGTTATTTAATGCAAAAAAGTCCTACTATTTAAGATATAATTTGTTTGAAATAAAACAGTGAATGGGTTTTTCCTAGGTAACGCAAAAATCAGTCAATATCTTCTTTACGAGGGCATCTTGAATAGTATCACAATTTCACATCAAATTACAGAAAAGCGTATAGCTTTTTTATTTCGAGATCTAGAAACAAGTGTACCTAATACATAAAAGTTTTGCGGAATTTTGTCAAGAATTCAGACTCACAATTTTCAATATACCTTTGCATTTAAGATTTTTGAGTAAAATCAAAAAATGTCCGCATATTATACTGGATACAATCGTCTGTTTTGATCGCAATCATTTGAAATCTCAAAATT